>JAJGOT010000214.1:0-212500 GCA_022457155.1 Cladopsammia gracilis | reverse complement strand
CTTTGTGATTTTGTTTTCCTTGGAAGAGAAATGTGGAACAATAGTGGAGGGAGTATTATTTTATTTGAAAAAGATAGAACGGGCTAGAAGAAATTAACTTACAACAATTATCATCTGCTTGTTGTTCGGAACAGAAACAAGAAATCTTTGGAGGAGAAGAGTGTGTAACAAAAAATGAATAAACGTTAATCCAGCGGTCTGTCCAAAACAGAACAGCGTCATGCGCACTGTCATGCCTGCGGTTTCACCTGTTAATATATAATTTCATTATTTTCACAAAACCGTAAAGATTTGTTCTACATTTTGGCGTTGTTTGTTGTCGAAACCATTTGCGAATGTCTTGAGAAATGGGTCAAGACTTAGGCAAAACAAGCAGGCTCCTAAGTAAGAGGTCTTTTTAAATTCGTGAGGTTTTATTTAGACATAACTGAGTCGCTCTTTTTGTGTGGTTTCTGACAGGCATTCGGCGAAAAGGAGGAAAGAGAGGGCTAGAGCCAAAGAGCGATCATGTGTTGACTTCTCACGGTAAATGAGTTTACTTTTTACTTCAGAAAGCCTCAATTTAGATAATGTTATACCTACAGGCGAAGATGCTTCGTGAAAGATAATATAAATGAGTTTTTGGGCTGCTTGAGCTGACGTATCTACAAAATTAATCAGTGACATAAATTGATCCATACAAGCTTAAGCTTGCAAATCTCATACGATGTGATTCAGAAATACGTGTATTGATAACAGTGTAAGCTTTATACATGTATGGATTCTAACTTGGTGACATTCGTTAATTTTCTACCCGTCCAGTGACTGCGTTGTTATGACGTTTGGAATGTAAGATTGATTTGAACCGAGTGCCCAAGAATTTAACACAGGAAAACATGACTGAGAATTTTGCTAAATACAAACTGTGCATGTATAACTATACAATGTCTATTTGATTCAGTTGATGCAGTTACACTTAAATCCAAAGCTGATATTTAAAACTATTCTAAAAGACTGAAATGAAATCCCAGATTTCATGCATTTTGCAAAAGATGTAAAACAAACAACACCCCAGGGCAGGCAAGTTGAAAAGTGCACAATGAATATTTTAATGATCACACTACTGTGCAGGATTTGAGACCCACTGAAATTCAAGAGTAGAGGTCCTTCGTACACTCTACAGATGTACATGCCCACAAGGTTTGACTCTGAAAGTGAATTTTCCTTAATCTTACCAGCTGTCAGTAGTAGACGGCAGCCAGCAACTGCAGTGAATATACCCAGCAACTTGAAGTTTGAAAATAACTGAAGCACAACAACCATGGATTAGGCTATTTTACATCTATGGCCGCCTTGTGCAGCTGGCAACCTCAAAGCTCAATGACAGCCCTGTTCATATCTTGCAAAAACTTTTCAGTGAAAAGGTCATTTCTTTTTTCAATTATGTTTCCTTATTTTCAAGAGAATAAATTTAATACACCCGTATGTCATTATTATTTTTCTATATAATTATTATTTTATAAATTTATATCTTTCAAATCCTGGTTAAATGAGATTAAAAAAAAAATTAAAACATGTATCCAACTTGTATGCATCCTTTAAAAAGTATGTCATTTTACATATTTTTTACAGTAGCCAAATTATGGCAAAAATACATATAAATTGCTTCTTGTGATACATGTATTTTAGAATATAAAAATAAAATATTTGCATGTACGTTGTACATGTAGGTTAATGGTTTCATATCAAGTGGTTATCAATTATGCACATATATTTAGAAAATGGTGTATCACATCTTGAATTCTGCAACCACATTTATTTTGTAATTTAATCTGGACCTATAATCAACAGTTATTTAATCCTTCAATTACTACTTGTACATTTTTATTTTTCTACAAAATTATCTTTCCTCCTTGACAAAGATAAAAGGAAAATTCACATCATGCCGTTTAAGTCCCAACGTGTTGTTTTTAAAATCCTCTTAGTTGTTACTGTAATTGTAATCCAGTAGACAAATCCAGTAGAACTTTGAAGGCAGAATAAATCAGCTTAAAAAAAGGCAGTATCTTAGTAAATATCTTCATTTGATTACCACTTGTAATTTTATGTACAAATAAAAATTATATCTAAAAAAGAAATCTAATTTAGTAACTATTTTGGTCTTGGAAAAATTGAAGCATTTCTAGCTTGTTTTTCCTAATTTTTATTTCATGTATAAACACAACCACTGTGTTTTACACACAAATGCCTGTAAAATGAAATCATATCAATAAAATGTATTTGCGTGTTTTTCAAAAAAATCTTCTATGTAATGAAAAAAATATGTAAATATTTTATGAGCTACTGAAAGATTTTCACTTTAGTTGTTTTGTACTCTTTGCATATAATAAAAAATTACAATGTTATCGCCAGAAAGAAAATTCTGACTTGTACATGTATGTTTTACTTTATTTTATTTGAAAAAGGCTGCAGTGCCAGGGCAGCCACCTACAGTACATGTAATAACCTTTTTTTTTTCAGAACAGTGTGACATTTTTAATATTGAATTTAGTGAAAAACGGTAAATGAATAAATTTCCCATACTGAATTTAGAAACAATGTGAAGTTAAAAAACGATCTACTGCTGAAAACTAAAAGAAATATAAAAATTTGAAATTCATGATTTATACATGAAAATGTACGGCAGGCAGGCATTTTTTATCCACCTGTCATACATTTCTTTGTAAAAATCGCAAGTTTGAAGTATATCTCTACGAGAATTTCAATTTTTTCTGTTTCATTTGGTACAGGGAATATTTATGGATCCTGTTTTATAGTTCATTTAATATTTTGCTACCGTATTTTCCGGTGTATAAGTCAACCCCACTTTTTGAGCCTAAAAATTAGGATTTTCTTGATTTGGCATCAAGAATGAGGAGAAAAATTCTTTACGATTTTCTAGGAAATCAAGTTTTGCCTGTCTTGTAGAGCATCTTCGAAACCCACATTCAAAGTAAACTGAATGAACCAGATTGATTGACTAACACGCGAACGAATGCACTTCGTTAATAAATTGACAAATATGAATCCAAATTCTCAAGATACCTGCTCTAAAATTTCTTTCGTTATGTTTTTGGGTCATTTTGAGGCTTTTCACAATGAAGAAATGCCGTAAAATGAATGCATGAAGCCATAGAACGAGTCTGTGAACAGGCCGCCATCTTGGGTGCTTAATAACCCAGCTGAGCTCGGACAACAAAACCAGTAGCCAGAAGCACATGCTCATTTCAAGTGTGTGGTTACCAAGTGCGATTTGTTTTCTTCAGAAGTAGTAGTAGTCATGGATTTCAATCACAAAATAACCTCAAACTTGCATGCATTGAGTGGGAAAATCGAACATTTCTAATGACAAATCCCTAATGTGAAGAATTCACACTCGTAAAGGTAAGAACGTGTATTTGCTCGGAAAGTTAAACCAAGATTGATCGTTGCTCCTTTTTCTGCAATAAATGTCACTTCCATGTTAATCTCAGGGTGTCATTGTTTTGCTAATTTCCTTATAAACTGACAGCTCTTGAGTTTTGGCCGGTGTATAAGACGAGGTCGATTTTTGGGGCAAATTTACCTGGTTTCAGGGGTCGACTTATATACCGGAAAATACGGTATTTGAAATTGTGAAGCTGTTTCGAAAAGGGGCCACATTGCATCATTTTTTAGCATGTGTTTGAACTGTCATTCAGCAGCTGCCTACAGTGTAAATATTCACCTGAAGGTGAAATTACCTGGATTTAATTTGATTGGGGGATTGGGGAGGGGGGGGAGTGCAATTTTTTTTTTTTGGGGGGGGGGGGGCGGCAAATTTTTCTACTATGTTCTAGTGAGCTTTGTGCAGGTATTTTAAGGGCGGTTAAAAATAAATCTTTTTCAGATGGTCAACTTGTACATGTATACAAACAGTCATGTCATGAAATAAATATATACATATATGTGAACATGCACCAACAAAATCATGTTTTAAAATTGATTAGTTTCTAGAAAAACACACAATGGATAATGATGCATGTGGTTCCAATTTTTGAACCACAACATAATTTATACACATGTACATGTACCATTTAAACATTTGGAAATAAAAATGCAGCAATGAGTATGTCTTCTTTCACTTAAACGCTTCCATTTCAGTTCAGGAATTTTAGGGCATCACTGACGGATGAATTACAGTGTATTGTACTTGAAATTTATGTGTAACTATAGTGAAATTTGAAATTAAATTTTGGAATTTGAAATTAAAATTTGTGTAACTATAGCAAAATGTCTTTGACAGTGTTTTTTTTTTCTGCTTGTAATTTTTTAATGGTCTCCTTTTTGTTAGATGTGTTATTGCTTTGCCTTGCCTTGCCTTGCCTAGATTAGCTTTCATTGTAGCTATTTGCAGGACAATCAATATTGTTACTATTTTAATTACTGTCAATAACATCTTGGTTTGTCAAGGATAATCTTTGCAGCTTTATTTTGCTGTACGTGTGTCTGCGAAGTGTTCATTAAAGTGACATTGTTTTTGTCTCCCCAGGTGATACACATGATTGTATTATATAGACATTTCCACTCATGTACATTGTACATGTGCACTGTGCCTCTGAGAGTAGCTTTGAAAACATGTATCTAATTTGTACATGAATATAATGCTATCATTCTTAACCTACTATTGAAAACATTATTGTCTTTCTAGACAGTGGCAGCCATGAATCTAGTCTACATTTGGGAGTAAAAGTTGAGGGCATTGATGAACTTATGTCAAATACCAAATTCTCAAGACAGGAATTACAAAGAATGTACAGAGGGTTTAAAAATGTAAGTGAACTCCTTAATGTACACATGAACATGAATTTATTGTACAATATTATTTTTACTCATGTGCGAAGCGGCATGAGGTAAGGTTTCGGCTCCGTTTTTCTTGTTATTTTTATTATTTTTATTTTTTGTGTCACAATTTTGCATGCAAATTTATGCATGCATATTTTAAATTGTGCACTTCCGGTTGACGTATTTGCCATTTACACTTCCAGTTTAGTGACTTCCGGCTATTCTCACTTCTGGTAAAAGAGCGTTACTTAGGTGTCACGACAGAATCTCCTACAACCCTACATACATTACTATGTTCACGTTTGGTATATTTAAGACTTAGAAGAATCACTGGCTTCATTGTGGTACAGTCTTCATGTCCACAACATTCAATAGTAAACAACGTGGTTTGCAGGAACAATGACTGAATGAAAGGAGTAACTCTTCTCCATGTCGGACATCTTCTTATCATGTTTAAAATATATCATAAAATTTTCTTACGCATGCGCATGAACAAAGGCTGCTTGCAGCCTCTTGTTTTAATAGTAATAATAATAGACAAGTCCTGTTATTGTTATAAAATTAATAAAACAGAAAACAAGTTGGACAGGGTTATGTAATAATATACATGTACATGTAGTAATTAAATAGATTTTGGTCTGAAAAATAAATTTATTGGGGGTATTTAAAAGCCTTCACCTTAGCAGTCATAAAAAATGCAATTTGTTTGATCCAAATCAAGCACAAACATTGCCATCGCTTTTAAAAAAAATTAATAACAATTCACTCAAGAGGCCCAATAACTTTTTCAATCTGCAGATACATCATTGCAGTTTGCTCAGCTATATCTCTGGTCTAGATTAATTTCTTATTTTAACAGTAAACAATGGGTTAATAATCGGCCTCCGAGTGAAACATGAGAATAGCTCAACTTTATGGAGAATAAATTTTAAAAATATCGCTACTGGCATTTGATTGAAAGTCATGATTTGTATAATCCTATTAAATAAGAATAATATTTTTGTGCACTCCATGTTTCCAAGATTAACAACCATTAGAATTTTATGAAAATTTTGAAAACATGCCACTAAACAAACACTTGCCTTTGGCAGAATGCTCGAGCGAGTTGACACTTTGCTTCAAGTTGAGAGTTTTGGCAGCTTAAGTCATCCCTAAATCCTGAAAATCAGCAAGCAGTACAATTTTCATCCACCATGCACTAAGTTTCTATTGAAGCTTTAACTTGCTGTATAAATGGACCTAAACGGCCCTGTAACTTCATAGTGAGTGTTATGGATTCATGACATACATGTACTGTACCTTGTGTGCCCTATGCTGGCCAATCAAATCTAACGAAAGCTAGTCACGCTCCTGTCACGCTTGCAACAAATGAATTTGGCCATCATGCAACCAAGTAAAACTCCGTTTAAGAACCTTTAGTTAACGGCACTCACCTATACTAAATTGATGGTAGTACCCTCCCTCCCTGGGGTTCACACTACATATACATTGTAACTCGGAGTAATCAGGGATTAATGAAGCGCATTCGAAATTGCTATTATGGAAACTTAAATTGCCATTATTTTTGTCATTCAGGTCGGTGTGTGGAGAAGGGGGAGGAGTAGGGGGGATTTTCGATTTCTAAGAGGTGTATGATTAGACAAATTTCCATTTTACTAACGAACGTTTTAATGAAGTAACAATGTGATAATACAAAGTACTATTTCTTAGTTGGTTCATGAATAATTTCAACTAGAACATATTAATGACTTACATGTAGGTAAAATGACATACTTTTAAGCTTTATAAAGTACATGTAAAACGTTTTACATTGTATGTGTAATACAAAAATTTGATCGATAACATAAACTTGTGTCAGCTACATGCATGTATCAGTATGTAACAATTAATACATAGATTATGTTTTCAATAATTATAATTTCAACTAGAATACAACTTTGTTAAAATTACATACTGTAGTTCAAGGCTCAATAAAGTAGAATTATGTTTTGATCTACTGTATAACATGAACGTGTGGGCTACAATATTGTACATGTACTGTATATAACATACAATAAGTTTTAAATAAAGCTTCAACAGCTAGAATATGATTTTCATAAAATTAGATCACTCACAGTTCATTTGGTTTGTGACCACATCGGGTCATTTGGCTCAATGGGCACCGAGCACAATCACTTGGTTCATTTGGTTGTATTTGTGACCGCTATGGGTCAGAGTACAATGACTTGGTTGGTTGAGTTCCCGTTTTGTTCAGAAATTAAAGTCAACATCAATTCAAAGCAGTAGGACGACAGCAAAGGTGCTTGGTTTCTCGTTTCTCGGATGATAAGGCTTTGACAATTAGCAACGATGAACTTTTTAAGAAACATCACATTGAAGTTTGAAAAAATGAATTGAACTTGCCAATGATGGTTGTATTCCTTTCCATGTATAGCTTCCATGCAAAGAACAGTCCATTTGCACGAGGTAACTCGTTGAGAGCTCGCAACAATCTTGGAAAGTTTTCAGCTGAAAAATAGTTGCACGGGCAGAGCCCGCACTCTCGATAGTTCTCTTGATAGTTCTCTTGTTCTCTTGATAGTTCTTTCTTATTCAAAATAGTACAGATTTTGCTCATCGGTTAACACTCATTTCCATCTCTCAAACTGACCTTGGACACCTTATGAGGTTTTACACAACATAGTATTTTTTATCGTTATACTGTAATGCTGACGTACGTGAGAACAGAACCCCGTTTATTGGGCAGAGAACCCGGAGAACTGAGGGAACAGAGCTCCGGTTAAGCAAAGAGTAGCGTTTTGGGGTTTAGCATTGATCTACAGTGTTTAGGGTTAAGCACTGAGGCTTACAGTGTACACTATTCTGATCTTTTTTTTCTAATTACTCATGCACGTAGTGGCATGAGTTATAAAATGGGCTCCATTTTTCTTATTTTTTTTTTTTTTTGTGGTACAGCCTTCATCTACAAAACATTCAATGGTAAATTGGTGAAGTCCAACTTTTATTTATTTTTTTTTTAATTTCAAGATCAGGATGAAGACAAGTGTGTTTCCTTTGCATCCTTCTTAATAACTACTAAGTTTACATGTTGTACTACATGTAACTGCACAAATTAAAGCATTTTTTGCAATGCAGTACAGACCTGTATGTGCACTTGTGGTAAAACAAAATTAAGTATTAAGTAAATGTGACATTAGGGCTTTAACTAAATGCAAATTCTAAAGCAATTGCTCAAAGTACTATTAATAACAGTATACCGCTTTTAATATAATTGTTATAATTATTGTCAGGAATGTCCAAATGGAACAGTTGATAAAGATACATTTAAGAAAATTTATGCCCAGTTTTTTCCCTATGGAGGTACGTCAAAGATGATCATTATAAACTGTAATTACTAAAATAAGGTGATAATGTATAATGCATGGTAAATAAATGTAAACTAGTATTATGTGCCTATGCTGTCTACATGAAGATATTAAAATGTACTGGTGCTGTAGATAATTAAAAAATAATTTGACAATATTACATATAATATTATTGTAGATTTGAGATCCAGAAAACTGGATTATAAGAAATGTAGAGAAATCAAGAGAATTTAAATTAATATACATGTACTGTATCATTAGTAATAAATGAAAGTCAGGTCTGTTTAAAAAAAAATAATATAATAAAAGTTGTTTTTATAGTCTCAATATTTTGATTATTTTAAACCATAATGATTTAATTTTTCGTAATGGTTTAAACTCTGAGCTATGCAGTGAAATTATATTATTACAGTAGTTAATCTTAAATTAAAGAATTAACTGTGTTTACTTATACACATGTAGTATTTCTTGAGTACATTTTTCACATTGTATAAAAAATAAATTGAAATAAAGATGCTAACCTTGTAAAAAATAACAGAAAGCTAATGCTGCCAAAAAATGAGTAAAAAGCAAAGTTTTCAAAGCCGTTAGATAGGATCTTGCCAAATTTAAACTGCTGCCTTGAACTGCAATTATGGCTGACTTGCTCCCAGTGCTACGTGTATAGTACGTGTAGTACATTTTTAAAAATTGCATCATCTTCAGAAATGTTTATTTAAACCTACCCCAATTAGGATTTATTCAATAATACTTTGTTCTCCTTTTTGTCCAGATTCAAGTCTTTACGCAAATCATGTTTTTAATGTGTTTGACCAAGATAGAGATGGAAAAGTGTCATTTGAGGTACAGTAATGACTGTAACTGTAAACATTAGAAATTATATATTAAATATATTAATGTTTTTACAAACTTGTACAATTATTTTAAGTCTGCATTTTGCATTTCATTTGTAGTAATGAGTAAAACTGCATTAATGTTATTGATGACAAGAGAATACCTTCTTTTTAGTACAAACATCTACAGTATAAGAAATGTTTATTGAAAAGTCTGAACACGTCATACAGTCATTCATTAATATTTATTTATTGTGATTGGTTTAGTTTTCACTTCTGCTTGCGACTCCGACAATCTAGTTTTCGCTGTTATCATAAGTGATGGAGTCATAAGTGGAAGCAAAAGAAAATGTAAACTTTCTGATTAATTCTTGCAACTCTTAATTCCATGGAGCTAAAAAATCCAGCCTTACAAAGCTGTACCTTAAAAGCCATTAAAGTTTTCGTTACTGCTATATTGTTAGCTTAGTTTGGCTCATACCTTGTATAATTAACAACGTGTGCATTAATGGTACATGGAACTGAGGAACATTATTTTGTACTATTTGTGATATTGCATTATGATTGCTACTCTATAGGACTTTGTGACTGGCCTCTCAGTCTCTCTTTATGGCAGTAGAGAGGAAAAAATGAAATGGGCATTCAAGTTGTACGACCTGGATGGTGATGGCTGGATAACAAGAGAGGTTTGATACACACAACGTACATACATGTGCATGTAATAAGAGTCAAACTATAAAATTTTAATTCCAAAGCACAATGCATGAGTGTAATAAGCTTATGAGACAAGACAAAATCACAGTGTTTTTGTTTGCGTATCACATGTACTAGTTACTTACTAGTTTAGTTTAATGTACAGGAGAAATCATCACCAGATTCAGTGTGTAAAATACATTTTAGTTAATTTTGTAACATTTTTGACTGCATGTAAATTGTGAAATTTATGCTGTCATAAGTTGGAATAGGCCAATTTCATGCGCTCCGTCAATTTGAAATTACTCACCCAATTAATCCCTGATTTGTACAATGTACTTCACTCAGTACCATTACTACTACTAATTTTTAATTTTTACTGTTTTTAGGAGCTGGCAACTGTTATCCATTCAGTTCACTGTATGATGGGACTTGACTCGCTGCCATCAACAGGTGGTGAAGAGATGAGCATTGACGAACAGGTTGAGAGACTGTTTGTGGTAAGATGTTATAAAGCTTTGTTCAGTGTTAAACAGGTTTCGCACAGTCTTGAAAAGTCCTTGAATTTTAGAGTGAGTCCTTGAATTCCATACATCCTTGAAAAGTCATTCCTTTATAAGGTCTTGAAAAGTCCTTGAATTTTCTCCAACATAAAATCTGTAGGAGTCGAAGAAAAGTTGCATTGTGTGGGTTAGGGTATTCTTCCTTTTTATGTTGTGAAAACAACCTACACGCAGAAAAACTTCCAAAGAAAAGGCAAACGAACTAAAGAACCTAGGGAAGAAGATGGAGGAGAAACTCCTGGCATTATATATATTGTCCGATCTCCTAATGGAGAGTTGGGCTGCAAGCTCTCTGTCTCCAGGCTGTTCTGTCCGCCGCAACTGATGCTGCCTCTGCCCATGATTTTAACCCCTTCATCCTTAACTCTCTCTCGACAGTTCTGCGCCATGTTTCACGCGGTCGACCCCTCTTCCTCTTGCCTTCCGGTACCCATGTCAGTGCAATTCTTGGATGTGAGTCGTGATCCATTCTGAGGACGTGGCCTAGCCATGCCCATCTCCTTCTTGCCACCTGACTGCTTATCGTTTCCAACCCCGTTCTTCTTCTTATCTCCTCATTGGTTACACGCATTGGCCAGTAGATCTTTAATATCCGGCGAAGGCTCTTATGTAGGAACACATCCAGCTTTTTCTCGTCCGTTTGGGTCATTCTCCAGGTTTCACAACCATACAACAGTACCGAGATGACGTTACTAACGCCCAGTATGTCAATGCTGTAACGAGCCATCTCGGATGTAATCTGAGCTGTTTTTCCTACTGAGAACATCGTTCTCACGTTCCAACATCCAATCTTAACCTTGGTTTTAGGGTCAGCCAATGACTTGTTCGAAGAATGGGCTCCCTTTCGGGTTTCACTCATAGTCGTCATAGCTCCGTCGATCCAGGTGATAAAAGCATCATCTGGAGTGCGGCATGTCGTTGTACTACACCCAGTATAGCCTGTGTTCTTTGAGATTCCAGTTTCCGTAATCAAGCTTTTTTTACGAGGAGGGGTGATTAGCCCCACGCCCAACCTCCAACCTGGAGGGCCAGGGTTTTTCTGTCGGGGTTTTCCTTCCCTTAGCCACTTGTTCCAGTTATTTAAAGGCGCCGGACGCTCGCCTTTCGCCACTGTTGCTTAGCTGCTAGCGGTTGCTAGCATTTCCAGGGACTACGGATGACGAGGACGTGCAACATATGACTTCGCTAGCCGAGCCTATATGAGACGGAAAGGTGTTTCCCAGCATTTACAAGGAGAGCATTGGTGACATCTGCTAACCTCACTGAGACCTATTGCCAGCGCTTAGCCCCCATTAAAAACATTGGCATTAAAAACCTGTTAATTTAGAAGGTGCATATGATTTATATTATTTAACCTGTAACATTACATTCATTGGAGGATCCTTGAAAAATAAATTTGGTCCTTGAAAAGTCCTTGAAGAAAGGTTGCAATTTTCTGTATGAACCCTGGTGTAATAGTGCGACTTCCCTGTATCCAGAGCCACCTAAATAATTAAAAACAATGACACTGAATAGCAGAAGTTGAGAATTTCAACCTTTTTCCAAGTTTAAATGTTGTATTGCACCTACAAACTGCAAACTCAAATAACAAAAACTGGAATTTTCGTTATTTCCATTCTGTGGAGAGACCAGTTTACTTTTCCTAGATACCCTCACTGTTAAAGTACACTGTATACATGTAGTCGCACTGTAACTGATCAATATCTGTCAATTTAAAAAGAAAGTTGAAAACCACAATCTTGTATCTGCAATTACTCTACTGTAACTCTCATGCTGTAATTCTTAATAGGACAGTTTCACTTGCGCATCAAACATACCTAGCCGGCACCTGAAGCATGGAAAAACTTAACTGTACATGTTTTTTTTTTTTTTTTGGGGGGGGGGGGGGGGGGGGGTTAAAAATTTTCAAACCAGTTTAATTTTCGTTTGTGTCACTGAGATTCATTACCATAAGCTGAAACAAAAAAGAAATTCAATGAAAACAAAAATTGAACCACTACATATACCTAATTCAATAAAGGTTGCTTTGGTCATTGGTAATTGGGCATTAGGAAGCTATTGTTTGGCGGTCACTCAAGCAAAGCGTTGCATTGTGTTCCGTATGCCCAAATGGCAATGCCCAATTACATGTACCAATGACCAATTGCCAAAGCAACCTTTATTGAATTAGGTATATACATGTGTTCATCCTGACGTTATTTTTACATGTATAGTTTCTGTGTATGTACATAATGCGTGTACAATAACGTTCTCTGTTAACTTATTAAATACTTTTTAGCTAATGGACAAGAATAAAGATGGCGTTATTTCAGAAGAGGAATTCTTGGAAGGGTGTGAGAGGGTAAGAAAAACATTAAAATAAATTAACTTTTGTTTTACGTTAATGCAGGCGGCAAAACAATCTTGATTCATGATTTGTATGTATATTTCCTTTAAACTAAAGACAAAAAAAGCTAAAAATAAAGAGAGTATTTCTAAAATTTAGAAAATGACTTTGTTGTTAAAAACAGTCATAGTGTATATGTTCTAGCTTAATTTTTTTCTGGGTTAAAACAAATTCATTTTTCTTTTCCTTTGTCATAGGTTCATTACCAAAAACTAAGGCAAAGTAAAAAACAAATTGTTTTAAAATTATCAAACCAGAAAAAAAAAAACTACAACATGTTTTTATATATTTTTTGGTTATCAAAATGTTCAAAAACAACACAGTTTAAAAAGTAAATAAATTAAAGAATGAATGATGAATCAATCAATTGACTAATAAATAGACGAATAAATAAATAAACTGTAATATTGAATGTCATTTAAAACTAAAACGTTTAGGCAAAATAACTTCTGATTAATAACATTATACCAATGGCTAAGAAATTTGTGAAATGTGATTTGCTGCATTTTAGCCTAATGAAATTATTTGAAATACCTACATGTACACGTACATGTAGAATTTGGGACAATTTTGAAACATTACTTGAGGTATTTTTTTATCCCAAATATCCCTACACAAATAACAAACTGACATTTAAAAATACAAATAACAAACAAATAAATAAAAATAAAAATAATGAAATACAAATAACAAACCTACATATAATCTCAAATTCTACTTGTCTTTCAGGATGAGTCAATTAAACAGAGTTTGGCAATGTTTGACTCTGTTAGGTGAAGGAATAGAGCAACAACAGAGACGGAAATAAAATAAAGAAATATAACAATGCATTGACGATCTAATTTGTGCATCTATAGTATATTATATTTAACTGTTTGCATTTAAAGATACAAATACCAATAGTGTGATAATCTGATGAAGAGAAAACAACTAAAAAATTATTCCGGTTATGTACAGTATTTAATTGTGCTCGTTTTTTCACCAAAAATTGCACGGGAACATTGTATTTATACATGTGTCACATTGAACCTTTTTTTGCCCCAATTTGCTCAAAGATTTTTGAAATTCGGGTTTTCAACGTTTCTAAAGTTCGAAAAATTTGAGATAGGAATAACAGCAACAACAAAAAAATGTCAATGAAGGTGTAAATATACCAACAACAGATGAAATGGTTTAAAGTAACAAAGGGGTTTTATTAAAAAATAATCAACTGACAATATAAATCGTATATCATGCAGCACATCTTCCATGCTTTCATCTTACGAAAACGTTTCCATTACGGATGCAGAAATAGTTCTTTTTTTCGTTTGAATACTGGGCTAAAGTTGAAGTTGTTGGTTACAATCAATATTTCACCCATGTACTAGTGGTCACAAATGTTTTCCAATTTTTGTACCGATCAAATCAAAATTTCAATACCCCCATTGTCATCATCATCATCGTCATTATCATCCTCATCGTCATTATAATCATTGTCGCCATTGTGGTTACCTTCAACATCGTCATTATCTCCGTCGTCATCATTATAATATTACTGTTAATCATCATTGGCGTCATCGTCAATTACCTTCATCATCATTATCATCCTCATCCTCATCAACAACAACAAGTATTTTCTTTTTGAAATTGACATAATTTATATCAATTATATTATCAGAATAGATTACTGACTGCAAAATGGCACAAATGTGCCATTTTGCAATTATTTTATGCATGTTAATGAGGGACAGTTGTAAACGGATAGGTTTTGTTCAATTCAAACCAATGTTGTATAGCCTAAATTTTTCTTAGAACTTTTGAAACCCTGAGTTACGTTTAAATTTAGTTGTTGCCAGTTATGGGCATAAAGATGGCTAAGGTAGTCGTTCTTTCGTAGCGACACAAGTAATGCGGTTTTTTAGTCAGCAATAAACGTAAAGGTCTGTAGAACCAGTACGCCAGAAAATACAGTAAATGATGAATTAAACGTCGACCTATATTTATTAATTACTTCTATTTATTATTAAATTGAACTAGCAAGTGTAAATAAATTGTAATCGTCACGAGTTATGAAATGTGACATATTTATTTGCCGCGCTGAGTGGCGATATAATGCGTTTATTTATTTTTAAAGAAGCTGTAATATAATAATGAGAAATCGATTGATGTCGTGTGTTGTTTCTTGCTCCCTTGCAGTCGCGAACATGGAATCTGTAAGCGTGGCTTCAGATTGCAAACTTAAAGGGTCTCTGTCACCATTTTTAGCGTTACTTTCACAAGCCAAAATACATCTTTATATCAGTGAACACCCAAACAGAAGGGTCCAGTTTGTTTAAAATTAGTCCACTAATGCTCTAAGAGTAAAAATGTGTCTTGGACTGCAGATGGCCAGGATGGAAATGGATTTCATCTTGAAAATATTGAACTATTTTTTTTTTTTTTTTTTACGTTTATCACTTCTGTCTTGGAAAACGCGCTAAAACTCGGATTATGGTTTATTTTCTCTTCGAAAATTCACTTAATATCTTCCTCGTTGTGTTCTACAAGCATTTTGTGTTCGAAAAAGGTACTTACTGTAGTTTTAATTTGGGCAGTTTTGACCCGAAAACCTGAAAAACACCTTGACATAGCTCCTTAAAGTTCGTAAACTTGTGTTGGCAAACTCAAGTTGCCGTGTGTGAAAGTGACATCCACAGTTGGCACTGAAACATGTTGACAAACTGTTGGCAAACATGTTGACAAACTGTTGGCAAACATGTTGGCAAACTGTTGGCAAACATTGGCAAACATGTTCACAAACTATTCGCAAACATGTTAGCAAACTGTTGGCAAAAATGTTGACAAACTGTTAGCAAACATGTTGGCACTCTTGTCAAACATGATGTTGGCAAACTGTTGACAAACTGTAGGAAAACATGTTGGCAAACTGTTGGCAAGCATGTTGGCACTCTTGTCAAACATGATATGTTGGCAAACATGTTGACAAACTGTTGGCAAGCATGTTGGCACTCTTGTCGAACATGATATGTTGGCAGACTGTTGGCAAACATGTTGGCAAACATGTTGGCAAACTGTTAGCAAACATGTTGGCACTCTTGTCAAACATGATATGTTGACAAACTGTTGGCAAACATGTTGACAAACTGTTGGCAAACATGTTGACAAACTGTTGGCAAACATGTCGACAAACTGTTGGCAAACATGTCGACAAACTGTTGGCAAACATGTCGACAAACTGTTGGCAAACATGTCGACAAACTGTTAGCAAACATGTCGACAAACTGTTGGCAAACATGTCGACAAACTGTTAGCAAACATGTTGACAAACTGTTGGCAAACATGTCGACAAACTGTTGGCGACAAATAGCACTTGTTTCTATCCTTGCCAACTTCTTCACCAACATTGTTGACGTGTGAGCGTTTGCTGCAGCTTCAGTTCATACATGTGTAACCTCGTCTAACAGGCTCCTCGCTCATTCTCCCTAGAGAAGAAAGAAGCCTAAGAACGTTGGAAACGTTTTGGAGTTTGCCAACTTACCTTTGTCGTACGAAGGCGCCTTTAAAGTGATAACGTCAATTCCTGTTTCCTCAGACATCAGTGGAATGTTCTTAGAACACGAAAAGAGAACAAACCATAATCAGTGTTCACTGATTTTTCCAAGACACAAAAGGAAGAGCCTATTTTTTCCAAGTTGTAATCCATTTCCATCCTGGCCATATGTATCCTCAGCTTATAATAGGGGCTAGGTCATAAGAATATTAAAGTTTTCGGGACGAAACTGCACCAAATTAAAACTAAGTACCTTTGTCATACAGGAAATGCTTTTATTATATCTCTTAGTTAGTACGCGCGCTGTGATTGGTCAATTTACCGGGCCGTATTTTTCAGTACGGCCCGCTAAATTTGAGAGTCCCAACATCGGCCTAGCATACGCTTACAAAAGTTGTTTTCTACATTAAAAATTATCCAGAGGAAACGCTTGGAGCTAAATGTCAGGTTACAAAAACTTTCCGATAAAATTAAGCTATAAGCCTTAACGTTAGCAAAAAACTGACGAGCTGCGAATCAAAAAGCATTGACAATTTTCTCGAGTCAGCTTAACTTACATGCTCATTGTTTTGGTATTTAGCTTTTACATGTAGACTATAAGTTATAAAAACTCGAGTAACTCTGCAAATTCGTTTAACTATAATAATTTAATTCAGCATTGACAAAAGAGTACCTTTCTTCGTAAGAAAACGTCTCTATGAAAAACATAAAGCTACAAAACAACTTGAAACGGCTTCCATCAGCAAACTGTATCATATATAAGCTTAAGCTAACCCCTCGGTCACATTCGCGCTAGAACCTTGCTTGCTTGACCAATTTTTGTTTACCTAGCAAATTCCTAGCTCGTTACAGGTGTGACCGACCTTGCGCGGCACTGCTTGCTTGCTTGAAAAAGAAGGTGGAGTAGCTTAATCTTCAAAAGATCTTACCAGCTGTTGTAGACCGAAGTGCTGCCACATTTTCCGGTTTGACAAACACGTTTGTTTTGGCGATTTTATCGGCGCGTTTTCATTCTTCATTTCCTCACTTGTCTTCGCCAGTAACTAAGAATTATTTTTAACGAAAACTACCTCGTGTCAGGTTTCCGTCGTCCTACCGAACACATGGAAGAAGAAATTAATTCGTTTATATACTTTTCATTCAAGAGCCACGCAAGTTCACGCCGAATCGAGGACCGATCACATTATTTTTGAAAGCCAATAAAATTTGCTCTTTGCTTTCTTGTGACATGCGTCAGTCAAATGAAGTCGTCCATCTTTTGATTGAAAGGTTTTCCTTTATCTCCGATTTAGAGATATAATAAATATCTTACTAACCTCGTTTTCTCGGTCCGTACTGTAAATTACGGACCCTTGTTTTCCCCTTCGATTTATGGCCCACGCGCTTCGCGCATGGGCCATAAATCGAAGGGGAAAAACGCGGGCCGTAATTTACAGTACGGCCCTTGAACTCGGTTAGTAAGAGGTATATAAAGCACGCTAAGAGAGAGCTATCAAGTGAATTTTCTAAGAGAGAATGAACCATAATAAGAGTTTCAACGAGCTCTCCAAGACTCAAGGCGATGGACTTGTAAAAATTGGCTCAGTTTTTTTAAGTAATCCAATTCCATGCATCCTGGCCATCTGCAGCCCACGACACTTATTTTTACTTCCAGAGTATTAGTAGAATAATTTAAAATAATACAGACTATTAATTTTTGGGTTTTAACCGATAGAAATGTGCCAATGTGTAAGAGCCGCGTAGCACTCGTATGAAGTGAAGTGAAATGTAAATGAAATTTTCATGAGTGCTGGGAAGAGTGAAACCCTTACAAATCCATTTGGACTGCAAGTCCTAGAAAGGATGTTATGGGGATAACGGGAATGAAAGAAAAAATCTTTAACACAAGTGAGAGTCGAAGTCAAGGTTCCAGCGCTCTTACCAACTGAGCTACGAGATATGACGGGAGAAGGTCGTGAGAAACGCGTTTTTTTTTTAACTAAAAAAATTAATATGGTTTTTAAACTGTGCTCAAATAGATACATCGAAAATGATAACAAAGAAAATGAAAACAACCTACCATTTTGACAGTTTTTTTTCATGCAGTGTTTACCTGTTATGCAATATGACCCTTAGAGAACAGGCCAACAATAGTCTAAATTAACTGGTAAATTTCATTTATAATTACACCGACGCAATTAAATCATGGTGGCTCAGAACAGTTTCTAGTAACTTCAAGGTAGTGCAACAATTATGGTATCAAGCAAATGCCCATTAGTGATGAACAAGTAAGGCCACTTTACATTTACGAAAATTAAGGTGGCTCTGAACCCCTTCCCAAGACGTTTTTCAAACTTTACAAAAAGTTGTATCTTAACAGGCCAATTGCAATTCGGTGATAAAGACGGGGTCACCGAGCTGGTTTTTTGATTATTACATGTAGCACTTAAAGCTAAAACTAGTTTTAAAATTAATTGTTCAAAGCCCGGTTACGTTATCCCGGGACTAGCGCCGGTCATCTAATTTAGAATCCACTGAATCAAATAACTAATCAATGAAACGTTTTCTACCGTATTTCTGCTCTTCAGTTTCGACCTTGACTTGTCTCGCCTTCTAGCTAAACATAAGCTTTTGAAAACATGGAGTTTATTTGCCGGCTTCTTAATAACATTTTACGTAATCCTTAGTATGCTAAAAGGAAAGGGGTGCAACAGTCACAAGACAATCCTTGTGATAAGATAAAACAATAGAATAAAGCTGATGCACATTGTTATCACGTTCTAGGGAAAGTTCTCAGCCTCGTATGCATGCATAGATTATAAGAACTGAGTTCTACTTTATCAAATCATTATGATTTTATCCCAACACAGCCGTCATTTTTCACTGTCTCACGCGCTCTAAGCAAACAAAGCTCGCCTCTTGGCAGAAATTCGCCGCTTCCTTATGCTTAAGTGGTATACAGTATAACCGCTAAAGGGAATGGAGTCATACAGACAAATTTCTCGGTTAACTTTTAATTCTGGATTAGCGTTCATATGCCTTTGAACAACGGGCCCAGGATGGAGATCGATGTACATTTTAAGTGTGGAGCAAACTTTCTTTTCTAAGGAAACAACACAACGCCACACGTCTACGCAACCTCGCGTAAAAAAAAATATGGGAAAATCTTGCAGTGCATCATGGGTTATAGGAAAAGTGCATTTCGACTAAGGCATTCGCGAATCTTGAGGTATGACCATTCTGTGCGGTTGGAAGGCTGAGAGTCTCTTGTGGCTCTGAAGGTGTTTTGTTTGATCTGTGCTGTTCTTTGAGTATCCGTTGAGGCGGAGGATGTCGTCGAACGTGTCTTGGTGCTTACATTGCTCACATTAAGTAGTCTTGTGTCTTTTCTGGTCGTTTCTCTCCATACATTTTGTAGACAAAGCATTCAAAACACTGCATTCGATTCAGAAATAGTGCCAGCATTCGTGAAGTCTTGGTAACCAAGCGATGTTTTTCGAATCCGAGGCGCGCGCTAAGTGCTCGTTGTTAACTCATAGCTGGCTGGGAAATAAAAAGGTTCGGCCGTTGCTAAGAGATCTGGGCTATTGGCCAATTGTTGGGCCGAAAAAGACAATGGCAATTGTTTTTCGGCAAAAATCCATGTCCAGTCCCCTGCTTGAACTGCTAGTAATAAAACCGCGACAAAAAGTCGAATCTCCCCACTAGTGGGATGATTGTGACGAAAAAGTCACTGGAAGATGTTTCGTCCCTATCTTCAAAAGACAGAATTAAAAATCCTTCGGGCTTCTTCTTTCACGCTGAAACACTCTGTCAAAATCGCACGATCATTGTTCAAAACTAAATAAGCTTAATAACGGACTTTGCAATTTTCGCTCAAGTTACAATACAACAAATGAAAGCGAAGGTGAAAAACATGTTAGTCCAACTTCTCCATAGAATAATGGCCTTTTCGGGGGGTTTTCACGTAGTTCTTGTTCTTCTTAGGGAGCTCAAGTGACCACGACGGCGACGGCAGCGAGAACGGCACAAAATAATAGGTCATAATAAGCGAAAGCAATGCCTCTACACATGCGTTTTTTATTTTGTTTCATTTCTTTGCCATCCTGCAAAACAACAGTGTCAAACGATAAAATTATAAGTTTTGTGGAGAATAAAGTGAACACTATGCCACGACGGTTAATTTTCCTTTCTCTATTTGAACTTAAAAGCCATCCGTACAAATTCAGCTTCTGGACAATCCAGTCACATTAGACAAAAGTAAACGGTGGAAGTAAGGCGGTTCAGACGCCGTACTTCACATGAGCCGAATCGAATTCGAATTTAGACCGACCCGAATTAATTAATCCCGGCTGAATTGATTCAGACGCCGAACTCGATTCGATTCGGCTCATGTGAAGTACGGCGTCTGAATGAAAGCCGATCAACAGCCGTTATTCCCGGCTGAGCCAGGCGGGAGAAATTGCTGAGCCGACCCGAATTAGATCGGCCATTCTGAATTGATTCAGACGCCGTACTTCACATGAACTTAATTCATTGAATTCGATTCGGCTCATGTGAAGTACGGCGTCTGAACCGGGCCTAATTACAGTCACTACAATTCTCACATATATGTTGTGGTTCAATTTTATCCTTGGTTCGAATTTTATTTTCCTTTGTTTTTGGCTATGGTAATGTATGATAATGAGTTTTAAACAAAGGAAAATTAAATTTGAACCAAGGATAAAATTGAACCACAACATCTATTTCATTACAAAATGCCACAATGTGCTGTCAATCGATTGCATTTTCTACAGCTCTGTTTGTTACAAAATACGATTACTTGTTATAACAATGCGCGGTAGGTGATTTTATGTTGGTGATATTTCCTGTATTTATTTTTCACCTGCCCGGAGCATCTATACTATAACAAATTGACAACGACGAAGCTATTAAAAGCTTCACGCGATTTGCATAGAGATTAGTTCTTGTATGCCAACCGTGTACTATGATAAATACTAAAGTCAGTTTGCTTTTGACATCGTAATAGATCTTCATAACCTTGACTACAGTACGTCGATTAACCCTTTACAAATATTCTCGGTAAGAATAGCTACGAAATCTATGCGCTAAATACAAAAATGACTTCGATGGAATATCATATCTTTTGAACGATTTAATAATGTTTTAAAACCAAAAATAGCCCCATTTAGAATTGACTAAGTTATCCGGATAAGATATTCCCGTTTCGCGTGACAGCAAGAGTACAGCAAAACACACAATGTCAATTTCCTTGCATACGATTGGCGCAAACACCTTTTCAATATGCGTTTGTTCAAATGGGTCGATGTTTTACGAGGCTGTATTTACATTGGATGACGTTGGTCTCTTGTGGTTAGTTTTCTTCCCATCTAATTGGAAACCTGAAATTGCTGTTTCAGTTTCTTGAATCGTTCTCAATAATATTGTTTTCGCAAGTTTCGCAGCACACAATACTCAGCAGGGGGCCTTATAGTAGACTCCGATCTCGTTATTTTTTTTTTTTTTTTATCATTTTCATATTAAGTGATGTCGTCGTGTTTTGAAGCCAGATCAAACAAACTCGCCAAATAAACAGTACATTGGAAGCTTGTGATTTGCGTTTCGCACGTTTGAAATATTTAAGTAACTGCCAGAACCATCTTGTAACCGATAGATGCTGTATTAGTTTGCGAATTTAATCGGCGTGATTAGTTACAGAAAGCGTGCAGAGACGCAGTGATTATTCATAATACCACGGTATTTTTGTTGGTTAATTTAAACGTCAGTCACCAGGCGCCCTTTTTTTACATGCATATCTTTGAAACGATGTTTAATTAGGCCGGTGTGAAACACTGTTTATCTGTTTCCTAAAGCGAGGACTTCTGTTGATCTTTTTCACAGACAGTGAGCGAATCAAAAGTGACGTGACACATGTAGCCGACGTCTTCTTCAGCCTGAATCAAGTTAGCGCATAATCAACGACCTTTCAGCGTCAATAAAAAGGACGAGGACGGATTATCGAGAACACAATGTCGTTCTTTATGTTTGCATTTTGGATTCTGGTGACCACTTCGAACAATGGCGAATCGACTAAAACAAACCATTCTGAACACTGTGCTAATCCAGGCCGGATTTCAAGTCTGCAAGGCGATCTTATTATCGGTGGATTTTTTCCAGTGCATGTTATAAAACCCATCAATGGCTCCACGAAGCAAGCGTACAGTATCAACATAAACGGACTGACCTGGGTAGAAGCCATGTTATTTACCATTGAAGAAATCAACCACGATCCTAATTTATTACCGCCTAATTTCACTTTGGGTTATGACATAAGAGATTCGTGCAACAATGTCCCTGTGGCATTAAAAGCTGCGTTGGATTTTATCCTCGATGCAGGGAATACTAGCAGCGGAAATAACAAGAGTTGTCCTACTCGATATTGTAGATGCACGGAGAAGCGGACGCAGATATCGGCCGTTATTGGGGCAGCTTCGTCAACTACATCAGCAAGCGTAGCGAATGTTCTCAGTGTGGACGACACCCCTCAGATCAGCTATTCGTCCACGAGTGTAGAGCTCAGCGATAGGACCGTTTTTCCATCCTTTTTCAGGACAATACCGTCCGATATATACCAAGCTCGAGCCCTGGCCGATTTGTTGAAGCATTTCGGTTGGACCTATGTGTCCATTGTTGCCTCTGATGATCCGTACGGTCGCGCTGGCGTCGATTCTCTGCGAACCGAATTTAAAAAGCGACAAATTTGCATTGCCTTGGAAGAGATTTTTAATCCTTCACTCTCTCGGAAGGAGCTTCGACATATAATAGAATTGCTGAAAAATGAACAGCGCGCCAGGGTGATCATTTTGTGGTGTGAAAGGCCAAACGCGGTGGAATTCTTAAATGAAGCATCGCGTCAAAAGCTGAGTGATAAAACGTGGATCGGAACCGAGACATGGGGCGACTCACCCCTGCTCACAACACTAGATGAAAACGTCGTCGGAGGAATGCTTGGTGTGGTGCCTCTCTTGAAAAGGCATGACGGTTACGAGGAGCACTTAGGGCGCTTACAGCCAAACAACACTGAACACAATCCATGGATGTGGGAATACTGGACACAAACGTTCGACTGCTATACGCAGGACGTGGCGCATTGGAACAATCTTACGGCATCTAGCCGCAAAGCCCAGGAAGAAGAGTATTACGTTTACATCACCAAGCAACCGAATGTGACCATGCTATGTCCAAAAAAGTTCCCTAAGCCAAGCACAAAGTCGCTGCCCCGCAACAAGTACACAAATGTCATGGATGCGATCTACGCAGTCGTTTATGCTGTAAAAAACATCTTTGATTGTAAGGATGGAGAAAGCGTTCTCCAAGGAGAGAAATGTCCTGTCACTAATGGTTCGTTTATAAAACCAAGCGATATCCTGCTCTTCTTGAAGAATGTGTCATTCGACGGAAGGTCTGGGTTTCAAATCATGTTCGATGAGAATGGGGATCTGCGCTTTGGATCATATGCTATAAAAAGTCTTCAACAAACTAACGACAGCAAGATGGACTTCCGGGAGTTTGGAACTTGGAACGGCGAAGATGAAACGCTTAAACTTTATAATAATACAGAGATTAAATGGAACGGATGGACCTCAGAAAAGCCTAAGTCAGTCTGCGCCGACCCCTGTGATCCGGGTCAATACCCAGTCCAGGGCAGCATCGCTTGTTGCTGGAAATGCGTCAAGTGCGAGAAAGGCTCTGTAAAACCCACTACTGGACAAGACACTTGCAGGAAATGCCAAGAGGGATATGTGTCAAACATCCAACGAACAAACTGCGTGAAATTAAAATCGGATTACTTAGCGTGGAAAAACGAAGAGGGTGTAAGCGCTACCTTGCTCGCTACCATAGGCTTGATTATATCAACCGGCGTCTTGGCCGTCTTCTACAAATACCGCGATACAGCTGTTGTGAAAGCGTCCAACCGCGAGCTCTCGTTTATGCACTTGGGGTGCATCGTAGCTATATTCGTGCTTCCGTTTTTGATGATCGGAAAACCGACAGTGGCTGGCTGTACAGTGCTTCCGTTATTTTTTGGAATTCCCTTCACTCTTTGCACTGCTATCATGTTGTTAAAAACAGATCGACTCCTACGCATATTTAAAGCCAGATCTCGGCTGACCGCTGGCGGCAGTTATCTCATCAGCAACAAAATGCAGGCCATCCTTGCGGCTGTGTTAACTTTAGTCCCCGTTACCCTGACAACAATCTGGTTCATAATCCATCCGCCAGAAGTTACCGTTGAGGATGACAGCTCGAGAGAAGACTGGCAAATATTAAGCTGTGGAGCATCAAACGAGCTCCTAAACATTGTCATTCTGAGCTATGTGTTGGTGCTAGCATTATTATGTACATACTTTGCTTTTAGAGCCAGAAAGCTCCCTGAAAACTTCAACGAAGCCAAGTTCATTTGCTTTGCAATGTTTGCCTTTTGCGTTTTTTGGCTCAGTTTCTTCCCCGCGTTCTATGACAGTGTTGGTTCCACGCGCAACTTTGTGTTTTGCGTAGCGGTGCTTGCTTCGGGTTACGCCGTGCTATGCATCATGTACGCTCCAAAGCTGCGCGTTATACTCTTTCATCCCGAGAGTAATACCACAGAGGCTTTCAGAGCAACAACTATGGTGGCAATGAAGAAGGCAGGGGTGGTTGTATCCTCTAACAGTGCTACACCCCCTCGAATAACACCCGTCCCCTCCCCTGTACCGTCAAGGCGTAATTCTCCTGACACTATTGCATTGGAAGTAGGAAGAACATCGGCAGTTAGTATTGGTCGAACAATTTTACCGTCACCCCAGTTGGTCCGTCGATAATTTTGTACTTAATCAACAATACTTTCATGAACGTGTGAATTTTGCTTTGCGGACTAGGAAACAGTGAGCACTTTGACTTGGTCCTATCAACAGTGTAGCTACCAATAACATGTGAAATCACTTTTATTTTTGAGAAAAGAAAACAAGCTTTCTCTGTGCAAAAGGTGTTCACGGTTCAGTCTGATTCACACCGTGAATTTTCTTTGTGTATCATAGCGTCCATTAGGGATTTTAAGCAACCACAACGGCAACGCGCCAAAGAAAATGTCACTTGAACTGTGAATTCTCAAACTCATTAATAATTTATAAAGTAACCAGCCAATAAATGACACCCATTCAGGTCAGGTGAGTCAATCTTGATACCTAATGAAACATCAGATTAAGATCTTTAGGGTTGTGATTTCAGTTCAAAACTGTGTTTGATCTCAAATCAAACACTTGCAACAATATATATTATTCCACTCAATTATATAATTACATTCGGAATCTTACATTCCTTTCTTGGTCTTCAAATGTAAGCCCTCTCGTGTGTCATCTTTCGATTCCGCGTCCAATGCTCGGTGAAACCGGCAGAGTAAACCTTCAAAACAATAATCTGAGTATTATAACTGGAACTTCAACATGACATCGACATTTGAATTTAAAAACAAAATGGACCATTTTTCTCACCTTCGGTCGCCATTATCAAGAGAAATTAATGCTTCAGCACCTTTTTTCTCTTCGAGAAAGCGTCGGATACCGATTATTATGCCATAAACAGTCTTCGGTGGATATCTCTCTCCCGACGTTTTGCACGACCATGACAAATTTGCTAAGCCAATAATTCAAACTCAATGTGTCCATTTCTTCAATACGAGCAGAAAGTGGCAATAATCTTGTGTAAATCATAGTCCTTAAACATTCCTTCCGAATCTTAGATGACGGGAACTTAAACCGTCCGAGTAGTTTGCCATTCGTAGAAAATAGATGTTGCCCATTTGTTTTTTATATTTCGCCGACGACGGAATAGCTTTATCGACTAGATATTCTTCTTCGACAACTTACCGTTTTGGCCTCCCTAAACCGAGACGCTTCTGCTTCGCACATGATCTCATACCAAATTGCGAGATACAACAAGCTTAATAAAATTATGCATGTGACGGCATTTGAAAAGGACAAAGCCAAAAAACTAACACTGAATAATTCTGTATTGTTTCATTTGAGTTTCATCAGGGTACTCAAACACCTTGAAACAATAAAAGCACTCGGCTGAAGCGGCCTCGTGCTTTCATCTGTTTCTCGGTGTTTGGATACCCTGATGAAACCCTCGCACTCGTTGTTGATCTATTACTTCAAGTTCTCCGAAACTACTTCGGGATCACCTTGCATAATGTAACTGACGATCCAGTAGTTTTAAAATTCTTTAAATGGCGATGTTCCTCTTCGAGAAGAAGAACGGAAAATTTACTGTCGTGTGGACATGTTCTCCATAAAACCTCAGATTTGGTCCTTTGGAGTTGTAGAGTGTTATGCGGAGAACGGCTAAGAAATGTTACAAAGCGCATACGCACGTGCAAAGGACGGCAAAGCCATTGTTTTGTTAATTAGAACCTTATCTCCGAATAGCTTTGTGACGTTCTTGTTGCCATTGCTGTCGTGGTTGCTGAAATTCCCCAAATAACATCACGAGTTTTACGTTGTGAATAGATGGTTTTCACGGCGGCCATGTTGGTGCACAAACAATAGAAATCGTTTGCATAAAAATAGAGTTTTATTCCCAAAGGATTAATATTTCATTGTTCTGTCCACCAACATGGCCGCCGTGAAAACCACCGATAGTTGAAATATATATTTTTAAAAAACTGTCGCTAACTTTGGATTACGTTGTTTAAAATTAAGTTGTACTTTGCTTTTCTGGCAAAATTGTTTCGTAATCCAGTCAGAAAATAGAAAAAAATAATATCATGTTGAAAGCTTTTCATTGATTGACGTCTACCAAACTCAAGTTTGACCATCCGGAATTAAGTGCGATGGGTCGTGTGTTAAGGGTATTCCGCTGTAATTACACTAAAATTATTTGTATACGCCACATCTATTTTCTTTTTCTACTTTGCACTATCTCCTCCTAAAAATTGGAATGGGTTCTTCTTTGGAAAATCAGAAAAAAAAAATTATTATAACTCTTTTATTATGGCAAGCAGACTGTGCAGAATTTGATATACATGTACTGTACACGAATAATTGCCTTTACGAACTATAGATTTATATAGTTTCAGTGAGTAGTATTTGCTTTCAATATGGCATTTAGACTGCGAAGAATCTACTAATTTCAATATAACAAAATTATATACATGTACTGTATACGAATAATTGCTTTTACTGACCATAGATTTATATAGTTTCAGTGCGTAGACATAAGTGTGTTTCTAATGCATAAGGAACGGGGATCAGACACCCGTAAAGACGAGTTGTTACAACACAAGCAAGCAAGCAAGCACCTTTTTCTGTTAAGGGACGGACCATTTAATTTTCGTTGGTTGGTGGGTTGGGGGGGGGGGGGGGGGGGTTGGGCAATTTCTTCTGAGTATGAATTTGTTTATTCAGCATCACTATTTGCCAGAATTTTTTACCGTAGTGCTTGATTTTTTTCTCACGTGCTTTCTTATGAGGCCCTGTTAGGGTTTTAGGATTATGGATTATTAGGGGTTTTTAGAGAAGGGATACGGATTATTGGCCACTAAATTTAAGGATTACGGATTATTTGCGTCCTTATTTTAAAATTACGGATTATTATCGATCATTATCACGTAGATTGCTTTTTACATAAAAAAGGATAAAAGGTCGTAAAGAGAGGTAAAAGTCATACAGAGAACGACAAATATTTATCTCCAGTGGCCCCTCCGGTGCTCCTAGTCAAAATTCCGAGCCCGCGATGTCTCGCGGTAGTAGTCGCCAGTCGCTAAGTCTTCTTGGTAATATACACCTGATTGAAGAAACGTTGTCATTTAAAAAAGCATAAACCACGAACGATGAGACCGAATGGGATTCTGGGTAGGCAGCATTGCCAAGCTAGTTATATTCTATTTCTTGATAATCAAGATGTTTTCTTTGTTTGAGGCATTTAAGAGCATGATTTATGTATTCTGTGTTAATATAATGTGTATTCTGTGACAGACGAAGATTAAATTTTCTAACTTCCCAGTAAGCTTTTGGGTCGCATCGTTCATGGTTTACGCTTTTTACCTGACAACGTTTCTTCAATTTGGTGTACTCAAGATGGCGGGTAGTTGAGAACTCACTGTAGGTGATCAAAGGTCAACAAAAGACTCGCTTAAAAAAATGGCACCTCTCACATCGCTGTTGCACCCGCTAAATGAGCCACTCCTCGAAGTTACTGGGGCAATTTATAAGCTTGAAAATTATGCCAAGCAGAATGGTTTAACCGTTCTCAACAAAAATATGTGTTGCTACTGAAAGGTAGCAACTAGCAAATACAAACCTGGCAACTGATGAGGTTCGAGGAGAACCGAAACCATGGTGTTGCCTGAATGAAATAGTGGCATAAACGAGCAGTCACTAGACTGTTAAAATTGCCAACGGAGGTTTTAGTATAAACAGCGAGCTCCACGCAGCTATAAAGCGTAGCAAATGGAAGCTAAAATTACAGCCTTGACTGAGACAAACTTCGACTCTCTACAAGTTGAATAGCTTATTAAGCTACAACTCTCTCTGCAATAAAACTTGGATCCTGAAAATTAAAATCCTGCAAAGACAAAACTAAAATAGCTGGGCCCAGCGTGACATTAATAGCAGGAAAGACATTCACGGCCAACAGATCATTTCAGATCCTGTCATGTCAGAGAATCAGTCAGTTAGAGAAATTCAAACCTTTCCTACATAAAAATCTACATGCCAATATTAATGGCAAACAACAACACACCAACCGCCAGGCAGAAAAGGATGCTAAAATGAGGTCAAAAAGCTTCAAAATCACGGGAACCACAACCGACAGACTTGACCTCTAATCCGTTGCATGCACGCGGCTTTTGAAAGGTTTTAAAACTCATTCAAAAACTCATTAATAATTCATGAGCATATCAGCCAATCACACAACGCAAATCGATCACATGTATGAGCCTTTATACCTGGTAATCTACGATCATTATGAAAAGCCTGGTGGCGGCTTTGATTTCAGTCACAGGGGAGTTCGGGGCTGAATTAGCAAACAATGCAATTATCGCTGAATTTTAATGAGAATGATTTAAAATGACCGTGATATTTATTAAGATCACACGTAATCTTTATATAAAGATTACTGATATGGGTAGTAATTGTTCAGGATTCTTAGTGCAACAAATGGTGACTTTAATATTTTTGTGCAGTACTGTTTTACGAAATCTGGTCTTTCGCCATTCTATTTAGAATCTTCTCAACAAAATAAACGACCAACAGTTTAACAAGTGAGCCGTTATTTGAATGACACCAGCGCCCTCGTGTAAATTGCCAGGTAAGCGACTGGTTCGCAGATGCAAGCTGCTTATTTCTACTCGTTCTCTACCTCTGAAAAAAAATTGTCAGCCGTTTTATCTACCGTACTTGACAACTTTAGTATAGCATTTTTCAGTAGATGTTTTCCCTCAGAACTATAAAATCCCAAAACTTTAGACAGGAGCCGGGAAGCAATGGTCACTTCGTCGAAGACGTGGCACATGTGTTGTATGCTAATCAGTCTAGTCTACTTGTTTTTCTCGTATGCTAATTTCCTCTTTGCACAAAAGCGCAATTGTTTTAATTCCGAAGGGACACGCTTTTGAAAGAATGTTTTTGAAGCCGTTCAAAAAACTCGCAGCATGTATATTATCAGGTGTAAAAACTCTCGGCTTCGCCTCGAGTTTTTAAACCTGATAATACACTACTGCTCGTTTTTTAAACTATACGTCTACACTAAAACCCTCCTTAACAAACGGCTAAATATAGAATAAACTTTTTTTAAATGTAATTTTAAAGTGCTAAAGTTTTTTAATAAGTTCCAAACGTTTCGGGCTTTGCCTTCAGTGGAAATATGTTCGTTGAGAAATACACCACGACATCTAAAGTATAAAATGATTGTCTCTTGCATGCGCGCGCGCGACTTTCAGAAGAAACGAAGGTACCAAGTTGGAAAATAACGGGCGCATCTCCTGCCGCATCTCCTTGTTTCCATTTCCTTGTTTCCGCCGCAGAGCTTGACGCCGCAAACCTGCACGTCATCCACAGAGTGTCCAATGGAACTGAAGTGCTCTGCGACTGGAAAACCGGGTGCACTCTTGGTAATACTCCTGAGATGTTCGCCAAACCGTTCCCTAAGAGTGTGCCCAGTTTCTCCGATGTAAATGGCAGGGCAGCGACGGCAGGAGATGCAGTATATAAGGCCAGATGACAGACAGGTGAAGGACTCTCTGATGGTGAAGGAGCCTTTTGGAGCCAGTAGAGTAGTGTCATTTGAGATGTGGTCACAGGTACGGCAGCGGGGGTGTCGACAAGGAGCAGAACCTGTGGGTGAAGTAGTTTGATTTGTGTCGGACGTGTGGACCAAGACGTTTCGTAGGTTTTGATCTCGGCGATAAGCGATCATTGGTGGCTGAGGAAATATTTCCTTGGTTTCAGGGTCGTTCGATATGATGCTGAAGTTGTCGAGCAAACTCCGTTTGATTCTGTTGTGCAGAGGATGGTAAGTGAGAACCAAAGGGATCCTGCTCTCCTTTTCATCAGCCACGGTGTTCCATTTGAGGGCGTCGGTCTGTGTGACATGTCGGATTTCCTCACGATCATGTTGACCATGTTGGAGAGTGTGTGCATTGTAACCACGCCTTTCAAAGAAAGAGGCCATTTCGTGTGCTCTTGCTAGAAAGTCGGCATCGTCAGAGCAGAGGCGTCGAAGGCGTAAGAGCTAACTGTGAGGTAGACTTTCTTTGCAGTGTCGAGGATGTCATGACTGGTGGTGAGATAACTGTGGGTACCTGTGGGCTTGTAGCAGATGGAAGTAGAGATTCGATTGCCAGATATGCGTAAATTGATATCAAGAGAAAAGAAGGTTGGTTTCAGAGATAGAATGTGTCAACTGAAGTGCAGGGTGAAAGTTGGAAACAAAATCAATATATTGATTTTGATTTTGCCCTTTACTGTCAAGGCGGATGCAAGCATCGCTTTAAGCGCTAGCTCCACACAACGCATGTGGTAGCTGTTGGCTGGGGACAGCACGGCGTCCTCCCACAGCATGCGTATGGGGAGGTGGATCAGCATTTTTGCCGATCGACGTGTCAGTAAATTTTAAGTAAAACACGAAAAAAAGCAAGTGACACACTCAAACACCAACCCCGCGGTCTGGCCAATACCTTACGCATGCGCACAGCCATATCACCCTGGCAGTGGCAGCCATGGACAGCTGTTTCGTCCTTATTAGGACTCGTCAACATGGCATAGCTGTCGATGATCTTTTGTGAGACCCTGCCTAGCTATGCCATGCTGACGAGTCCTAACTAGGACGAAACAGCTGTCCATGGCTGCAACTGCCAGGGTGATATAGCTGTGCGCATGCGTAAGGTACTGGCCAGGCCGCGTGCTTGGTGTTCGAGTGTGTCACTTGCTTTTTTCGTATTTATGCTTGACATACAGTACGTAAGTCAATTCACGTGACACAAAAGGGTAATTAGGGGTTGCTATAAATAGATTGTTTTAGAATTTTATTTTAGGGATATTTTTTTTTTACAATATTGGGATACGGATTATTTCCAAAATTTATCCAGGATTATGGATTATTCAGACTCCCCCTAACAGGGCCTCTCTTATGCACGATTTTTTTTTTTCTCTTAATTTTCTTCTGCAGGAATTTCTTTTTGGTAATTGCCCAACACCCCCCTCCCCCCCCCCCCTTCCTTCCTTCCACCCCCCACAAAAATTAAATGGTCCGTCCCTAAGACCATAAGAACCTATTTATAAACCTAAATTCTCAGTAGACACCAAATATATATTTTTAAATGGACTTCGACCGGATTTATTTACAAATGTTAGAAAACAAAAGAAATAGCTAAACGCTTTGTAACACAGCTACATCCCTCAAATTTGTCGACTTTTCAATTAAGTAATGATCCGCATAAGAAGGATAGCGCCGAACGCCAATGCATGATGGAATGTCAACTTTTTTCATTGTTTCAACTAGCGATCTCATTGGCTTAGACTCAAAAACCGCTAAAAAGTTAAGGTTCAAGGTGCATTTTTTAAGGCTTTAAGTAATTTGAGACCCAATCGCAAAACATGCAATTTTTAAAAGAAATTGTATTTGGGGAACTTCATCAAAGAAGCAAAATTATTAGCTATTGTCTTCTGCTATTCTGATTGCTTAAGCACGAACATTTCCTAAAATTTATTTGACGCAAATGGATTTTCTTTATTTTTATAATGAAATATACTTATTAACCATCAGCCGCTCCTCCATTCTTGAAATCAAAGATATTCTATGTGGCATGGGAAAGAGCCAATGCCGCAGAACAATGAAGTTTGCTATCGTTTTATGTGGAGCATTACTTACTAAATATTGGATAATTCAAATGTTTCCGAAATTATTTGACACTGGATTCCTACACAAACACTGTACTTTGGCGTCATAATTGCCCTTATTACCCATGATCTCCCGCCGCGAAATCCTCTATACCGTGCATTGTGATATCCCGGACCCTTAAAATCGATGTCGGAGTCATTTCGCGGAGAATACACTAGCCCATCCCTGGTTGCCTATATCATTGCAGCGGCCGCGTTCTTTTTTTGGTCAGCTGGAACGAGTATACTCTGGATCCGAGGTTAATATTTTTAAATCTCAGTGAAAATTTCATTTCCGGTTTTGCTACCTAAATATCCATTTCGATTTCGCCTGGAGATGTGAAAATTACTTTATTTCATTCTTTTTAGAGAAGAATGGAAGATTGCCTCTTTACCCTTGGCATTTAAACATTTTTGACATTTTGATTGAGAGACAATCTTGACAGGTTAAGGTTACGCTTTTCAAGAATTGATTATTTTGACACACTTAACTCATTCCGAGAAAGTTTGCCTGATTACAAGTGCAATTCCGAGAAAATAGATACAGGCTGTACGTTTCTCCATATTATGATCGCCGTGTTCTTGTTTAAAACTCTATTATTTTGGTTATACAAAGTAATTTATCCAACAAAACTACAACACCAAATGAATCTGAAACTTTAAGCAAGTTACATAAGATTTAATTACACGCATTGATGGGGTTGAGGAAATCAAGCCAATCACAAAGTAGAATTCTTAGAAATGAAGAGACCGGAAGTCTGTGTACATATTCTGCGAAATCCATTTTTGTCGCTTTCTGATTGGCTAGTCCATCCACGTATGACTCAACAAACGTAGGAAATTATTTTACTTCTATACTTTTAGTAAATCTGACAAAAAACTTTGATAAGTCTTTTGCTTTCCTTGAAGAAACAAATATCACATGGATCTAAGGATCTAACGAAATATCGTTATCTTATGAAGGTGAGCCCGTTATTAGCAGGTAAGTCAAAAACATAACGAAAAATGTCAGTGATGCCTAAACAAAACGCAATCATTTTGCAACCATTCACAGGAAAGATCAGGAAAATAACTATGTTGCCAGAATAAAATTTCATCTACTCAAGCACGCTAATGTTGCTTGTTAAAGGATTTATGTTAAATACTGTTAGTTCAATAATAGAATCTACTAAAATCTTTCAAACTGTAGTCTATATATATTTCCCAGAAACGTTGCTTTTCTCAATGGCCATGAATCACGGAATTTTCCGAGAAACATTTTATATTCCGCAACATGGTTCACTCACACTGCCCGCATATAATTCCCTTATCATTATTTTACGATTACTGACAGGGGTGCCAAATGGTATTTCAAAAAGGCATTCCGGTAATCTCGTTTTCTGATCAGTCCCCTGTGTTTCGAAGTCTCTATTTTTTATCGTGAAGCCGTTTAATGGAGTCTCGGTCTCAGTCGGTCTCGCATTGCAGAGAGAATTGGTAGTCTCGCCGTATCGCAAAGTTTCGCCACCCCCTACTGTTGTATTTTGTTCCATTTCCATTTTATTCTGGAGTGTGTTCTTAGTCGAGCGAAGCTGTCTTTGCGTTAGGATTGTGTTAGCACATGTACAAGTGAGAATTTGAACTGTTTTTGTCACAGTGTTTCTAAAGGAAAGAAGAAAATAGTTTTTGCAGCAATATTACAATCTTACGGCCCTGTCACACTATTGCGTATTAAAGAAACGTATGAGTTGCGTATGAAAATTCATAAAATAATTTTAATACGCACAAAATTCCCTTGAAAATACAGCGTATGACCAGCGTACTTGACCTATGAGTAACGTACCTTCAGCGCAACTCTCGCGTATTCAGCGTATGCCTAGCGTATGCTTAGCGTATAAACCATACGTCCGAATACGCACAAAATTTTTAACATGCTTAAAAATTTTGTGCGTATTCGGACGTATGCCAGCGTATGCCACCGTATGCGACCATGCTTGAAACGTATACAACCTATGCCTAACGTACCCCAAGCGTATGTCAGCGTATACCAGCGTATGAGTGATATTTTTTCATACGCTGGCATGCGCTAGTACCATACGCAATAGTGTGGCAGGGCCATTAGCAGATAATGTTGCAAAAACATAGGTGTCACTTTTTCCGTATTTCTTTTGCATTGCACTGTTGAAGGATCAGTACACATACAATGTGTTAAAAGGCATTGAGATTACCAAGAAGACATAAATAGATATTACACTGAATTTGCAAAGTGTCAGATGTTGTTCGAAATGTATTTCGCTATATTTACATGGAAAAGAAAAGATAAAACAATCATCAACAATAAATCAGATAAATAACATTGAAAGAGGTGATTTGCTTAATAACTGTAAAATAGACAAAATAATGCATAGCCTAGCTTATACGGAACAGAAGCAAAACTTTAATGTTATAAATAAAATTCTAGAACCGGTTCCGCGTTTACGACTGAATTTCTCATAGGTAGTTAGCTTTTCAGGTACAAGGTCATGCTGGCAGTAAGAATCGGAAATCACTGAGCTGAGGAATATGCTTGCAAGTAGATATCTATATCAGTTCTGTCTCTGTACACAACCCCACAAGCTTTTAGCTTTTATACAAACCGTATATAAATAAAGGTGATCTATCTATCCATCCATCCATCCATCCATCCACCCATCCATCCATCCATCCATTCATCTATCTATATGTGTGTGTGTGTGTGTGTGTGTGTGTGTGTGTGTGTGTGTGTGTGTGTGTGTACCTGTTCAATTATATTTAAATTTAGTGTTTGTTCCCTCCTCAGTGCATATTAATATAAGTGCTTTAAAGTACTATTCTATAACGTTTTATATAGCTCAGTCGACAATCTGAACCACTAATTAAAGAGATTAAAAAACAGAGCAGTTTGGAACAACCAACTCCGAGCAGATTTCTGTTCAAGAAATGAAAGAGATTTCGGGCCTACATTTACACAAAATATTTACGAGGGTGAACGAAGGGGTTTGCAAAACAAGGTATGATAAAATGCAAAATTTATTTTAATAGATATACTAGGCTTTTATGCGGGGGATCAGGAGCACATAATTACAAAAAAGGAACATAATTTCATTATTGAGAAAAAAAGAGGGTAAAAGACAATATACAATTGAAAATTGATGAAATGGAAATTACATTTTTTTATTAAAAGTGAATGAATTAAGAAATGAATGAATGACTAGGTGACTGGCAAACGGACTAACTGACTGGCTGGGACAGAATGACTCACTGACTGATTGACTGACGGGCTGACCAGCTGGTTGGCTGGCTGACCGACTGACTGACTGATTGACTGACTGATTGACTGGCTGGCTGACTGACTGACTGACTGACTGACTGACTGACTGACAGGCTGAATACCTCAATAACTGACTGAGTCAATGACTGGCTAACCGACCGACTGACTGACTGACTGACTGACTGACTAACAAGCTAACGTGAACATCTGTTCAAATTGCACGGGCATTAAGGTGGAATACTTTGTAAACAGTTTCAACGGATGAGAACAAATACAGGGTCTTTTAAAAAGGTCAAATTGATGCAGATTAGTTATTGTTGCTCGTAAAGTCAGTTTATCAGCATGTGTGTAACAAAGGATTGACCAGAAAAGGGGTGCCCTTCTGAGGGACGATTTCTTTTCGACAGGTTCTAAGAGTGCCATTTCCAGAGAAACAGCGAAATGCATAGCAGTTGTAGTGGTCTAAGCGTTGATGTCAGAGTAAATGCCCAAAACAGCATGCACAAAAGATAACATTCGTACTAACAAAAGGTAATTTTAAGCAAGCACGTCAGTTCTGTAATTTCTCCAGCAGAGTGAAATATCAACTTGTAGGTTGTATGAATATTGTCAAGTAGTAGCGGAGTAGTCCACTGGTCGGCACTTGACATGCAATTGCTGATATTGTTAAATGGATTACTTTATATCTGTACTGTCTTTGTGAATGTAATATGTGTATTGTGTGTGTTAATTGTAATCGAACTTGTGTGAGTATGTTAATTTGAATCGAACTTTAATGAAATGGAATGAAATAAAAAGTTATTAAAATACAAAAAAAAAGATTGGTGGGGATGGAAATGGGAGTGGAAAAAAAATCATGAATGCTGGCTTTGAAATACAGCTGATCTTATTTTTGGGTTACTCTCGTTTTGTTTCAATTAACTTGGAAGATTACATATTTCTTTGTGTGTGCAAAACCAGTAGTCTGCCTTTACAAATGTAGACAGTTATAAATAAGCACGTTACAGACGAGCAAGTTTTCTATAACAAGTTTTGCCTTGAAACGTTTTACTTGCCCGTGTGTAAATAAAAACGTGTCAAGATTTCCCTTGTCAAGGGCACTTGTTCAAAAGCTGGCATGCTAGCTTTAGAAAAAGGCAATTTGTCATAGAAAAAGTTGATAATTCGCAAAACTTGCTTGTCTGTATGCTCAACAAGGAAAACTTGACAAAAAATCGTTGCGAAATCGAGGGCGTTCAGAGGTCTTGTTGTTTGGAGTTCAGTCATGGCGGATAACAACATGGCAGCTAAAACTGTTCGTTGGATCCCGATTCTGCCACATCGCTCTGGAATACATCCGAACAAGAGGAAGTTTGTGGAATACAAAGGCAGAATCCTATAGAAATATAAACAAGCAAAATAATAATAATAATAATAATAATAATAATAATAATAATAATAAAGACTGACTACGAAGAGGTTCTTGAGCCATGTGGTATTGATCTTGTTTGTGTGTTTTCTTCGTCCGCTGTATGTATTGCTGGGTCAAAGAAAACTTGTCAAATTAAAGATAACTTGTTTATTCGTTCAGTACACACGGGCAAATAAAACTTGCCAGGGCAAAACTTGCCAAAGAAAACTTGTTGTTCAAACACAAGAGCAAGTAAAACTTGTCATAGAAAACTTGCTCGTCTATGATCTGTAACGTTCTTTATATGGAAAATGTAATTAATATGTTAATTACCTCTAATGTCAATGTTCCCAGAAAATCACCGGAAATGATCTTTCTTTGAATCACGTTTCTTAGAATCGTCTGTGGTTTCGATCATAGTTAGCGGCCCTTTGTTTTAGAAACCGATACGCCATTTGTTTACAGGCGACCTTTGGCAGTGTTTTAATCTGTTAGCGAATCTTCATGAGAACATAGGCATGAAATGGTCTTTGACGATATCATTTAGCTAATCGCCGCTTCACAAATTGTAGCCTTGAAGCAGCACTGGAAAAAACAGAATTTGTTTATGATATGTACTTTAACAAGATTACTCTTGAGCCACATTAAATTTCCGAGTGGCTATAACTGAGGCATTTCATTTAGGGATATGCTTTATGCTTTAGTTCTGCTTCAGTGACATCGCCATGAGCGTGTACAATATGCGAGCCAACGAGGCATGCGAGGCCGCAGACCAGCGAGGCATGCTATAAATTTATTTATAAATTTATAGCATAAATAAATTTACTTAATAGCAAGAGAACGGTAACGCCAGTTGACGACGACGGTGCGCATCAAAAATACCCAAAATAATACTTTTTCATGCGCGCGTGTGACCCATATATGAGTGTTTTTAATGTGCGCGCCGTCGTCAACTGACTTTCCCGTTCTCGACGAAAGCGACCTCGTGTAAGAAGGCATGAAAATGAGAGGGTTGTCTAATACTGTCGACTGGAATCCAGTGGTATCCCGTTGCTTTCCATCGGAAAACCGGAAGTCTAGTGGTACTGTTGACTGGAATCCAGTCGTATCCCCGTGCTTTCCATCGGAAAACCGGAAGTCAAGTGGATGAGATGGATGAGAGGGTCGAAAGTCGTTCCGATGGAGTCCATCGGATCCATTGGAAACGATTAGATTCCGATGGAAAAGTACATTTTCTATTCGTGAGAGACTTAGCAAAATTCCACTCATGTTGGATGAGGGTGTAGAAAGTCGTTCCGATGGAGTCCATCGGATCCATTGGAAACGAAAAGATTCCGATGGAAATGTACATTTTCTATTCGAGAATGACTTAGGAAAATTCCACTTATATTGGATGAGGGGGTCGAAAGTCGTTCCGATGGAGTCCATCGGATCCATTGGAAACGAACAGATTCCGATAGAAAAGTAGATTTTCTATTCGTGAGAGACTTAGAAAAATTCCAGTCATGTTGGACTGAGGGTGGTAAAGGGGGGGTCTAGATCACGTTTCACGAAAATAAAATTGTCATTTCACGTTTCACGGAGAATAAAATGGCCATTTCACGAAAAAAAAAACATTCCTTACTTTTTGCTAATTAAATTACATCCAAAGTACAGCTTTGTTTGTTGTTCACCGACCGTCCACTCCTCGTTCTTCCTGATGTAAAAAGAAAGCTGAGTCCTTTGTTTTGCTTATGTTGTGTAAAATTACCTAACCTTGTAGAGTGATCTGGGGTCCAGAATGACGATCAGTCACGGTCATGCATTCAACACGCAATTTACCACCGGCGTAGTTAAACGCTTACTGGTCCTTACTGGATAATTTTTTGGGAGGAAGAAAGAATCACGGTTTACAGTAGCATTTCACGAGAAAAAAAACAACAGTCATTTTGCAGTGCTCATGAAAAAAGTCGATTCACGGTTTACGGGTTATGTAACCAAATCACGTTTCACGAGAAAAAAAAATAGCCATTTCACAATTCACGGGGGAAAAAAAGGCCTTTCACGACTCACGAAAAAACCCTTTACCACCCTCTGGACTGAGGGGGTCGAAATTAGAAAAATCTTAAAAACGGATGCTTATTACAGATTACATGTACCACCTTTCAGTATAATCGTAGAACGCAGTCGTAGAGTAGAAGAATGGGACGATCGGAGGCATCTGTAGTCGAAGTAGCGCGCTTGTTTCAGGTCATTGCTTAATCAACGAACTATATAACCCATGTGTAGCGTGCTTGTGTTGGGTCATGGCTTAAAGAACGAGGTATATTACATGTGTAGCGTGCTTGTCTCGTGTCAGGCTTAAAGAACGAGGTATATTACATGTGTAGCGTGCTTGTCTCGGGTCATGATGGCTTAAAGAACGGAGTATATTACATGTGTAGCGTGCTTGTCTCGGGTCATGGCTTAAAGAACGAAGTATATTACATGTGTAGCGTGCTCTTGTCTCATGGCTTAAAGAACGAGGTATATTACATGTGTAGCGTGCTTGTCTCGGGTCATGGCTTAAAGAACGAGGTATATTACATGTGTAGAGCGTGCTTGTGTTGGGTCATGGCTTAAAGAACTAGGTATATTACATGTGTAGTGGATCCGATGGACTCCATCGGAACGACTTTCGACCCCCTCATCCAATAAGAGTGGAATTTTCCTAAGTCTCTCACGAATAGAAAATGTACTTTTCCATCGGAATCTTTTCGTTTCCAATGGATCCGATGGACTCCATCGGAACGACTTTCGACCCCGAGTGGAATTTTCCTAAGTCTCTCACGAATAGAAAATGTACTTTTCCATCGGAATCTGGTCGTTTCCAATGGATCCGATTTACTCCATCGGAACGACTTTCGACCCCCTCATCCATCTCATCCACTTGACTTCCGGTTTTCCGATGGAAAACACGGGGATGCGACTGGATTCCAGTCAACAGTACCACTAGACTTCCGGTTTTCCGATGGAAAGCAACTGGATGCCACTGGATTGTTTTTATCTTGTGACTAGACTTCCGGTAACTCAAGTGGACTCGACTGTACTTACGTTTTCATTTTTCGACTAGACTCCGTTGGACTCCAGGTTTTGTCCAGTGGAATCTAGTCGAGAGTATTGGACATGCATGGAGGAAAATGACGCGGTCTAGTTTCGAGTGTAGTTCGCTCGTGTCCAGCACTCTCTCTCCGGACCGTCTGAGAATCACGCCAACTGGTTGGACAATATTTCAACGGGGTGTTCAGAAAACAAGTCACGTGACCAGAAAACAAATAACCAAGAGTGCATTCAGTGCAAAATCTGTGGTACGGATTTGTTGAAATTTACGTTACTTAAAAAAACTATGACGTCATAAAAACTGAATGACAGGTTCTTCTTTCGTAACTACCTCCGACAGATCAAACTTGGCTAAAAATTAAGTCAGGAAACTAAGGGAACCCAATATATGACGGTTAGAAGTCACCCATAGCAACCATTTTGTGGAGTCTCCCCCCTTTGTCTCCCCCATTAAGTATACTTTGATGGGTCAGTACTCATTAGAAGCCATAAATAAAACTTTAATATCGTATCAGGGCTAGCGCTCGAAACGTCAGCTTTCTCGAATCTTTTTACGGTGGCTAATTTACCTTATCGACTCAGTCGATAAAGCCAAATTCTTGTGCTTCACCCCCACCGACGCAGCACCACAGTTTCTCTAGAAACTAACCCCATTCATCAGTTGTGAAAAGTTGTATTGAACATAATACAATAAAAACACATACCTTTACAAAAGGATGGCAACGATTTTGACAGATAGCAGACAAAAATCTCTTCCCGAGTATCAAAATGGCGTAAACCACGCGTACGAACCAAGGAGAAGGGACGACGTGACGCGACGTGCCTCGCATTTTCTGCATGCCTCGCGTGTCTGCCTCGCATGGCTCGCTGGCTCGCACATTGTGCATCCCCCATCGCCATCATGCACCACCGCCCCCAAGCCCTCCTTACAGTCGTCGTTCTCGTCCTAAAATATAATTCGAGCCATGTTTATTTAAAGGAAGTTTAAATTAGTCAATAATAACTTAATACATTTATTAATTTTGCGTCGGTGTTTTAGACAAATGGATCCTTCCGATGGCCGCGGAATACCCCGAAATAAAGATAAACAAACACAAGGCAAAGATTCGACCTCCGGTGGCTCAACCAAAGATCGTCACTTCCCCGCCAATATCAAAACCAGACCGTCCACTCAAGGTGAAACGACTAAAGGAGATACTGAGAAGAAACAGCAGGGAAAAGCTCAAGGTAGAACCCGGCGATTTGCTCATTGGAGGAAATGTCCAAAGAACAAAAGCCCTGACGGTTTTTCAGATGCTGCTAGTAGCCTAACGGAGGTACTTGAACAGGATAAAACGAGAGATGAGACTCAAAAGAAAAGTGAGACCTCTAAAAGCGGTGAGAAGACATGTACATTGTCACGAAAGAATAATGTGGTATTAAAAGAACGCGAGGACCAAAATGTCCAGCAAAATAGAGGTAAAGCAATGAAAAGTGTGACCGTAGGCAGAGGTGAGAAGACGCTTTCACAAAAGGATGGTGCGACAGTAAAAAAAGAAGTTAAAAGCCGAAAGGAGGTTAAAAACCAGGGACAAACAGTTCAGCAAAATGAAAGTGAAGCAAAGGAAAGAATGCCCGTAAAGAGCAATGACAGCACATCACCAAAAAGTAGTCAGCCAGACTGTACTACAAGAAGAGAAAGTGAGAGAAAAGGTGGGACTAAAAAACAAGGACAAACAATCCCGCAAAATAAAAGCAAAGGCCTGCAGGATAGTGCAACAAGAAAAGATAGCAAGTTCCAAGATGGGACAAGAAAACAAGAACTATCAAAGCCAAAAAGCGGACTTGAAGCAAAGAAAAGGGTTGACGTCGACAGAAGTAACAAGACCATGACGCAAAATAGCCCACAAGATAGTGCCGCAGGAATTGGGACTAAGAAACAAGGAGAAAGAATCCCTCAAAATAGAAGCGAAGCAAAGAAAAACGCGTCCGTTGCCGTTGACCACAAGGAGAAGACCTTGTCACAAGATGATTTGGGGAATGCTACGACAGGAAAAGAAAGCGACAGTCAATATGGGACAAGAAAACAAGACCAAGAAAGGCCAAAAAACAGAAAAGGGACAAGTAAACAACAACAGCAACTTAAAAACGGAAGTGGAGCAAAACAATCCGCTGTCGTCGGCAGCAAAGATAAGTCTTTTTTACCAACTAAACCCCACGATAGTGCGACAGGAAAAGAAAGCAAGGACGACGATAGGAGTAGAAAACAAGGACGAATAAATCCGCAAAATAAAACTGACATCAACAACAAAGACAAAACCTTGCCTCAAAATAGCTTACGGAATGATACGACAGGAAAAGAAAGCGACAGTCAATATGACACAAGAAAACAAGAACAAAAAAGGACAAAAAACAGAAGTGATGGAAAGAAAAGCGCTGTTGTCGACAGAACTGATAAGACAATGTCACAAAATGGCCCGCAGATGGGTGCCTCAGGAATAGAAAGCAAGACCCGAGATGGGACTAAAAAACAAGATAAAGAAATCCCGCAAAAAAGAAGTGAAAGAAAGAGAAGTACTGATGTTGACAACAATGACAAGATCTTGTCACGAGATGGTGCGATAGGAAAAGAAAGCGACAGTCAATATGGGACAAATAAACGAGGACGAACACAACCAAAGAAACGGAATGAAGCAAATAAAAAGGTTGTCGTCGGTAGCAAAGACAAGACCTTGTCACAACTTAGCCTGGAGGATGGTGCAACAGGAAAAGAAAGAAATTTCCAGGAAGGGACAATTAAACAACAACAACAACAACGGCAACAAAAGAACAGACGTGGAGCAAAACAATCCGCTGTCGTCGGCTGCAAAGATAAGTCCATTTTACCAACTAAACCGCGTGATAGTGCGACAGGAAAAGAAAGCAAAGACGATGATAGGAGTAGAAAACAAGGACAAATAAATCCGCAAAATAGAAGTGTCATCAACAACAAAGACAAGACCTTGCCTCAAGACAGCTTGCGGAATGGTTCGACAGGACAAAAAATCGACAGTCAATATGAGACAAGAAAACAAGGAGGATCATCTTCAGAAAATGCTAACAACGCATTACCACAAAAGGCAAGAAAACAAAATAAAAGACGTTTTCAAAGTAAAGGTGAAGCGAAGAGAAGCGTGACCGTTTACAGCAATGAAAATAAATCGTCACAAAGTGGTGTGGAAGGTGAATTGACAGGAATAGAGAGTGACAGCCAATATGTTACTAGAAAACGAGGTGAATCACGCCAGCAAACTAGAAGTCAATCGTATAAAACTGTTACCGAAGACACTAACAATAATGCATTGCCACAAAAAGATGCAAGTAAACAGCAGACAACACGAAGGCACAAACCTTTTAGAGCTGGTAAAGTTTTGATCCTTGCTTTGAGCGTGTGTATCTTAATTTACTACTTAGTTACTAAGAGATCCGAATGGTGTGTGGATTTGACTTAGTATGCGCTTGACTTTTACGCTCGCATAGATGCAGCATTGAACTGTTTTTGTTCGGACTAGCCCAGGTGTAGGGTTTTCATTTGAATTCTCAGTTTGGCATTGACGGAGATTAATGCATTCTCCCTTTAAGGACGTGTACTGTATGACCACTTGAGGTAGAAATTTATGATACTTAAGTGTGCGAGTGGAAGGTAGTATTGCAGCCATCATTAAGAATCTACGGTACCTTTTGGTGGCAAAAATAAGCATGGATGTGGCTCCCTTTTAGGTTTCTTTTCGATCTTCTGTCTAGCATCAACGTCCCTTTATGCAAGACTCACGGGGCCTTCACTCAGATCGAGATTTAAATTTAAAAAAGTCTCATTTTGTTGTCGACGTACCTTGCGCCTTTTGACGTTTAATGCCGGCTTTTCTAAGTCAATTTTTACATTAAACATATAACTTCGGTTTTTTCTGACGGGGATGAAAAACTCGTCGAATAGTTTGCAATCTGACAAGTTTTATTGACAGAATACTCTCACGGGGCCTTCACTCGGATCGAGATTTAAGGTGAAATAAAAGTCTCATTTTGCTCCTTGCGCTATTTGACGTTTAATGCTTTTCCAAGTCAATTTTTACATTAAACATAGTACTTGGTTTTTTCTGACGGGGAAGAAAAACTCGTCGTTTGTTTGCAATGACAAGTTTTGCTGACATTTGTCCGATCTATTTAGTTGCCAAGTCCAAAACAAAACATAGACTTGATGTGTAATTTGGAAAAAAAATGTCACGGTAAATTCATAATGATATTGGCCTAATATCTGCGAAAATCCATTTGGTGTTGTCATATCTGGGAATGTTTACAGACGTTTGTAGGCGATGGTGGATTTCTTGCCTTTAGTAAGGCAGAGTGTCGACAAACGTTTTGCTATCAGGCCAATATCAAAACTTGAATTTACTTTGGCAAGGTCTGTTAAAACACCCGAAGTATGAAGTTTGATGAACTCAATCATGATCTCATTCATCTGCATTTTCAGCATATACAAATGGAAACAGAAAACCACTAGAAAATTTTCGCGATTTAAGCGTCATTCCAAACCCTTCGGATATTATTGCTGTCCCAAGCCATATCCAAGAACCCGGCCTCAAAAAGAACAAGATCAAGGGGCGCTATTTCAACGAAGAGCATTATTTAGACGTCCATTTCCGCCTTCTTCGCGCGGATTTCTTGTGGCCCTTGCGTGATGGGATCCAACAGTTAATGGACAATCCTTGCTGTAATAGCGATCGAGATGATCACTTACAAGATGTCAGAATCTACGAAAATGTGAAGATACTGTATCCCGTTTGCACATCCAGCGGAGTAAGATACAAGATCAAGTTTGACATTACGAAGTTCTTTGGAGTGCAATGGGAGAACAGCAAAAGGCTGATCTTTGGATCTTTATTATGTTTGTCCAAGGACAATTTTGAGAACTTTGTTTTTGCCACCGTCGCTGAAAGAAAAGATGTTCGAATGGTAATTATTAATTAGTTTAAAGTAACTAATGCATCATCAGTTTCAATGAATTCTCTCAGTGTCTAACTGTATACCAATCACAATTTTGCATTTGGAAACTGTCGAGAATCTAACACTACAGGCTGTAAGGTACATTAACTTTCATTTGAAGGTCATATACCTTAGACTTTCGTCCACAGACTCGAATATGGTATAGACCATAATACCCACATGCACTTAGCGTTTAACCTTGGAAGAGAAAAGGTAGAAATGAATATTAACCTTTCATTGCATTTTTTCAAAACGTCTCCAAAAATAACGACGCGATTATACATGTAGGGTTAAGGCTCTCATGACGAGCAACGAAGTGAGCAGCCCAACTTCCTGAATTTGCACGTTTTTTAAATGTTGTGTAACGAGTCTCATCCGGTCGGAATAGATCGGCCGAATGATACATAGTTAGTAGATGACAGGCAAAGAGAACTGCCATCCCTCAACTCTCCAGTTACTAGAAACCAGAGCGTTAATGGAAGACGATAAGCAATAAGGAAGTTAAGTAACCTTGTCTCAGATTTTTAACCAATCAGACAAATTTTTCAAACTTGGCCAGTGTAAAATAATGTCGTTTTTATTCATATCGTTATGTTAGGGTGAGATTGAAGTGCGTTTTGTGCAACCTGCCAGTAAAGCTCGAACGCGAACAGTCAGAACAGGAGATTTGTGTCAGATGGTTGAATCCATAGCTTTCTTTGAGGCTTACCGCCCAGTGCTGGAAGGATTGAAAATGATGTCTCCCCGAAATTTTCCGCTAAAGGTACAGTGATTTAACTATACAACTACTTAGATCGAAAACTAACTGCATGTTGTGACAAACCTTGTAACGGCTAATCTTTAAAATGTGTTTCACGTGAATGGATTAAAATCTATCACAGCTTAACGGATTAAAATCCTATTTTTATCATTTTTCTACCCTGTCGGCATTTTTAACCAAAATACTTACAAATAGATCTCTCTGAATGACCACACTTTTGCCATCGTCTATATTCGTTAAACCCCGTCAGAATTATTTCTCCGATCTGTCAAATGCTGTATTGAAAATCTCAAGAAAGCGACCATCGTTATTAAGCAATTGTCTTTCTTTAGCTTGAGAAAAAGGTCGCTTGATAGAGATTATTATTTGAGGGATTTTCTGAACGTAAATGTTAAAACTATTAACAGTTTCTTTAAACTTTGTTTTTTAAGAGATACATTGTGGATTGTCACAAAGATGTCCGTCCACCAGCCTATCTCACGAAACTTGATGGTCAGAAAGTGGTGTTCAATTTTTCTGCTATCATGCCCAGCCAAGAAACGTAAGTATGTCCGAAAACAGCCCAAGTAAATTTTTTGTAATTAATTAGCATTTAAAACAGTAAAAGTAATTTAAGAGCCAATGTGTGAGGCCCCGTCCACACGTATCCGGATATTTTTGAATCCGCAACTTTTTTGTTGCGGATTAGAAAATATTCGCGTCCACACGTAGCGTATTCGAATCGTATTTGCCCGTCTACACGTATCCGGATTCGCTCTAGCAGCCAGGGCTCCTCTTTAAATGTTGTCAAAAAAGCATACGAAAAGGCCAAGTTCAAATCAAAGTTCATCTGTAAACACGTTATTAGACTAGAAATATGTCCATGTAGAAGTGAACCGATAACATTTCGGTCGGCCATGTTGAATATTCGCGCGGTTAAAGACTGGATCTGATACTGTTACGTAAGCGTATTAAAAAATATCCGGAATCGACTGTCCACACGATGCCGTACTCGTAGCGTATTCAAAAATTTCCACTCTGGAGAGCGAATTCAAAAAGATGCGGATTCGTGAGCCGAATTCGCCGGATACGTGTGGACGGAAGACCAATCCGCAACAAAAAAGTTGCGGATTCAAAAATATCCGGAAAGGTGTGGACGGGGCCTGAAATTTTCGAAAATCGGGCGTCAGTCACAAAATTTCGGATTTCTTCATATTTTGCCCAAATAATTAATCTCTATAGTGAAGTAGTTTCAAAAATAACAGTAAAACTTGTAACGGCGTTTTATTTTTTTCGAAAACGGGCAAAGTTTGAAAAACGGCAAAAATTACACATTTTCATCTCGCTCGTACAGAAAAAAGCGATGCCATACATTAATAAAATGTGGCCACAACATTAACACGCTCTTGTTCTTCGCACTACTGTTATTTACTTTGGATTAGCAGTTGAAATAAGAATATTTCGGCCGTTAGAAGAAACATGATTTCTTCCATTTTAAATTAACGCCGTGGAAACCCAATTGGTACGTTGAGTTTGAAAACAAAATCAAGACAGTCTTGAAGCACAACTTCTGTTGTTTATTGTGGTAAAATATTTCTGGCGGCACTTTAAAAGTGCCCCGTCGAGAGACCAAAATGTGAAAGGTAGTTTGACACCAGGAAAACTTGTGACACGAACCTGAGCGCCGACACTACGCACAAAATGTAGTCGCAAAAAATAGTTCCTTTGAATCAGATAAAGCCTTTTTCAGAATCGTAAAGACTTCAGAAGAACTTTATCTATCCTTTGCTAACTTAAAATGATATCTGTTAAGCAGTTTGTTGGGATACGGAGTAGAGACACGAACATCATGTTGTGCGACCTTACAAATAACAGCGATCAACACTTACCCGCTTTTTCATCAGAAAATTAAACTGACCCAGCCAAAACATATCCGAGTACACCCTAGCCTGCGAGCAAGCTCTCGGGTTCGGGACCGGGCTCGCGGTTTAGGGGGAGAGGGGATGCCCCCCGTTCCCGTTCCCCTTCCGGGACGGATAATGCGTCTCAAGTTGTTCGTCCCGTCTTTACACTAGACGCATAACATGACAGACGCATTATTCGTCTGGACGGATAATGCGTCTCTAGTATAAAAACGGCCATTGGCTCTTAAGTAAGCCGAAATTGAAACATGTACAAATTTCGACTACTCAGCAGCCAGATAGTTTTTTATCGCTTACAAAATAAAGTGCATTTAATTGACAAACTGCTTTTAAACGGAGAAGAGCCATTCGGCTCAGTTTTGTTTCCACATGTAGATCCCACAAATGAACAACAAAACGTACATATACTAGGAGAAGTGAGCTTTGCACTGTACATGTGAACTATATTAAGTTTGGTTTGGTTGCCCAATTAAAGCGAAATAATCAACTTGCCTGCTATGATTGTAACAGAACTACCTCAATACTGCCGTGTTGTAATACGTAAATGATTTGTATTTATTAGGCCGAGTTCAACGCTTTTGCAAGAAAGTACAAATCATTGCGAGGCAGAAGTATCTGGTGAGTTGACAAAAAAAAAACAATAATTGTCAAGTTGCGTTGCACCATTAATGAACTTCAGTGGCCCTGTATGGTCTATGGTAGTTGCAATATTAATTAACGCCTGAAAAAAAAAATGAATAAATTAAAAAAAAAAAAAAACAGGCGTCGAAGGGATTCGAACCCACGACTTTTGCGATTCTGGTGCAAACGCTACAAGGCCAGATTGGAGCTGGCGAGCTTGGTGAATTGTTCTGTTATACCCGTGAAATAATGAATATGACAATATTTATATGAAAATAAATTCATATAAACTGCGGAAAGGGCTATTGATGGACTGGTATTACATAAGGGAAACACTGTAATACTGTAAATACGAGATATGAGTACAGAATTTAAAAAACATGGACAACAGAAACAAAATTTCTTATAGATAATTGGAAACTGAGCCCCACACTCCCCAAAGGATATGGCGTAACAGTTTTGGATCCAGCCTCCTGGCCAACTGCAAAGGACCTGAAACTAGACGATTCACAGTTCGATGCCTTACAGTTGGCGCTGACCAAAGAGTTTGCAGTCATTCAGGGACCGCCGGGTACAGGAAAGACGTACATTGGACTGAAGGTATACAACAACAACAACAACAACAACAACAACACACAAGCACGTCGTCAAAAAAAGAAAAAAAAAACAATGAAAAGTCGCTTCTGTAAAAGGACGGCAATTGCAAGAAATAAACTGAGTCTTGCTGACTAAGAATAATTTGAAATTGACATAGACTGGAAGAAAGTACATGTAGGACACAAAGAGTTCCTTCTATTTTGATGTTGCGAACATTGAATCACCCTTGTCTGCGTCCTCCAAATCTCAAGACAAAATGTCCTTCCAAATTATTCCAAATTATTCCAAATTATTCCAAATTATTCCAAATTATTCGCCGCCTACGCACCTTTGTACAGGTGTAAGAGAAGTCCTCGAGACATAAGGGTTGATGGGATATGAACAATGTGGTAGCCAAATCATGCTACACACTTCTTACGAAAGAGGTTGATAAAAGGGGGTTCTCTGGATTGCCGATATACTAAGATTTAATTGGATTGCATTGCCGATTGATTAGCATTAATAACGGTATTTCATAATCGAGGTTCAGCGAGACACATTCAACATGATTTTTTTTACACAGATAGCCAAGATTCTATTGCACAACCAAAACGCTTGGTCAAGTAACGAGAAGGTTAGTCCCATCCTCGTAGTTTGCTACACCAATCACGCGCTTGACCAGTTTCTGGAAGGAATCCTGGAGTTTCACCCGAACGGAATAATTCGCGTTGGTGGGAGAAGTCAGAGCGAAAAGATTCAAGAATGCAGTCTTTCTAAATTGAAAGAAGAAATGATGAAGGTAACCAAAAGCACTATTTTTAATAGAAATACGGGTATACACCATATTTTAAGATGTCCTTGGACAGGCGAGGTTTATAAAAAAGAACAAAGAAACTCAAATTTCATGAAAGACGGTCATTTCAAAAGCGCCTGGAAATGTTTTTGTAATTCTAACAAATTCGATTTAACAAAGTACAAAGATCGATATAAAGAGTACTACAGGATGCAGAAAAAAGAAAAAAAATAAAGTGAAAAATGCAACATTTAAAAACCAATGGCAAAATTTGGAGGACAAAAACGAGAATTACTGCCAGGAGATCGAAGTGATAACCAATAAGCAGTACAAGAGCGTTTTTCTTGTTTGTAGTCCTTGTGTAAGACCATAGGTTTTGGAAGACAGGACTCTTTTTCCATTGTCTGTCAGGTTATTGTATTCAATTTTAATGTACTTTTGCAAAATGACTATCTAGAAAAAACAGATATCCAGAAGTATCAGACAATCCTTTGGCAAGATCCGAGATTCAATGAAGGAACTGTCGGAAATCATTAACAATCATGAAGAAATGCTCGAGGAATTGAAAAGAACTTTGTTTCACGAGGATAAGCTGAAAGAGTACGCCAGCATGACGTCAAAGCAGTATGATTCACTGGTGGGAAATTCCAACCGTGTCACGGGAAAACGAAAAGAATCTGTTATCCCAGAGTGGCTTGGGCTCCCAGTTCAACCAAAAGACCCATATCAAGACGGTAATATTATTCGCACTTTAAAAAATAGGTTATCAAAAACGTTTTAAATGCCCGAAAGCGGCATTTCTTGGACTTCGGAAAAGTATGGAAAATTAAGGCGTAGAAATATAGTATTTGTATTTTTGACCAAGCCGCGCTTATTTTGTTTATGCTTTTAACATAGGTTACGTTCAGACAAAATACAAAGCTTAGCTGGAAAGAAGTATGAAAGCGCACTCATTATCCAATCACACGTTGATCACCTTCTGAAAAAATATTAAAGGGAACCTCCATTGTTATAACAAATTGACGTTAAATTGTTGGAAATAAAGTCTAAATTATTTTTTTTTTAAAAAAAAGGTACAAATATAATTTAAGTGTACAAAAAAATGGATATGAATATCGCGTATTTTCGCTTTTAAATTTCCCGCGCGCCGCCATTTTGAATATTTATGACGTGTTATGGTTGTCTAATTGTTGCATACAAAACAACTTCGATTCTTAACAATAGCGGCAAACCGTAACACGTCATAAATATTCAAAATGGCGGCGCGCGGGAAATTTAAAAGCGAAAATACGCGATATCTTTATCCATTTTATTTGTACAATAAAATTATATTTGCACCTGTTCTCAGTTTAAAAAATTTAAATTTCGACTTTATTTCCAACAATTTAACGTCAATTTGTTCTGACAATGGAGATTCCCTTTAAGGCTTGAAACACTGTCACTATGGTTTACCACTCTGTAGGAGAGAATACCATTTTTTTAAATATATATATATTTATTCTTACCGGGTTACCTTATCGTATTTGTTTAAATATATATACCCGGGGCGTTTATTACAAAGTCAATTACTTGGGGAAGGTAGTAATTGAAATTAATGAACAAAGTGCAAGTCAGGCACACAAAAATTGTTATATTGTAAAAAGTGATTGCTTCAATAATCGTTCCTTCCATATATCACCAGAGCCTTAATTCCTGTTTTGATCATTCAAGAATGGCGGTGAATTTGAAGGAGGAGTTTATTCGAGTGAATATGATACCTTTTTTTACGATTCGAGACTTAAAAAACAAACTCGAATTATAACAACTTTCTCTCTTTAAGGTGGCTGAACACAGTGTGCGCGCGCTCTTCAATTTCAGCTGCTTACGTGAGTCAGTACGTGCAGTGTTTTGAGAAAAACAAACGTGGCGCCTATTCAGCGATCATTTTAATTTGCTCAGCGTGGATCGCGAAAGTGTTGCTTTTCGTCTTAAAATCAAACAATCAATAGATAATTTATAGAACCATCGAGAACATACACTGCCTTTTCGGTCGTTTTTGTCTTTGGATCGAGAACCCAGTCAAATGCAACGCATGCGCAGTTGACCAAAAAATTGCGACTTTCCTCGAAAATGTGCTGATTTCTACGGAACCACTCGTTAGAATTTCACGAAATTTGGCACAATAATAGTTCCGGATATGCCGAACTCACCTGCCATCAAAAATTTGAAATCTAACAGAGGAGATTTTTACAAAACGCAAACATATTAAACCACAAATTACGGAAGGTCCCTCTGTCAAAATTACATGAGACCAGTGTTAACACGCGAATATTTTTAACGAGTTAACTGGAGACAAATGATGGTCAAAATCTAACGACTAGATTTTCTGAAAATGAACGAAACCAAATATTTCAGGATTTACAATCCACCTTGTTGCCATGGCAACACTCTAAAAGCTCGATAAAAATATCAAAATATAAAGCTTGTTGCTTAATCTTATGCTTCGCGAATTTTGGGCGCCCAGACGTTGGTGGTTTTAAAATGACAATGAATGATACATAGGTACATTAAAACTGTGTTCAGCCACCTTTAAATTAACAAATCAGGGATCTGTGACCTAACGCTGATTTTTTTTTCTTTGAAACGTTGGAAAAGTGAATTCCGTGGACCTTTGCTGGGCTCTAATGCTCACTGCTATCCATATGTGATTAGCTTAGCACCCAGCTGTAATGTGATTCTGTTCTCTTTCTTAGGATTTGTCCAACCTCTTGTTATGTTTCCCTTTAACACTGAGTGTTGGGACATGGAGTATTTTTCACAGAAAAGATTAGCCTCAATATCGCCAGATGTCCGACCAGCACGAGGTCCTGATAAAACGTCAGGAGGTTCATTAGAATTCGCTGGAACGTCAGACTCATTTATAGAGATTCCAAACGTTTGTGGTGGCTGTGTTGACGCCGGAAGATCCATTACGTTGCTCGCATTTGTTTATCCGATGGGAAGCAAAGGGCCATTCGTTAGCTATCACGTAAATGGTTTGGGTGTTCGGTTCTGGCATGAAGGCTTCAAGAGCAAAATGGGAATACTGAGAGCGTCCTTCACCACGAGGGATCTCATGGTAACAGATGACTCACTCATAGCACCGGTGTTGGAAATGAATGAATGGAACTTCGTCGGTGCTTCGTACGATCACAATTCTGGAATGGCACGCCTTTGGCACAATGGAAATGAAGTAAAAGCTGTCTGCATAGGGAAAAATCTTGAATTGGCCACACAGTTCTTAGTCAGAATAGGGGCTGTGGATGAACCTCGGCAAGATAGTTTCTTCAAAGGGAGAATTTCACATTTGCACATTTATGCAGATGCGCTGTCAGCTGAAAACATCCGAGCAGTTGGAGGAATTGCACAAGGTAGACTCGCTAATAAGATATCGCATGTATTACTGGCCAGTTGCTAATGGTATCCTATTTCACTTTAAGTGTTAGATCACGATTTAAAGTTAAACCAGTTCTAAAGTAAATGTGCAGAAATCTTCGAAAAATGCTGCAAAAAAACCTTTTTTACATCAACTTGTTTTCCTTTTTTCCTTGAACAGAAGCAAAAGCAAGAGCAGAAGAAGCCAAAGAAATACTGGTTAAAGAAAACGAAAAAGCAAATGACGCAGAACACCAGACAGAAGAAAAAGCAAAAGCAGGAGAATCTAAAGCAAAGGAGGAAGCAAAAGTAGCTGAAGGAGCAGCTAGAGAAGAAGCAGAAGCAAATCAAGAAGCCAAAGACGAAAAAGCGAAAAAAAGAGCAGCAGAAGAAGAAGAACAACAACAACAACAAGCAAATAACAAATCAGAAGTAAAGGAAGAAACAGCAAAAGAAGGAGGAAAAGAATTAAAGAAACTAGAAACAAACAACAAAGCAGAAGATAAAGCAAAAAAAGAAGGAGAAGAAGACGATGATGATGATGATGATGATGATGATGATGATGATGATGATGATGATGATGATGATGATGATGATGATGATGATGATGATGAAGACGAAGGAGTAGAAGCAAATCAGGAAGCAGAAGAAATCAAAGCAAATATGGAAGTAAAAGCCGCGAAACAAGGAGCAGACGAAGAAGAAAAAGAAGAAGAAGAATCGAGAAAAGAAGCAGAAGCAAAGGAAGAAACAGAAGAAGTAGAAACGAATCAAGAAACAATAAAAGAAGGTGAAGAAGGTGATGATGACGATGACGACGATGAAAGAGAAGAAGAACAAGAAGAAGAAGAACAACAACAACAACAACAACAACAGCCCAATACCAAAACAGAAGTAAAGGAAGAAACAGCAGAAGAAGGAGGAAAAGAATTAAAAAAACTAGACAACGAAGCAGAAGACAAAGCAAAAGAAGATCTAGACTTTAAAGAAAAGGAAGGAACAGAAGAAGGAGAAGGCGGTGATAGTGATGATGATGATGATGATGATGATGGTGGTGGTGATGATGATGATGATGATGATGATGAAGACGAAGGAGTAGAAGCAAATCAGGAAGCAGAAGAAATCAAAGCAAATATGGAAGTAAAAGCCGCGAAACAAGGAGCAGACGAAAAAGAAAAAGAAGAAGAAGAATCGAGAAAAGAGGCAGAAGCAAAGGAAGAAACAAAAGAAGTAGAAACGAATCAAGAAGCAATAAAAGAAGGTGAAGAAGGTGATGATGACGATGACGACGATGAAGGAGAAGAAGAAGAAGAAGAAGAAGAAGAAGAACAGCCCAATACCAAATCAGAAGTAAAGGAAGAAACAGCAGAAGAAGGAGGAAAAGAATTAAAAAAACTAGACAACGAAGCAGAAGACAAAGCAAAAGAAGATCTAGACTTTAAAGAAAAGGAAGGAACAGAAGAAGGAGAAGGCGGTGATATTGATGATGATGATGATGATGATGATGATGATGATGGTGATGATGATGATGATGACGAAGACGAAGAAGAAGCACATCAGGAAGCAAAAGCAGAAGAAAACAAAGCAAATATGGAAGTAAAAGCCGCGAAACAAGGAGCAGACGAAGATGAAGAAGAAGAATCGAGAAAAGAAGCAGAAGCAAAGGAAGAAACAGAAGAACTAGAAACGAATCAAGAAGCAATAAAAGAAGAAGGAGAAGAAGGTGATGATGATAATGATGATGATGATGATGATGATGATGATGATGATGATGATGATGATAATGATGTTGATGAAGACGAAGGAGAAAAAGCAGATCAGGAAACAAAAGCAGAAGAAAACAAAGCAAATACGGAAGTAAAAGCCGCGAAACAAGAAGCAGAAGGAGGACAAGAAAAAGAAAAATCGAAAGAAGAAGTGGAAGTAAAAGAAGAAACAGAAGAAGTAGAAACGATAAAAGCAATAAAAGAAGCAGAAGAAACCAAAGCGAAGCAAGAAGAAGAAGCAGAGAAAGCAAAGAACGACGCCGTAAAGAAAGACGAAGAACAAGAAGAAGAGAAAGAACAAGCGCTAAAAGAAGCAAAAGTAGAAGTAGAAGACGCAGAAGCAAAAGAAGAAACTGACGAAATAGGGGAAGAAGAACTAGTAGTAAAAGCAAACGGAGAAGCACAAAAAGCAATAGTAGGAAAATCAGAATCACACAAAGTATCAGAAGGAGATGAGGAAGACCAGGAGTGGAAATCTGGCTTTCAATTTGATGCTGCTGTTATGGAAGATCAAAGAATTTTGGAGACTGATGACATCATCAGATTTGACCCCAGACCGTCTTTAGATGAAGCAAACTCGGACGATCTTTATATGACTCAGAAGTCCATTAAAGGAGGAACCCAAGGTAGCGACTGGCAGTTCCAGAATGCTCACCGAATAAGGAAAAAGATCAAAGAAATTATTCTGAAAAAGCTCAATCAAGGCAATATGATGAGCGAGGAAGACGCTAGGGAGGTAAAGTAACATATGAAGTCTTATTTTTCATCATTTTTCAGTCGTGAGAATTATACAGTGTATAAGAAATGCCTATATGGCATAAATTCTTGAAAAACGTTTTGTAACCAACTACATGCCAATCGTCAACATTTACTTAGTGGCGTACGCTAACAATATCATTATCATTAGTTTCATTTCTTTAATTTGCGGGGAATAGGGCGCGTGCGCTAATAACGTGATGAAACATGAGTGGGAGTTTAAATCTACAAAATGGTAGGTGACTTCATACCCTTGTTTACATCACATGATATTAAAAGGTGATACCTGAGCAAACAGAGCGCGCATTTTATGATCACTGTTTTATTTCACCTAGCTACAATGCGAGCTGTGATTGAATACCTCGCGGTTAAACGGTTATCGTTTCACACTGAATGTTATTTTAAATTCCATAGACTAATATAAACATTCTGGATAATTTGAGAAATTATCCTCGCCTGTAACTCGGTAAGGGTTTACACGAGCTTTTGATTTCTCCCAACTTGACTTCAACTCACTCTTCTGTTTGCGCGAGGCAGTGTAAATACGGACGTGCATTTTCTGTAGCTTCTTCTGTAACAGAAGTAGCTAAAGAAGGCAGATGTAGTCGTAATCTGTTTCCTCAATTAAGTGTTACGTGCGTTTGAAGAAAAATGGAAGATCGCTATATCACGCTGGGTGGTGTCTTTAAAATATACAATGTATTAGTATATATATATATATATATATATATATATATATATATATATATATTAAGTGCATACACTTACAATTTTTCACCTCAAGGCCGTGTCCGAGAATGGTTGGGCGAATTATGACGACCGAATTATAGCAGTCGGGTTATGTTTAAATAATGCTTTGTTTTTTCACTGAAATCGGCTGTGACGATTTTATGTTGAACATCATTTTTCAGATTGAGAATGTGTGGAATTTGCCCAAACAACACCGCTGGCGCCTGTACCGAAGATGGGTGTACGATGCTCGTGAGACCTGTTACAAGAAAATCTCCAATTACCAAGAATCGTTTGACGCATTAGCAGATGATCTGCAAGACCTAAGGAATCAGGAAGATTACGATATTCTTAAAGAAGCAGATGTCATTGGAATGACTACCACAGGTAGCAATCTACAACTCAAATTTGAAATATTTGGTTTTATCATCTGGTTTGATAAGTTTAATTGGCCACCGTAAAGAGATTCAAAAGCTGACATTTGGAGCGCTAACCTTCCTTCAGACCAAATTTGATGAAGGGCTAGCGCTAGAAAGTTTAGTTATTGATTCTCCTTACGGTGTGGCCAATATCAAATATTTGGTTTTATCAAATCAGTTGATAAAACCAAATGCTCGTGTTTCACTTGCCACCGTGGCATAAGGTATCGCACTTTCTTTAGAAAGTAACCCCTTTATTTACCTGCAACTCGTTCTGTGACACAGTAATGGTCAAACAATTTATGATTGGGCTGAACCTTTCACGCAAGTCCAAGGTAGAGTCTGTTGACTGGGGCATAATAAAGAAATAGAAATTTAGTCTTATTTCAAGCCCCGCAAAAAATACGACTGTAAGGTTGCCCCAGCTTATTTCGTTTAAATTTCCCTCAAAGCTTCAAACCTTGAAATAAAAGAAGTAGAAGACATATGCTTATCCAGTAACACAACAGACAAAAGGGCGCTGGGAAAAAAAAGAACCGGAATTTAGGCTAAGGTATTTTCATTCCCATCCTAAAAAGTGAAATATTTTATTAAGGTGCTGCAAGGTATCACAGCGTGTTACAAGATTTAAAACCAGCGATTACTATCGTGGAGGAAGCCGCTGAAGTATTCGAGGCACACACTGTTACATCGCTAACTCCCGGATGTCAGCACTTGATTCTGATTGGCGATCATCAGCAACTCCGCCCCAGTCCCACAGTCTATGATCTCAAGATTAAGTACAACCTGGACGTGTCGCTGTTCGAGAGAATGATAAACAACGGTCTGCAGTTTAAAAGACTGCGTTTACAGCACAGAATGCGACCGGAAATCGCCAAGATGTTGGATCACATCTATGTCAACCCAAAGCTGCAAAACCATGATTTTGTGTTGAACTTTGAAAATATAAAAGGCGTGGACAAAAATTTGTTTTTTGTCGATCATGAAATGAAAGAGGTAATTATTGCTGAATTTTTTTAAACGTTATTAGGTTTTTCAAAATACCAAAAAAAAAAGGTTATAAAAGTGCGCTGATACTTGATTAAATTACTTAGTTAACCGACATTTTCAATACTCTTCTTTAATTAAAACGCAGTTTAACGTTAGATATAGAAGTATAGTATTATGAAAGACCGTGTTACTCTAGGCACTGTGCGCAACTCGTCTCGCGACGGCTGAAACTGCAAGCGTTGGAACTTTGCGAAAAAAGTTGCCTGATTGAAGGGTGTTAAGCTGAGCAGTGAATCTTGCAACTTGTCTTGCTCTCAACTTTTAACTTCGGCGTTGAGGAGCGATTAATTGGTTGATAACACCAATCGGTGCGATAAAAACTGCATGAGCATGTTTCACGAAGTAACCGCAATCGTCGCAAAAATTGTGATTCAAGTTTGCCCAGTGTAACACTGGGTTAACACCCAAAATATTCTAATTCGATAAAATCAATCTAAGTTGAGGCTAATCGGAGCATAGATGATTCTAATCGTGCTTTACGCAAACGGAATCATATTGTTATTAAAAATGATATTCTTTAGATTGAGTTTTCATTGTATGATGGTAAATAATTTATTATTGTCTTTTGAAGACATCTATTCATGAAGGGAAAAGCAAGTCCAATGATCACGAAGCCACATTCCTGACAGCATTGTGTCGCTACTTTATTCAGCAAGGATACCAGCGGGAACAGATTACAATTCTGACAGCCTACAGTGGACAGCTTCTCAAACTCAAACGAGAGATGTCAAAAGACAAAGCGTTCTTTGAGGGAGTGCGCGTGACAGCGGTGGACAACTTCCAAGGGGAAGAAAATGACATCATTCTTTTATCACTAGTTCGAAGTGATAGAATTGGCTTTCTTAATGTCTCAAACAGAGTCTGTGTTGCGTTATCCAGAGCTCGGAAAGGCTTTTACATCATTGGCAATGCCACACTTCTAGCCGAAAAGGACCCCGATCTCTGGGAGAAAATCATCGCAGATATGCGCGAACATGGCAATTTGGGAAGGCAACTAAACCTCGTGTGCCAGAATCACCCCCAAAAAACGATTCAAGCGTCATGCGCCGAAGATTTCGAAAAGGCGCCAGACGGAGGCTGTCTGGAATCATGCGGAATGAGCATGCCTGGCTGTCCACATAAATGTGGGTTTTACTGTCATCCTATAGATATGGAACATAAAAATGAATTCGCTTGCATTCAGGTGGTAGCAAAAGAAGCATTCCCCTGTGGTCATGTGAATAACGTACCGTGTTCGGTGGCTTCAAGTGACATCGTATGCGAAGAGTCCTGTGGCTCCTTAGAGTGCGGCCATCCTTGTCCAGGTAATCTCTTGGCGAAAGTCCATGATAGTTAAGCTCATCAATTTCAAAGAAAAATCGATCAAATTCAAACTTTACGACGGTGCCAGACCGGAGTCGAAAAGGGCACAGGGGTTTAAGTTCTTATCGAACGTGTGCATGTACGTTATTAACTTCCGTTCGCGTTTAACCTTGGAAATTAAAGAAAATTCCAATTTAGCAGGTTAGTGTATTGACACCATTATTAAGAGGCACTAATTATCGAACATCCTATTCATTGAATCGTGGAGCACTGTTATACATGTACCTTATTTCAAATTTGCGTTCTAAGTTCCACCTTAATTTTTTTGGCTAGAGAAAACAACGCATGATCCTGGTTAAGTTTTTAAAGAGACACTCGTTCGTTATTGCTATATAGAGACAATAAATTAGGACAGATCATGTTTTATGGGAGTATTGTCTTATTATTCAGTTTTGTTTCTTGGTTAACAGGTAACTGCAGTAAGTGTCAACAGGGGCGCCTTCATTTGCCATGCAAATCTTCATGTGGTCGCACCCTGTTTTGCGGCCATACCTGTAAAGACGCTTGTATTCGCACCTGTCCACCATGTTCAGAGACGTGTAAGCTTTGCAGACGAAACTGCGGCCATCCTTATCAGCTCTCCACAAACGAATTCAAGTGGCAATGTCCTCATCACAAATGCACGGTCTGGTGCGGAGAGCCATGCAAGAGACAGAGATGCGACCAGCCATGTCAAAAAACGATCTCCTGTGGGCATTCCTGTGTTGGTATTTGTGGTGAAGTTTGCCCGAAGTTGTGCAGAGTGTGCCACAGCGATTCTGTAAAATTTAATGAGGGTCAACCGGGGACGATGTTTGTGGAACTGGTGGACTGTGGTCATGTTGTTGAAGTGAAGAGACTGGATCAGTGGATGAATAAATCTGACGGTGGGCGAAGTGAGAATGGGGATGTTGAAATCAAGCAAAAACGATGTCCAAAGTGCAGCATTCCCATTTTCTGTAGTCCCTGCAACGGAAACATCGTCAAGAATGCTCTCACTGATTTTGAGGCTGTTAAACGTCGAGTCTTTCTCTCAGACGTAGCAAGCAACGTGCAGATAAATAAAATTCGAAATGAGTTACCAAAACTTAAAAGCATGGGGATGAAGATGGCGGAAAGAATAGAACAATCGATCGCCGCAAGTTCTGTGACATCAGAACAACTCAGCAAGTATCAAAACCAAGTTGCTTTTTTGACGTTTCTTGGCAATCTGGTTACGAAATACAAAATTACAATTGATGTGAATGAGGAACTTGACAGCAGGATTAACCTTCTCGTTTCACGGATAATGAGAAGGCGAGTGTGCTTTAGTGAGCAAGAAATCAAGGAATTTATTGAAGAACTTTCCAGGACAAAGCTCCTCGTCTGCTTGAAAAGTGTGATGACCGCATTAGAACACAAAGCTATCACCCTTAGCCCTGAAGATACAAGGAGTATGGACACTATAAGAAGCGCCTTGGAGTCAGGAAAAACAATAGGTAAGCATGTAACGTCTAGTTTTCAACTAAACCTTTTTCTGCCTTAAGCATGCATTTTCCCATGTCGATTGTGCCGAAATTGCACGGCAAAGCCTGTCATGATCACTGCATGTTAAGCACATCATTGCATTTCGTATGGATTAATAATTTCACCACATTCGATCTTTGAGACGTTAAAAACATATTATATATGTTCTAATACTCATGCTAGTAATTCCACGATATTTTAGTAGGGGATTTTTAGAAGGGATACTTTACAGCGGTTGTCAATTTATTATCGTAAAACCAAAATCAACAGAGGCAGCTCGAGAAAACCTCTGCGAGAAAGTTCGGTTTGTTTTGGATTTACTTATGATTGGCTACGATCGTTCTGACGCGAGTATTTCTAACCAAACAGAAGGCGAAGTAATCAAAACCAAGAAGCAAACTTAAATTTATTTCATCAGTTAATTTATAATCTGCTCTGAAACTTAAGGTATCTTTGGGACGATGAATTCTCGTAAGCGACCATTCATTAGAAAGACAGAAGTTGTCGCCTATGGGACCCTACCATGCTCAACTAAAGTGTTTCTTATAACAGCGTAACAGCGTAAATTAACCATAAGGCTACAGTGCACTCATCGACAAAATGAAAACGAAAACACAAAACGCTTTCAACCAACTGCTGTTAAAAGTCGAACGAATTTTAACCTGATAAAAAGACTGGTCACTTACAAGAGCTTAAAACGAAAAACCCAGTTTGCCAATATCAAAGGTGGTCTTGGATTCGATGAGGGAAGCTGTACGATTACGGGAGTAGTAAAGACAATAATTGCTTTAACTGTATTTGGTATTTGACTTTGACTTTTTTTAGGTCACCGGAGAAGGAAAGAGTTTATGGCTGATATCAACAGATTGAAGCTGAGGCATGGGCTCCCCCGTGACGTGGAGGCGACCGACTCGGATTCAGAACTGAAGAACATGGTTGTTAAGACAAAAAACCTCGCTCAAGGACCCTGGTACAGATGCAACAAAGGTACCTTCTCAAGACCCAACATAGAAAAATAGAGGCTATTAAAAAAATCGTAAACTGGACTAGGAAACGAATGGTTGAGTTTGAGGGGATTGCGAACGAGACGAGACGAAATGGGTGTTGATCTTAGCCGAACGGAACGGACGCAATCTTTTTTCTAATAAATTAATTTTGAATTAGACACACTCACCGTAAGCGTAGACGTTCATCGGTTGGTGAAATTGAGCTCACTATAACAAAGTGTCTGGTCGAACTTTCATTCCGGGAGGACTGTTTACATGGAATGTTCCTTAGCAACCGTTACCGTTACCGTTATATAATAAAAGTTTATTGTATTCTATTACAAACTTAATATTGCAATATTTCATAATGCGCTGCAAGTGGTACTATTTGCACTTTAAAATTCTCGTTGGCTTTGTTGATATGTTCGTTCAGTTGTTTCAGTGGATTTGTATCCAGTTGAGAAGAGAAATGCCTACCTAGTGGTAAAAGAAACTTTAACTAACACAATTTATCCAATGAAAAAGAAATTGACCACTTAAAGTTCTAGTTGAATATTAATAAGCAATGCAAGTAGACTTATCATTAATTCGGTTCTTACAGCTCACGTGTATTCTGCTGCCGAGCGCACTGAAGGGGAAGACTCCATCAAGTGTCCAGATTGTCTTGCATTGTCAAGAGAGACTTTTCGGGCATCAACGGAGGTAACAAATGCGATGTATTTACATACATTACATCTGCTGAATAGATATGTAAGGCGGTTTTCAAAAAAGTATCGTAAAACTAAAACTAAAGAAATTACTCTGGCCAATTATAACAGAGGCAGACGATCCAATCATGACCAACCAACCAGGACGTGAAGCAAATACATGTAGCCGGCGTTAAGCGCGGGAAAACGCATGCGAACAAGTCACGATTGGTTTTGGTTTTACTCCAGATTGGTTGCAGAAAGCGGCGCGAGATTTTTCAGCCAATCACAAAGCGATCGCGAAATTACTCTCGACACTCAATTGAAAACCATTTTATAATATCTACGTGTACGGATCTACACCTCATAGAAGTAGAAACCATTTTTAATCATTATTCGTACTTCATTGTGTGGGCTTTTTTAAAATATATTTTGAAATATTTTTGTTCTTCATGCCCAACATTCGGAGTTATTTATTTTGTAGCAATAAAATCCACTATGAGTAAACAAACTGAACAAAAGAGACCTACCCTCATGATTACGTCCCCAGTTCTTTGATCAATAGTTGTTTTCCGTTTATAATAACTGCAAATTAAGGTATCATTTCGTCTAAGGATGCGTTCGATTTGCCGTATTCCGGAATAAGAACTGATACCCAAAATGGCTGTCACAAAAAAATCGCTGATATCAAGATTTGGGGGCAATAGAATACTAAATATAACCTATTATCGTAGTATAAGTTAAAGTTTTGGCTACAGGAATGGTGACGGCAGACGGAAAGCTTTTATGTGTTTGTGATAAAAGTGTTGAGTAATCTCGATAAACGTCAAAGAACAAGCAAACTGTGTGTCATTTGTCGTAAAAGGGATTCTTAATCTCTCTATTATAGTGTAAGTGAACCTAAAAATAATTTTCAAGTAATATATCAAACACGAGGAAGAGCGTTTCATCAGGATATCCAAACACAGAGAAGTGGGTTGAAAAACGAGGGGGGGGGGGGGGGGGGGGGAGGGGAGTAATATATCAAACACGAGGAAGAGTGTTTCATCAGGATATCCAAACGAAAAAAAAAAAACGAGGCGCAACCGGCTGACTTAAAGGTGTTTGGATACCTGATGAAACACTATTTCGTGTGTTTGATATAGCGTTTAGTGCTTTTCTTAGAGAAAACGAAGGAATAAAATCAATGCTAATCGTCACGCCTATGATTGTCTTTGTTCAAACTTGACGAATTATCAATGAGTTCAAGAAGCACTATTCCGTTTATTCTCATTCCGCAATAACGGTAAATCGAACGCGCCCTAAATATTCAAAGAAATAAGAAGACTTTTTCCAGGGAGGAATGACAAAATTTTATATCCTCAGTTAAAAGAGCTAAATGTCATCAGTTTGGACTGATTTGAGCGGTCGTTTCTTAGAAGTCTTGTGGTGAAGAAACTCGGTTGAGGTTTTCATTCGGATCAATGATTGTAATTAATTGTGAAGTTAAATTGAGCTGATTTTTGTTTACTTTACTACCCAGGCTGTACTCACTCAAGTACGTATGCGATCAAATAACAGGAGGAGCATGGATCCAAACCCCGCGTTTGCTCCAGATGCCAGGCGTGTGTGGCGAAGACGCCCCGGCAAGAATCCCAAGATCCGTAAATAGATACTGTTTTATCATTGCAGGAAAGGCCATTCCTCAAACGAGGAATTACTAAGCATGGAGCTATTTGTATCTATTTATTCTGCTTATTTTGCGATTTTGGCGCTTTTTCATCGACGTCTGATTTTATATTGTAGCCTCTTGTTGTTGAAAACTTTATTTCAGTGAATTGGCTGTACTTATAAGGTGTTTCGATACAGTTTTCTGGAGACCATACATGCATTTATGAATCGGCTTTTAAGCGGTCTTTTCGAAGTTAGATCAACGTGAAATTTTCACCACTAACTGGTTTTGAATTGAAGTTTGGCAAGATATATTTTCTGGTAAAATCGATATTACCATGACGACGATAAACAGGAAACTTTGAAATCGAAATCAGTAAAAGTGAAATTTTAAGCGTTTAAGATTTCGCATTTAAAATATGGTATATGGCTTATACACTTTGCAAGCATAAAACGATTCTGTATGTTTCATTTCAAATAAATCGCAATAACATTTCAATGTTCAAACCTTGCTATTTGTATACTGGTAATAAATTGATTGAGAGATTAACACTGGTTTTGTGAAATTACTTCAAGATGGTGTCAAAAAGTAGCTTGATATTATGTTTTCACACCATACAATTTTTATTTACTTTCTCTTTTGTGATCTTAAGAACTACTTTTTTCCCTAACACCGCTCCAAGTGCCATTTTGGGTAATTTTCGATTTTAATCGTTTTGCAAAAATCTTAGGAACGGCTTGATGGATTTTTTAAAAACGTTCATCACGCATGCTGACCGGCGATGTAAAAAAAACTATCTTAAAGTTTCATTGACATTGATCCACTGGAACGCCTTTAAATTTAAAGATGAGGACGACGTACCAACCGGCAGAAAAGTTTGCGTTACAAATTTACTTTTTTAAGTTATGCTCAAGGAGAAGACTGCTTAAATGCCGTTTGAAAAATGTAGATATCACCTCCAGAAAACTGTATCAAAACACCTTAACAAAGTCAAATTAAAGTTAATGAGGAAGTTATACAAAGCACGCTAATGGACCGTGCATACCGTAACAAAGTATAAAATGGGTGCACAGTAATGTACTGTGCACCAAGGTGGCCACATGATAAGCCAACAACAATAAGCCAACGGAAACAGCATAACACATATATTCGGCTAAATGCAGCCGTAAAATAGCTGAATTCCGAGGCATCAAAACACGGCTTGGTATTAAATGTAATCTATGAAATGGCTCTGAGCAGCTTGGACTTACAAGCAGAATAAAAAATGTATGAAATCGGTTTCAGTCCACATGCTTCTAATATGCTGGAATTAAAACGGGCCGGTAGCCGTAAAACTACGCAAAGACCTCAAAACGGCCCCCCTGAGACTCCGGAAATATTTGAATTGCCTAAGCCTGTTAAGATGTACGCCATCACGAGCGAGAAATTCAGTGATAGTATTCCAAAAGCCCCTGTGACCCCAGAAAAAAGAGTAAGGGATAGGCTCAAGTACGGCTTTTAGGTATCTGTTGAGCAAGCGGACCCGAGCGTTAAATACTGGCTGGGATACCCGAAGGGTTTGGCATACACACACGACCCTCACATTGTAATCATCATGTAGGGTTTTGACGAGCTCCTCGATAGAGGAACCCACAACTAATGGATCCAGGTTAGAAAGATCATTGGTTCCCAGTTGCAAAATTACTATGTCTGGGGCAAATGAAGTAACAACCTGTATGTTATGAAGCAGCGTTTTGGCCACGGTGCGACCGCCAACACCGTGCCATTTAAACGTGGCGACCCGATTCCCTAAAGAAAAATTATACTCTAGATTTGGGTTGGCCGCAACAAAATTGTGTAAACGTCTAATAAATGAATGCCCCAGTATTAAAACCTTAGCGGGAGGAAGAGCCATGATCGATACTAAGGATAATAAGATTGTTACAACTTGCCTGAAAAAATGTTATCGTTTAGCTAAAGGCAATGTTCTCGCTGTGATGCTGAAGGCCAGAGGAACGGTTGCCAAAGCGAGCAGACTTTTATTACGATCAACTGAACATGATTGGCTCAGAAGTTACCTGACAGACCACACCTCCGTTTAACAAATATGCGCCTAACACAATTGATTCAATGTATCGACATAAATAACATCATGCTTAGGCTTGATGTTTATTTTGTTATAGCAACTCGAACTTTTGTACGTAGTCGTAACCGAGAAATAGTTCTAGAAAAATAAGTTTTGATGAAAAGTGTCTAGTAAAAGTATATTTTTCCCGTTCTCTTATAAACGTCGATGTCGCTCTAAACCAGGTTTTAGCTTAGCTTAGTTACAACATCACAGTGCGATTGCGTGCAGTCCAGACAGGTGGTCAATTCCTTTTACTGGTGCTTGTCTTGCAAATGTAGCGTGAATTTTGAAATAAAATTGTCATTTTCAACAGCAGATCAACGACAGATAAATAACACCTAAGTTAAAATCTATAGGTCAGATAGAAAAGAAGAATACTTAATGAAACTGTTTGTGGAATTTATTATAAAACCACTTTTTACCGATACCTACATGTATACAGTCTTTTGATTAAACGTTGTCATTGACCGGTCTCATCCCTACGCGACCAGACCGAAAAGGATTATGGAGAGAAATCAATTCACATTCAATAGCTGCATATTATCAAAATACGGAACGTCCTTAACGGAATATGTATCGAAGCGACTCTTGTTGTCTTTGCGTAACACGCGAAGACAAAGGTGAGTTTTGTCCTCCATTGTAAACGCGATAGAGAATAATTAATCATGCATTTTAATTCACCCATACTCCCTTTCCGTCTGGTCGCGTAGGGGTAAGACCGATAAGTGACAACGTTTAATCAAAGGACTGTGTAATATAATACCTATTATAAATAAAGGAATTCCAGTCGAATAATAAATCCATTATTCGATAGTTTAACAGATAATACGTGCGGAAAGTTTACTCATTGCTAGCAACTCGTAAAAATATCCGCGCGTATTATCTCTTAAACCATCGAATAAGGTGTATTTATTATTCGTCTATGACGTCATCATACCCTATAAGGAAAAGAGAACACGCAAAATATCCGACCTTATTACACAGTAGATTGCCGTATTACACCTTAGTGTCCCGGTTTAAAGACACAGAAGCTATTATAAATAAAGGAATTCCAGTCGAATAATATACCATTATTCGATGGTTTAAGAGATAATGCGTGCTGAAATTTTACTGATTGCTCGCAATTTGTAAAATATCCCGCGCGTATTATCTCTTAAACCATCGAATGAGGTGTACATACTTCCCATTCTTTAGATGCTTTGTCGTCATGGCAACGGCCTCTACTAAAAATGTGACAACTGATAAATAAGCATGAATGTGTTGGCCACCTTTACTGGCAAATCTTGTGAACCAAAATTGAAAGACAAAAAATTTAGGCGATATTTTGTGACTTATGATAGTTACGGTGTATGTTGCCTTTCTTAGAACTCCATAAGCCCACTCGCGCACCCCAAAAGCGCCTGTTGTGTGATCGATCCTAATTCATTGTTCCAGAATATATCCATAGTACCCCCACGAAAGGTTTCATTCGATTCAACTGTACATCCGATGGTTAACCTTTGGTATTCCTACTAAATTGTGCAATTCCGAGAAAACCGGACATAAGGCAATCCTTTTCGAGAAACGTGTTCGATATATTCAAGGTAGTTCATTTTTGGTTTCTTTTGGTTTCTCTGTGAAACGGTAGAAAGTAATTATCAACATATTACAACGGTAAGAAGACGGGAACATATTTCATGCTTTATGCGAGTTTTCTGAAGGAATAGTAGAATTCCTAGAAATATCGACACCGGAAGTTAGATAGCAATTTCCGAGAAATCATTTTGTTTTCCGATTGGTCAGTGTTTTCAAGTATTTGTTGTTTGTTGTACCTTTGTACATTGTGGTATATTTTTTTCTTTATAGTTTTTCTGTACGTTTATGAATGTGGCATGATTTGTGCTTTCCTTAGTTTTGTGTGTTTGATCCGAAGATGACAAGTTTTAAGGGCTTATGAGGCTATGCACGTTCACCGTGGTAAGTCAAATGGCAAACGAAAAGAAATGCGAAGCATACAGAACTTAATGACGGCTGCAGCCTCTATGAAAGTAGCTACGTTGCTAAAAATAATTTTCTGTTCTCAACTCTACCCTAATGTAGCTAATTAGATATAACTATTAATTAACATTTATATAAGACGTTTTATTAACCCCAACCACTGTTACAAAGTTCTCAGTCATCTTGTCAGTTCCCATATTTCAATCGCAGAAAACCATGAACATACATGAACCGTCCGCCGAGTTACGTGTTATATAATCAAACTGCAAATGACAACCAATAATGTTAAGGTTTAAGGTGCTAGGCCTTCCAGTTTTGAAACACTATAATGTGTTGTTTTTAACAAGTGTTTGCATACACCTATAGGGGCATGATTTATTATTAAATACTACTATTATTATAAAACAATAAGGTTGAGCTGCATTGCCCCCAACTCCTTCTTCACAAGGTTGTAACTGTTAATTCGGAATGTCAGAAATCTGCGTTGAACTAAGACTTGAATTCCTTCAACGGCAAAAGCAAGGGGAAGGGGTAACAGGAAATTACCAACTTGTATCTTAAATTGTGGCGCTGTAGATCTACAATCGTGGAGAAGCCTTCATTTCCGGATATATGCAAATATATTTCTGTACTTCCCATCTAAATGTATAGGAAGAAATTTAATAACATCTTTACTTTAAACGTTGATTTGGGTTGATTATTTCTGTCGATTCAATCAAATCATACTCATAGTCTTAATTATTTAAACACAAGTATTTCAGTGATCACTGCGTGTTTGTTTTGATACCGTCAACAGTTATAGCTGGAGCTTCAGTTGGTCACCAATGGTTTACATCTTTTAACGACCCAAACTAAGTGCATTTCAGGTTTTGGTACAGGTCGAGTTAACTTGTCTTTCGGGAAACTTGTGCAACTCTCTCATTCACTAATCATTCAAAGCAATATTTGGTAGTTTCTATAGTTTTAGCATAAGAAATGCTTATGAAGCACAAAATTGCATCTTTGTGCCGCACTCATTGTCCCTATGTTTAGTTGAAAATAGAACAACTGCAAGCATTTCAGTGCATTCACGGTTTGTGTTAAGAGCTTGCAGTTTGTGAACTGTACCTCAGTATGCTACAGCCCCTGTCCCTATGTTTAGTTGCATGAAATAAACTAACGAGATGTTCTTGCAGTACAAGTAGCATTGACATATCAGTCAAAGTTAGGTACATCTCTCTTCAACAACAGATTGAATACACTTTTGCAGCCCTTAGGTTGCATACTTGTCCTTTATCTTTAGGTAGTCCTTTATCTTCTCTAGAATAATGATGATACATCAGTGTAGATGTTACAACTGGGTAATGGGTATGGAAATAAATAAAATGGTTCAGTTGCATGTAGCAGTAACCCGGCCATATAAACGACAATTTATTGAAAAGTGTTTCCTAAGATTTAAATTTGTTTACGAATTAGAGTGACTTTAATAGATGGCAGCCATCTTGGTTTACATAAAAATAAGCTTGATGTTTTTTATTTCCTTTTATAGCATGATTTGTTTTGCATATGGTGGGAACACATCGTTTTGTCAAGAGTATAGAGAGCACGAAAGAAAACTAAGCCTCACGCAGCAATGTACAAATAATAATAGATTTGACGAACCCTGCTACCATTTAGCCTGATTATATCAGAGGCTAGACATAAACCTGACTACATTGTTCAGTTTTTTTTTTATCCAATCGAATTCTGTTAAGCTTTTTCCTATTTTCCTGTTCTGTCTTGAAATATTTCTTGGTCATGTTCAGTCAATCAATCAGACACAAATGACTGACACTGTCATAAGTCATAAACATCAGTTGGAGGTCTAAACTTTCTACTTTCTGTGTGTTGTACCACCAATTTCAACTCCATACTTTGTACTTTTGCTATCGTAGGTTTTTCCAATATTTTATGACGTTAACAAAGCAAACTAAGATGATGCGAACTCATGATCAAGGGCAATTTTTTTCGCGGTTTCATATATTATTTAAAGAAGAAAACCTGTCAGAGCAATTAACTCCACCTTACGTTTAACCTTCCGAAACGTTGGCCTTAATCATTTACGCAAGCCTAGAAGCAAAGTTGAAAAATTTTTCGGAAAGAAACACGAAATATTAAAGAATTCAATTCTTGTACAATATTGCCCATTTTTTTAGATACCCTGTCGTCATGGCAACGGCCTCTTCTAAAAAGGTGACAACTGATAAATAAGCATAAATGTGTTGGCCACCTTTACTGGCAAATCTTGTGAACCAAAATTGCAGGACAAAAATTTAGGCGTTATTTTGTGACTCATGATAGTTACTGTGTAGGTTGCTTTTCTTAGAACCCCAAAAGCCGCTCCCGCACCCCAAAAGCGACTGTTGTGTGATCGATCCTATTTCGTTGTTCCAGAATATATCCATAGTACCCCCACGAAAGGTTTAATTCGGTTCAACCCCCATCCCACCCCTCTGGAACTGAGACGGTCATATGATTATATATGATTTATTTCATATATTCACATTCATTTATTTCCTATCATCGAGTATATTAATCAAGCCTGCCCTCTATTGGAACTTAGGAAGGAGTTAGGCTGTGGGCAGGCATAACAGAAGATTGAGATTATTGTTACATCTGAAATGTGCGATGCACATACATTATGCAAGATCTTGTTCAGTGCTTTTCAGCCGATATCATGACCTCGCCGAAGAAAATTTAGAAAGTAAATAATATATCACTTTTAAAAATAGCTGCCTTCCAAAGTCAACACTATTTCAAATTCTTGGTTACATTCTATCTCGTCATCACTGCACAGGGCTCCCATGAGATAGCTAGGCGCGTGCGCATAATCAGTGCTTTTGGCGCGCGAAATCGGTTTTAGCAGCTTTGTCCCAAGACAACATAATTTCGCTATTTTTTCCCAATTTCCTTGTATTTTACTGAGAAAAAGTCGGTTCAGTCGATTTCTAACATCGTCCGCCATGTCTGCATCGACGGAAGAGTCCCCAACAACACCTTCTGGCTCGAAAATCGGGAACGACAACAGCACTTTGGTGAACGTGTGTGTTGCAAGGTCTAACAAATATGTTGGCACGATTGAAGGAAGCTTCAGAAGCTCAGACAGCAGCTTTTGCTGACTTAAAGTAAGATCTCTTTCTCCGAGATGATACATCAGAGAGAGAACAAAATCCAGACAAACAACCAGGGCCACTTTACATAAGTGCAATTGTAAATACAAAAAAATGGTGTGCTCGACACGAGCGCGACAAACATGGTCTCTGACAGTAGGCGCTCCGACCCGGAGCCTCAGAGCAAACACGTAAATGGTACGCTCGACCCGAGCACAAAAAATGTCGTCTCTGACAGTCGCTCCGACTCAGAGCTTCAGAGCAACAACGACTTCGTAGAAAGCCTGACCCAGGCTTATCTATCGAACACGAAAAAATCTCCAGCTATCGAGGCAAAAATTGCAGAGCTCATCGAGAACATGCTTACGGGTGGCCTCTCGGCAGACACGGCTAAAAAGAGTGCCGACAAATACTCGCCTCCGGAAAATATCAAGTTCTTAAACGTCCCAACTGTAAATGAAGAGATTTGGGATCTGCTCCCGCGTCGGAGCCGTACAGTTGATTTAGCTTTCCAGAAAGTCCAAGAGCTTTTCTTGCCCGGCCTGTCTGCCTTATGCATCTTGAGTGGAAAGCTAGTTAGCTCCATTCAGTCGGGCGAAACGCTTAATACGAGAGAAACTCTCGCAGTTATGATGGACAGCATTGCTCTCCTGTGCAATGGCCAGCACAAGCTTAATATGAAGAGGCGGGAATTGATTAAGCCAGAGTTAAATCCACCACATACCCGCCTATGCAAGGATGAGATAAAACCCTCATCTAAGTTGTTTGGAGATGATCTCTCCAAACACATGAAAGATATGGCTGATGTAAAAAAGGCAGGGATGCAGATGCAAAAAACCTCCACTGTTCGAACATCAAATCAGAGCTACAAGGCCCCAAGGGCACTCAGCCTCACAAAAGACCTCCTCGCGACAGCCTTTTTTAGCCAACAGCCGGGCACCAAGGGGTGCCCACAACAAACAATACAATCCAATCCGGAAGGACCAATAGCAAATAAGGTGAGACAAGTTACTACAATTGTTGATGCAGATTTTTTATCTGAATTGGTCATTAACTTTACAGCAGGTTGCGTAAAGGACCATATAGCAAAATGGAAATCAGTTACTACTGATCCTGTTATTCTTGATGCCATTAAGCATTACCATATAGAGTTTGAGGGAGGGCATAGGCCTGTACAGGCCACTAAGCCCAAACAAATTACTTTCTCGTCTTCAGAGAAAGATATTATTGATGCTGAAATAGCCAAACTCCTTAAAAAGGGGGTTATAGAACCATCTACACCCCTTAAAGGAGATTTTATTTCCACTATTTTTGTAAGACCTAAGAAGGATGGGAGCTACAGACTCATTCTTAATCTTAAACCCCTTAATGAGTTTGTGACCTACTACCATTTCAAAATGGACACCATTCACACTGCCCTCAAACTCATACGACCAGGATGCTTCATGGCATCAGTCGATCTTAAGGATGCATACTATTCCATCCCTGTGGCAGAAGAGGATAGAAATTTTCTTAAGTTTGAATGGAAGGGAAATTATTTTCAGTTCACTTGCCTCCCAAATGGTCTTGCATCTGCCCCAAGGTTATTTACCAAAGTACTGAAGCCAGTCTATGCTTCCCTCAGATCCCAAGGCTTTTTTTGTATGGGCCATATTGATGACTCTTTTCTTATGGGATACAATTATGCATCATGTGAGGAAAACATTGTGCAAACTGTTAACTTGGGATTCAGAAGTTTTTCCTATCTTGTACCTTCTAGGTAGAGCCATAGAATGTTTATCGTGGTTGTTTTATATTACCACATTTGGCTATTTATTTTTCGCACATTTGTTACAATGTTTCAAGATTGTTCTTGACATTATATTATGCATTGGTACTGAGGCTTGTTTTTCCTCATGTGCAGTGTCTTATCTTTGAAATCTCATGGGATCCCTGTGCAGTGATGACGAGATAGAATTAAAAGATTAAACGAGACTTACCTGTAAGTTGAAGTTTGATCGGAATTCTATCGATTCATCAAACTGCACCAAGGGATCACATGCCCACCCTCTATTATATATTTTTATACATTTTCTTTACCCTCCCATATTGGGTTCAGCATATGTTTGCTGTTTGAGTTAAAGGTTTATTTACCTTGGTGTTTTGTCAGACACTCACATTCGGCTGTGAATACTGATTATGCGCATGCGCCTAGCTATCTCATGTGATCCCTTGGTGCAGTTTGATGACGCGATAGAATTCCGATCAAACTTCAACTTACAGGTAAGTCTCGTTTAATCTTTTAAGTTTTCAATATTTCTTTTAGTAATTATAACACTGTCTTAACCTTTGGTATTTCTAGTTCATGGTGCAATTCCGAGAAAACCGGACATCAGGAGGGCAATCCTTTTCGAGAAACGTGTTCGATATATTCAACCTAGTTCATTTCTAGTTTCTTTTGGTTTCTCTGTGAAACGGTAGAAAGTAATTATCAACAGGTTACAACGGTAAGAAGACGGGAACATATTTCAAGCTTTATGCGAGTTTTCTGAAGGAAATTGTGTGCTGGCAAAGTAGAATTCCGAGAAATATCGACACCGGAAGTTAGATAGCAAATTCCGAGAAATTATTTTGTTTTCTGATGATTGGTCAGTGTTTTTAAGTATTTGTTGTTTGTCACCTTTGTACATTGTGGTATATTTTTGCTAAGTTTTTGTGTACGTTTATGAATGTGACTTTATTTGTTATTTCCTTAGTTTTGGCGTGTTTGATCCGAAGATGACAAGTTTTAAGGGCTCATGAGGTTGTGCGCTTTTACGGTGGTAAGTCAAATGGCCTTTTGTTAATATGAAAGTATAAGCTACGTTGCTAAAAGTAATTTTCTGCTCTCAATTAACTGTACCCTAATGTAGCTTATTATATATAATTATTAATTAACGTTTATATAAGACGTTTTATTAACCCCAACCACTATTAAAATGTTTTCAGTTATCTTGTCAGTTCGATTTCCCAGAATATTGCAATCGCAGAAAACCATGAACATGCGTGCGTGAACCATCGGCCGAGAAACCTTACGTGTTATATAATCAGATAACAACCAAAAATGTTAAGACCTGTTAAGGGTTAAGGTACTAGGCTTTGCAGTTTTAAAACACTGAAATGTGTTATTTTTAACAAGTTTTTGCATACACCTATAGGGACATGATTATAACGTACCTTATCTGCTATTATTATTATTATTATTATTATTATTATTATTATTATTATTATTATTATTATTATTATTAAACATGTACAATAAGCTTGAGTTGCATTGCCCCTAACTCCTTCTTCACAAGCGGTTGTAACTGTTAATTCGGAATGTGTTAAATCTGCGTTGAACTAAGACTTGAATTCCTACAAATTAGAGCAAGAGGAAGGGGTAACAGGGAATTCCCAACTTATATCTTAGATTGTGGCGCAGTAGATCTACAGTCGTGAAGAAGCATTCATTTCCGGATTTCTGTTCTTCCCATCTAAATGTATAGGAAGAAATTTAATAGCATCTTTACTTTAAACGCTGATTTAGGTAGATTATTTCTGTTGCTTCAATCAAATCATATATATAGTCTTAATAGGCACAAGCATTTCAAAGATTACTGCGTCTGGTTGTTTGTTTTGATACCGTCAACAGTAACAGCTGGAGCTTCAGTTGGTCACCAATGGTATACATCTTTTAACAACCCATCAGGTTTTGGTACAGGTCGGGTTAACTTGTCTTTCAGGAAACTTGTGCAACTCTCCCATTCACTAATCATTCAAAGCAATACTCGGTAGTTTCTGTAGTTTTAGTGTAAGAAACACTTATGAAGCACAAAACTGATCGAACCTTTGTGCAGCACTCATTGTCCCAATGTTTAGTTGAAAGTAGAATAACTGCATTTCAGTACATACACGGTTTGTCTTAAGAGCTTGCAGTTTGTGAACTGTACCTCAGTGTGCAACAGCCCCTGTCCCTATGTTTAGTTGCATGAAAATAAACTGACAACTTTATTTGCATGCACGGTTTGTGTTTAAAGCTTGTACATTGTGAGGCGGTGTACTTTGTATATAGCACAAATATTTAAAAACGTGTAATAAACTTAGCACTGAACCCTAGCTACCTTTTAGCTTAGAGATGTTCTTGCAGTACAAGTAGCATTGACATATCAGTCAAAGTAAGGTCAATCTCTCTTCAATAACATATTGAATACATTGTTATGAACCCTTAGGTTGCATACTTTTTAAGGCTTTTCCAGTCGCCTTATCCTTTATCTTTTGTAGATTTAATAATAATGATACATGTAGATATAACAACTGGGTATAATGGGTATGGAAATAAATAAAATGCGTCAGTTGTAACCCCATATAAATAAACAATTTATTGAAAAGTGTTTCCTTAGATTTAAATTTGTTTACGAATTAGGGTCACTTTAATAGATGGCAGCCATATTGGTTTACATATAAATAAGCTTGATGTTTTTTTATTTCCTTTTATAGTATTTTTTGTTTTACATATGGTGGCAACATATCGTTTTGTTAAGCTTATAGAGAGCGCGAAAGAAAACTAAGCCTCACACAATGTACAAATAATTATAGATTAGGCGAACGCTGCTACCATTTAGCCTGATTATATCAGAGGCTAGACATAAACCTGACTACACAGTTTAATTTTTTATCCACTCGAATTCTGTTAAGCTTTCCTATTTTCCTTTTCTGTCTTGAAATATTTCTTAGTGTATGTTCACTCACTCAATCAGACGCAAATTTCGATTATAAAAATTGCTTATCGGTTGATCATATATCACTGAAATAAATATGTTGTGTAATATTATGTAACATGTAATCATGTCGGCTTTTGAGTCATGATCGTTTTATTTCTGCCTTTGTGACTGAAAATAACCTGTCTTGACTTTAATCCCTCGTTCACTATTTTGTTCTATCAGAGTACTATTGACCACTATTGAATATTCCCTGCTTTTCTGAGAAAAGAGACGGATGTAGGCCAGTTCTTTCCGGGAAAACCATGGCTGCGCTATGCTAATTACGTCTGACTCATCTCCATACGTTGTGAATATTATAAGATAAATCCAAGTCAGTCTCATGCCAGATGCTATAATTTAGATGAGCTGAATTTATTGTTTAAGACTATAGAGGTTTTCAATTCAATTCAAATCAATTAACTTTATTTAAACACGGTAAAACGGCTCAGTAAAACTGTTTTTCAGACATGCCGTGCATTTTTTTTTTGTATTTTTGAGTGAGACATGTAATATAATTTAATGCATAAAAGTTAAAATGTGCATTTTGAAAAGAAATGTAAATCAAAATTCCCAGAAAACAGAAGACCGGAAGTCAGAATATAAATTCCTAGAAATGATTGACCTGTTCGGACATGTATGGGCATTCTTTATCTTGCCATTGGGGTACGTCGGCTACATTTTACGGTCTGATAAGACAGAAGCAACTTCCTTTTTCCTCCATGACGGGACTTGTTGGATGGACAATATATATGTAGTTTATCTTTCATGTCGATGACTCAAAAAAATCATATGCTAACCCAGGCACACTTAACGCGAGGGGAAGACCGTGCACACATGGCGACGAGTTCCTCTTATATTTATCCCCTTGATTTAGCTTTTATTTAAACTAGCCAGATCAAATTGATTGGATAAATGGCAGCGTGCATGCAGGAAGCATTGTAGTAAAAAAATAAGTTTCACCAAAACTGAAAGTGATGTTTCATGTCATATGCTAACGCAGGAACACTTAACGCGAGGGGAAGACCATGCACATATGGCGACGAGTTCCTCTTATATTTATCCCCTTGATTTATTAGCTTATATTTAAACTAGTCAGATCAAATTGATTGGATAAATGGCAGCGTGCATGCAGGAAGCATTGTAGTAAAAAATAAGTTTCACCAAAACTGAAAGTGACCATTTCACTAGAAGGGATTTGTTCCATAGACGTTTTGGCCTATTCGACTTCCTGAGAATTGTCCCTTTTTGAGTACAAATCTCTTTGAAGCAAAGATATGAAAGAAGAATTAATGGCAAATCGCCTTCGATATGTAAGGTGAAGAAATGCATTTTTTTTCTTCTGACTGGAAAGTGAAATCAGAAACCCATAAGTGGTTTGGTTTCTGGTAAAATGACTTATCATGGCCGAGAATTAATAGCTGAATCCGCCTTGCATGCATAGGGAAGATACCTCCAAAATGGTTAAGAAATCTCAGTAAAACATTGTAAACTTGACAGGGATTCGGATATTCAAAATGAAGTTTGACTTTTTGTCTCTGCATTAATTCATTTTAAAGCCAGTCACTAGCGATGGAAACACAGACGCCCCCAGAAGATTTTCGAGAGTTGAGCGTTATTCCAACCCGCGAGGACATCATTATACACCAGAAGGTCTTCCTCAGAGCCAACAAAATCGACGGGCGCTACGACAACAAGCAGGATTACTTAGACGTCCAGTTTCGGCTCCTTCGAGAGGATTTCATCAGGCCACTGCGTGATGGAATCCAACAGTTGTTGGTTATGGGTAAACATAGGAATAGCAGAGATGATCGATTACAAGATGTCAGAGTCTACGAAAATGTGAAAATACTCAATCCAGTATTCACATCAAACGGAGTCGCATACAAGGTCAGATTTGATGTTTCAAGGTTCCGTGGAGTACAGTGGGAGAACAGTAAAAGGCTGATTTTTGGGTCACTGCTTTGTTTGTCAAAAGACAATTTTGAAAGCTTTGCTTTTGCGACAGTCGCTAACAGAGAACTAAGGGATATAGTCAAGGTGAGCTGGGAGAATTGTTTGTCGTCGGGGTGGATAAATTTACAAAAGCCCGACTTGAAAAATTTGACAACTTGAAAAAAAAAGTACGAATTACGGCGATATCAAACTAATCATTTAAAAAGGCAAGAAGTTAAAACATGCAAAATATGCAAAATTGCTTATAAATTCTACGATTTATGAGTTCATGTTTTAGTCAAGCGATTCGCATTGAAGATTTCAAGTTAAGAATTTACTACTTGACGTTTTAATTCCACTTTTCAATATCTACGATGGTCACGAGAGAAATATGAACGGAATTATTATTTGCGAGTTAATGAGCAATTAATCGAATTTCCAATATGGATCTGACATGCTTAAACATTTATAAATATAATTGAATATTATTTTCTCTTATCCCTTAGGAGCTCCGCTGTTAGACTAGACTATCGGTAAACAGACGAACCTCTCGTAAGCGATCACCCAAAATGCAAAGCTAAGGGACGGACCATTTAATTTTTTCGGGGGTGGAGAGGATGGGGGGGGGGGTGGGGTGGGGGGGGGATTGTTGGGCAATTTCTTCTGGGTATTATTTTTTTTTTCAGCATCACCTTTTGCAAGAATTTTTTTTCACGTGCTTTCTTGTGCACGATTTCTTTTCTCCTAAATTTCTTGTGCAGGAAATTTTTTTGGGTAATTGCCCCCCCCCCCCCCCCCCCACCCACAAAAATTAAATGGTCCGTCTCTAAGGTGGCCACTTACGGGAAGTGGTCGCTTACGGGAGGTGGTCGCTTACGCGAGGTGGTCGCTTACGAGACCATAGGCGGTCTTAACTCTAATTCAGACGAACCTGTAGTAATTTCAATGTATGAAGCACCTATCAGCGAAAACTGTTTTATCATATAATAGTTTTGATGCAATGGACAAGAGTTCCTTTATATTGGAGTTGCACTGTAATACATTGTAATTCATTTTGGATCGGTAGTAGCACCGAAATATGGGAGAGTGCTCGTCTACCAGTGAGCGGTTGAAAACAAGAAAAAATTCAAATCCCCAGCGTTGAAAGTGCTTGCGGTGGCTTACGAGAGTTGGTCGCACATGGAGGTTCAAATGTGTATTTAATCAGTATCATTTCTGTTAGGGTGTGATTGAGGTGCGCTTTATGTCACCTGCAAGTGAAGCTCGACCGAGAACTGGGGATTTGTGTCAGATGGTTGAATCCATAGCTTTCTTTGAAGCCTACCGCCCTGTGCTGGAAGGATTACAAATGACGTCTTACGGAGAATTTCCATTACAGGTTCACTGAAATTAATTCGACATTTCTGATTTTAGATAGACATAACAGTATTCATAATGTCTTTATTTCAAGCATGCCAATTCCAGTGTTCTTAATTCTTGTGATTTGTAAAGTATGCGTCTGCAACTGAGCCATAATGAGGATATAGGTGATTTTAATTTCCAGAAATTTAGACCCGGGCAGTGTTTTAACAGATCTTTCGAATGTGGGGGTGAAGAGACTTCCTTTTTTGGGGGCAAAACACTATATTTACTGTTACAATGCACAACTCTCTCCAATGCACCTCAATTTTATTTAGTTTTAAACATAAAACAAAGGCAACCTGGAAATTGACGGCAAGCATGATCCCGCGATTGACTTGCATCGTATCCAGTGGGAGTAGCAATAGTGCTTTTGGCCTATTACCAGATGTATTGGCAAAACTGAGTATTTGACTTGAGTTTATTTTAGTTTCTTTTGTTTTGTTGTCTCGATTAACACGTTTAATAATTTAATACTTTTGATCAAATAGAGATATATTGTCGAATGTGAAAGGGACATCCTTCCACCAGCATATCTGACAAAACCTGATGGCGAGCAAGTGAAATTTGATTTCTCTCCTATCATGTCTCGTGATTACAGGCAAGATATTATTACTTATCAACCCGTGGTTCCAGGGTCAAGCCCAAATCATACCGTCCAGCTTTCGGTTGAGGTCAGGGTAGCAGTTTATATAGTTAAATTTAGGACTAAACAACCCGAGAAGCTGGGTGGTACAGTGGTTCGGTAGACTATGTAAGCTTAAGCCTAGCTGAGGTCACAGGTTCAATCTTGAGTGGGAATTTTAGATTTTCTATTTTACACTTAAAAATTTATTGAAAATAAAATTCGAAGTGTCGACATTACGTTATATTAGTCTCAATAAGGTGTCCGACGTCCTTCTGGACGGTATGATTTAGGCACAACCTGCTTCCAGAGTATAACACAGATCATCTACGTTTTCCTTAAAATTATGATGGAGATGTGTTACAACAAAGGACCACATCTATGAAACAGAATATAGGCGAATCTTTGCTGACATCATTTTCAGTTACTTTTTGCTTCATAAGCAATACTAATTTACGGAGAGAAGGCACCGTGCAAAATACGAAATAAATTGACTTAGAATTCTATGCAACTTTTACCTATTCTCGTGCAATATTTAAGGAAATATCTGCTATCAAAAACTGCAAAATTGTTGGGTGGCAAAAGCGCTAATAAGCCATACATTTTTGTATCTAGTGTATCGGGCTGAAGCTAATGAGGCTATAATCGCCTATCTGTTTGATATGTAGGGGTGTCCCCCTAACCTAGGTATGATATGAGTGAGATCCGATATTTTCGCCGCTGGTGCAATGCATATATAGAAAAAATCGGCAAATAAGTTCTGTATGTCACTGGAAAGAGTTTGTAATCGAACTTTAACTAATACTTCCTTAAAGGAGGGTAATATCACGGTTGTTCAACACTAAACTGCTGCTTTCCAAAAAAATTGTTCTTACGTTTATAGCCTACGTATATAAAATTAGACACTTTTTGGCAAACAAAAATGTCAAGAATCAAAGTCTTTTGTTGCTATATGTTAAGTGAGTTGATAATTTTTCGTACGGACCAACAATAAATTCGCTTCAGCACTCTTTACTGTAACCCGTTTCAATCGTCCTCGAAATTAAGCCATCCGTACCGCATTTATAGTGTTTAATGTAGAATTGCGTTGAATTATTTGTACCAATATATATTTTTGAATTGTTAACGGTTTTTAGCCAAGCAATGGAAAAACATTGCGCATGCATGCGCAGAGCATGATACAATCCCTTTAACGTCATTTTAGAAAACCTCTTTTTGCAGGTGGTGTCATGTTTCAAGAAGCCGTCATTTCGGTGTTGGAAAATCTGGTAAGTTGGCTAAATGCTTGTCTGATCATCACTGGAAGACAATAGTTCACATGTTCAACTTGAACCTGGGTTACTGTGAGCTGTTGACAATATTGTGCATATGGCCGTTCTCTTAAATCGGTGACCATTTTGATAGTTCAAGAGAATAGAAATAGAGCCGACAGAGTTTTAATCTGCGTATTCTATACCCGTATTCTAAACCCGAGATTCAAAATCAAGCGAAGCCAAACGTGTAACAACTACTTTATATAGACAATCATTGGGCGTTTGCTTCGACATTTAACTGGCTGGAGGGGAAGGCAGAGTTGGGGTTTGGTTGAAAGTGCCCGCGCGGACTTTGAACGTTTATAGCATTGGAAACGTTTAACCAACGGATCCAAGATGGCCGCCATCCGGAATAATGACGGAATTCTCGCGTCATGAAACGTCATCCTAACCCTTAATTTAGACAGTTTTGGACGCTCTGTAAGCCTTCTCAGTTTCATAGCCATAGATTTAATATTCTTGAAGTTACGAAGACTCAAAACAGCCCGGTCTGTGATTTAAAAGCATTCTGTTCAAACACAGCATCAAGCGTAACAGTTTTGAACCCAGCCTCTTGGCCAACTGCAAAGGACCTGGGACTAGACGATTCGCAATTCGGTGCTTTACAGTTAGCGTTAACCAAAGAGTTTGCAGTCATCCAGGGACCCCCGGGTACTGGAAAGACGTTCATTGGACTGAAGGTATATGGACTTTCAATTGAATTAATACATGAACTAATAGAGGCAGGAAAAAGAACAATTTTTTTTATTTGTTTTAACTGTTCTTATTAACCATCTGCATTGCATTATCAACCGTTCAGGGCGCGAACGAGCGTATGAGCTATTAAATGATTGCGTAGATGATAATTAATGAAATTACTCTACCACGTTTCTCTCTTAACTATTTGCAAAGCTGCAGCTTTGCCTTGACTCCATCAGTGTCCTGTCCTGCTTATAAAATCGTTTGCTGCTTATGGGACTTGGTCATACAACTTTTATTACATTGGTCACCGTAATGAGATTCAAGAACTTACGTTCGAGCGCTAGCCCTTCGTGAGAACAAACAAAAGCGCTTCTGCACTATCCCAGCATTTCTTGCTTTCATGTTATTAGAATCGGATACTAGAAAAACGGGAAATTCATTTGGCGGAGTCCAGGTTCAGATCAAAACTATCACATATAGTGTTTTGTCTTGTTACTCAGTTTGTTAGCCTTGGATTGCCATATTAGAATTTTAAGATAACCAAAAGTGCCCTACTCTCTGTTTGTGAATACCGCTTACCGTCTCTTAAACAGATAGCCAAGATTCTGCTGCACAACGCTGAGGTTTGGCGGAAAATCTCGGGTAAAAGTCCCATCCTTGTGGTTTGTTACACCAATCACGCCCTTGACCAGTTTCTGGAAGAAATCCATGCTTTCCATAAACACGGAATTGTTCGAGTTGGAGGACGAAGTCAGAGTGAGACGATGCAGGAATGCAGTCTTTCCAAATGGAAACGTAAAAGGGGGGAGGTAACGACGTCTTTTATTTTCTGCTATTTGTACATACTATTGTGTTAGTTATCGACGTGTGTCATTTTTTATAGTCACGTTATTTTCACATGGCTTTTGTCCCTTGGCTGTTAATACTGTCAACTCTCTCTTAACGTGTTTCCACACAGTTTTCTGGAGACCATACCGACATTTTTCAATCGGCTTTTAAGCGGTCTTTTTCAAGTCAGATCATCGTGAAATTTTCACTAGTAACTGGCTTTGAGTTAAAGTTTGGCAAGATATATTTTCTTGGAAAATTGATATTACCATGACGACAATAAACAAGAAACTTCGAAATCAGTAAAAGTGAAATTTTGCGCGTTTAAGATTTCGCATTAAAAATCCCACATAGACACCTAAAATACGGTATATGACATATATATCTATTATTATCTGTATTCGAGCATGATTGTACCTTATTACTCTTACGTATCTTTTTAGGAATATTTTAAGCAATAAATGCCTTTTAGGTTTTAAAAACGTTTTTAAAGCAGGCATTTTGAACGCAAAAGAAAACAGATGCAACGAAATTTGCATCAACGAGCATATATTGAAATGCTTCAATCACGGAGGAATGTAGTGCGCATTGATTTGAATTCATTCTGAGTATAACTTTAAAAAGTGAATTTGTAACGTAAACTTTTCGGCCGGTTCGTACGTCGTCTTCATCTTTAAATTTAAATGCGTTCCATTGAATCAATGTCAATGAAACTCTGAGAAAATATTTTTCACATCGGTAAGCATGCGTGGTGAATGTTTTAAAAAAAATCCATCGCGCGTTTCCTCAGATTTTTGCAAAAGCGATTAAAATCGAAAATTACCCAAACATTGCACATGGAGCGATGTTAGGAAAAAAGTTAGTGCTCAAGATCACAAAAGAGAAAGTAAATAAAAATTGTGCAAACATAACATCAAGTTACTTTTTGACACTATCTTAAAGTAATTTCACAAAACGAACCAGTGGTATTTTCTCTATCAGTTAATTACTAGTATACAAATAGTAAGGTTTGAAATGTTATTGCAATTTATTTGAAATCAAACATACAGAATTTTTTATTCTTGCAAAATATATATGCCATATACCATATTTTAAGATGACTATGTGGGATTACCGTCGTCATGATAATATCGATTTTCCCAGAAAATACATCTTGCCAAACTTCAATTTATATTAAAACCAGTTAGTAGCGAAAATTTCACATTTATCTGAACTGGAGAAGACCGCTTAAAAGCCAATTGAAAAATGTAGGTATCACCTTCGGAAAACTGTATCGAAACACCTTAAACGACCACTCTCTTAAGCGACCAGTTCCCGTACGCGTAAGCGACCACTTTGCAAATAACCGGTTTTTTTTTTCTCAGTCAAATACTGTTTCAAATTAACTTTTCTTTAAAGCGACCACCTTCCTTAAGCGACCACTTTTTCCTGCACCAAAGGTGGTCGCTTAAGAGAAAGTTGACTGTACTTCCTCGAGGGAACTTCCAGAGGGCAATGCCCGCTACCAACGTAACCATACTTCCTATTTAGTGGCTTCAGTAAACAAAAGCACATTTGTGCGGTACTCTGACTTTGCCACTTTTAGCAACTTCCCATAAGCCTCACATTTGCGACACTATTCTTGGTTTTCACGTGACGTCATCAAAATTCTAACTTTGAAACTACGGACTTTGGGAAGGTGTGCGTTAGATATTGTTTACAAGCCGGTCCAGCTAGTCTGCACACAAAATTTCATCGGATTCCGTTTTTTACTTCCGGAGTTACAGCTGAAGTAATTTGTGTCACGCAACACAAGTCACGTTTTTTGACGAGTTGAAATTCAACAAAATGTCCTTTCATGTTTCACTCTGTGTATGCCAGCATGTTAAATAAGTTGATATCTTTGCAAATCAAAGGAAACTAGGCAATATTTCCATTCATAATGTGCCTTTTAGGGCACTCGTAATTTGGCACCAACATGGCGGCCCCATACATTTACTGTACGATATCGCGCACATTGATTCGCTCATATTTCAGCCGGAAAACCAACAATCCGTCTCAAATTTACCCACATAACACAATTTTAAGCGTTCTTTGCGATTCCCTGGACCATTTGGCATTTCGAAGTGTATTTACGGAAATATTTTCAGTCACGTGACAGGTGAAAACCAAGAATATATACTCTCTTGTATTGTTTCTTTTGGTAATACCCGGTACCCTTCTAATAATTATATGCAAGGTGTTGCGTTAGATTGTCTCTTGAGTTGTTACTTTCCAGGCTTAACTAATCAATGACATCAATGTAATCAATGGGTAATCAATGAGTAATCAATTGATTACTCATCGAGAATTGCCAATAATCAATGACTAATCAATGACCCACAAAATTTTTGGTCATTGATTAGTCATTGATGTCATTGATTAGTCATTGATTTGCATGAAAAGAGGTGTTGACAGCCAGACACGACTCATAAGCTCGTGATAACGTGGAACGTGACCTTTAGAGTTTTGCTCTAACAAGCATATCCCCCAAGGATTTTTCTTTTTTGTATGAGATAAGGGGAGGCTCTTTGTATATTTCTCTTCGCAATGGTTGGTTCTGAATTAAATGCCATTTGCTCAATAAGATGTTTTTAAGATTAGGCAGCGCCGGGTGGTACGTTGTTACAAAAGGCAGAATTCTTTTTCGCAACGTTCTCCCTTTGCTACAAAGATGACTTCCGTTCATTGAATTTTACCTCGGAAATTATTTTGTCAATGAGATTGTGAGTGTAGCCTCTAGCACGGAGGCGTGCTTTGAAGTTATTGATATTCTCACTGAATGATTTCGCTGAGGAATTTGTTCTTAAAAGTCTCAGGGCTCTCAGCTTTCTGAGCCCTTTTCTGACCCCTGGTGGGTGGCAGGAAGAGAAATGGGTGTACTGGAAGGTCTCTGTTGGTTTAAAATGAGTAATCAATGACCCACAAAATTTTTTGGGTTCGATTAATCATTGATTACTCATTGAGTATTAGCAATACTCAATGATTAATCAATTGATTACCCATTGATTACCCATTGATTACTCATTGATGTCATTTATCATTGATTAGTTATGCCTGGTACTTTGCGCCTCCTGACTGATTTTTATCATCTACAAGCCATGCATATCAACAAAGCCGGGGGTCGAACGGACCAAACATTTTGAGAGTACTTAGCACGAAGCCAAGCGAGAGTTTAAACACTCAACAACTCAACGCTAGGCATATTTAAAACACACGATAAATAAATATGTATCCTGCGCAGCGTTAATTGTAGTTACGTGAAAAAGTGTTAAGTTTAACGCTGTAAAAAGTGTTAAAAATGAAACTAGACGTTTCGGCAATGCTGCCTTCGACAGTAGTAAAAATGTGTTCGTTGCTAGCGTGTGCGAAATTCATCCATTCCATATAGTCAGTTTCTACGGCTGCGAAAGATCTGAAGTGACGACGATGATTTTCACAATAAAGCAACAACCATGGAGACATATTTTGCGGCACGTGGCTATCCTCATGACCTCATAACAAGAGCGCGCGTCCGAGCGGAAGCAAAACAAAGAGACAATCTACTTGACATCACTCCCGGTAATGACACTGCCGTCGACCGCCCACCTCTGGTCATCACATACCATCCCCAAAACGTCGACGCTTGTAACATCCTTCTGCGAAACTATTCCATCTTACGCGATGACAACACCACGAGTGCTATTTTCAACAAGCCGCCGCTAAAAGCTTTCCGACGCGCAAAGAATCTGAAAGATTTGCTAGTCCATAGCAGTTTGCCATCAAATCTCCAACGTCAGGCGGGTACGTTTCCATGCAACCGACGTGACTGCCGAACCTGTCCTTTCATCAATCCCAGTGACAGTATTAAAACTACAAATGGACACATCAAGATCTCGGGACATTATACGTGCATCACAAGCCAATTGGTCTACTGCATCTCATGCCGTAAATGCCCTGCAATTGTCTACATTGGAGAGACGGGCCGTCGTCTTGGAGACCGCTTCCGTGAACACCGATTGGATGTGATCAAAACGAAAGTTGCGCTGTCAGTGCCTGAACATTTTACGAGACCAAACCACAACCTCAGCGACATGATGGTAGCGGTGATTAAAGCGAATTTAGGTGACCAGATCAGGAGAAGACGCGAAGAAATGAGGTTCATTTTCAATTACAAGACTTTGGCGCCCAATGGCCTGAACCAAGACTTTGGCTTTTCATAATTAACTCGTATGCTAGCCTTGCGCGCGCTTTTCTTCGGCACGCGTGAATTTGAATTTTTTGAATTTTCGCACACGCTAGCAACGAACACATTTTTACTACTGATGAATGCAGCATTGCCGAAACGTCTAGTTTCATTTTTAACACTTTTTACAGCGTTAAACTTAACACTTTTTATATTTAAAACACACATCAACACTTACTATTTTCTGTGTGAAGAACAAGACTTATGTCCGTAATTTAGTTAATGATATTTTAATAATATTTATTGCTTATATTGCGCAAAGTACCACAATAATATCTAATTATTATAATTATTAAATCTTATGTTTGTTGTTGCTGTCTGACGTATTGCTTTCAGAGAAAATTGCTACCAAAAAATCTTAGAGAGTTCCAAGAAGGAATCAAAAAAGAAATGAATGATCTCTTCGCTAAAATCTCCTTTGACAGTAAGCTGCTTGAAAATTGTACAAGTACCGTGATTGATGTGGATGAGCTTGTAAAAGGTGCCACAAGCATGACGTCACAGCACTATGACTCCCTCAAACGTATTTTTTCACCTGCTATGGGGAAAACTGAATCTGCAAGCATGCTGCCTCGCTGGCTTGGGCTTCCTGTGGAGCCAGCCGACCCATATCAAGACGGTAACTTTCTTCATCTTTTTTTTTTTGGTCCGAAATAAAACGCCAAAAATTGTATTAAAGTAAGAGAAAATGAGGTCTTCCTCTTCATAATCGAATATAACTCTGTCGGTTGTTCCTCCATCAAATATAATGTGGCATATTATACATCTACTTATAGAAATCAGTAACTTCCAACGGTGGCATAAGAAGGACTAACTACTTGTCTTTCTTCACATCAAACTCTCTTGGAATCAAGGTAGTTTACGATAGGCTACCGATCTAAAAATTGATAATTTCACCTTTTACCCCCCAAAAATATTCATCATTTACAGCGTTCGTGTTAATCTCCGAGCTGGAACACGATTATTTCTTGACTTCTTATCTTTTACCGACCGTTTTCCGTGTTCATAAATATAGCACGTTGACAAATTTCGGCTTAATCGTGGCTTTATTTGGCGCTCGACTTCCGCATAAACGAATTGATTACACAACTTCTTTTCTGAATTGAAGCAGTAGTTAAACTCTTGTAAAAAAAAACCGCGTAAAATAGGCCATTTGCACGATGGCGTCATTTGACTACAACTACCAGAATTCATTTCGTTTTTCCTTTTTTATTTAAATTTTGTAATCCCAGTGCGGTTTAAATAACAATATAGCCCTAATTTGCACTACAAAACAAAAAACTGAAGGATTCTGGTAGTTGTAGTCATATGACGTCATCGTGCAAATGGCCTATTGAAGAAAAACAACTCAGAGTCTTACCTAAACATCGAGTCAGTTATATTCTGAACAACTTCAGTCAACATATAAATCCAGTACTTTCCGACCGTTTTTTGTTGAAAACGCGGTTGCTCCTGGTGATAGTCATTACCAGGCTTTCCCTTTAACTTTGTAAAGCGGTAAGCAAGATGGCGAAAATTCCAGAAGTAGTCCCCCTAGCTTGCAATTGTGTTTAGAAGACGACGTTCTGGCAAGTGTGAGTCTGATGTCGAACTTGAAGGGACAGCATGCAGTACTATTCCTAGAAAATGAACACGTGCCTGCCCCCCGTATTATTCTATTAGGACAACTCAACCAAATCAACCAAAATCGGTTTAGGTAGAAACAGTTGACTCCAATAGAACAGATCTTAGTTAAACTGATTATATATATATATATATATATATATATATATATATATATATATATATATATATATATATATATAATATATATATAATTCATCAAAAATATCCTTCTCGTGATATTAAATCCAGACAAACTTATAAAACAATCACAAACTGGAAAATTCGACTTTGCCGATATTTCGTCTTTATTACAAAAGACTTCATCAGGGCAACTCAGTTGCCCTGATGAAGTCTTTTGTAATAAAGACGAAATATCGGCAAAGTCGAATTTTCCAGTTTGTGATTGTTTTATATATATATATCATTTGATGAAAGGCCAGTGGTACTAGGCTCTTGTTTTTTCAAACTACTTTTATCACTAGTCTGCACCTTTAAATTTATTTATTCGGTCCTTCCATTTTCAGGTTTTGCCAAGCCACTTGTCATGTTTCCCTTCAACGCTGACTACAGAGACCTGGAATATTTTTCACATCAACAGTTGGCCTTTATATCGCTCAATGTCTCGCTAGCAGCGGGTGCTGATGGGACCCCGGGAGGATCGTTGGAGCTGAGTGGCAATTTCGACTCTTTTATCGAAATTCCAAATTTTATTGGTGGCTATGCAGACGCTGGAAGATCTATTACCATACTAGCGTTCATTTATCCTTTGGGAGCTGGTGGGCCAATCATCACCTATGAGAGATGCGGATTTGGCCTTCAGATCTGGCAAGAACCAGGCGAGCTCAGCGCTTGGATGGGGACGCTGACGGCTTGGTTCATTAGAAGAGATTTGGCAGTAGCTTTTCCCATCAGAAAGGCCGTTTTGAAGATTAACGCGTGGAATTTTATCGGTGCTTCGTACGATCACAGCTCTGGGATAGCACGTCTGTGGCACAATGGAAATGAAGTAGAAGCTATCTTCATCGGCAAAGGCTTCGATTTAGCCACACAATTCCCGATCAGAATAGGTGCATTGGCGACTCCTTGGCAGGAGTGTTATTTCACAGGAAGAATTTGCCATTTGCATATATATTCTGAAGCGCTGACGGTCGAAAACATTCGAGCAGTTGGTTGCATTTTAGAGCAAGGTAGATATTTTATGTAAATCAGTTAGTTTCAAAATATTTCGTCTTTTTTACTTAAAAGTAACAATGAACTACCAAGTTTATCTCTAATGGGAATAGTACTGCCGAGTGCTGACTGCCATTTTAAGATGCTAGTTCAATTTGTAACCTTTCTTTTTTGCTCGTGATTGCAGTTTTTAAGTTGCAGTTAGAGGGGGTAATGTGAGTTTAGATGGATGGATTTTTAGCTCAACTCCAAGTCACCCCCAATCGAACACGTAACTATCTGCCTTTTTTTTTTGGGGGGGGGGGGGGGGGGGTTTCTTTCACTTTAAGGAAATGTCAATTCATTTTCCGCACCATTTGACTTAAATGCCTGATGCCTAAAATGCTTTTATTTTACAGTTACAAGTGGTAATGGCATTTGGGTTAAAGAATTTTATGTAAGCATCATAAAATAACGCGTTATCTTAACAGTGGTATTTATGGGCCATTTTTGTCGCTTGATAATCAGTGAATCCCATTCACCTTTGATGTAAGTGTGAATAGCTTAACTACGAACTTCGAGCCCCGAGATACAATATGTAGCACATCTTCTAAGAACAATAATTATAATTGGCCTCGAAACAGAATCTTTGAAGTGCATTCACGAGGTTTCTCTTTCTCTGGTCGATATCGCTGTGTAACGATTTTGAAGTGATCTGTCTTTACATTGGTTATATGGTAGCCACAAAAAGACATTGTTGCAGTATTCAAAGGCCCATTGTGACATCACATGAGCAGTGTCCCAAGCAAACACTCTCATCTTCAACGTCCACAAGATGGACTTGGAAAACAAAATCAATAAATATTTAGGGAAGAAGGGAGAGCCGTAAACTGATACACGTTTCTGGTCATTTTGACCCGAGGCCAAGTGTGCTGTATAGACCTGGAGTTTCAGTTTCTCGCATATATTAGACCTGCTGTGGTCATCGTGGCAACGAAATAATAGAGGTTTTCTTTTAAATTTGCTTGAATGATTGAGCACTTCTTAAAGTATTTTAAATTTATTATTTCTTTATTTCATTTCGTTGATTAGCGTCGCAACGTGCTACAGATATTTGATAACATAACAAAAAAAAATTTTATAGGAGAATACGAACTCGACCAGGAACAGTTAACCGTGGACGTCGACGAACAGTCAGACAAAAGCATCGCACACAATGAAAATGAAGATGAAGACGACTATGACGATGGCGATGTCGATGACAACGACAATGGCAACCTTGATAGCGATGACGACGATGAAGCAATGAAAGAAGAGTCACAAGGAAATAGCTTTGGAGTAGAAAAACTCCCTGACGTCAGGTTTGAAGCTTTCGTTATACAAGATCAAAGGATTCTTGACATTGAAGACGATATCGTCAGGTTTGATGACAGACCTCCAGAGAACGAGGCAAGAACGGATAATCATGACATGACACGTAAAACGAAAGGTGCTGAAGGGGGCATCCATGGTGGAGGCTGGCAATTCCAAAATCCCAACAGAGTAAAGCGGAGGATCAAGCAAAAGATTCGACGAGAACTTGATAGTCTAGACATGATGAGCGAAGAAGAAGCTTCTAAGGTAACGTTTTGACCTTGAATATATAAGAGTTCGTACATGACATAATCATAATCTGGCAAAATATTTTACTGGGGAAGAATGCCAGTGTGGTACAATTGTTCGGCAGCTTGAGTGTAGTATAATAGCGGAGCTCTGTGGGCCGAAGGCCCACGCTGAGCCCCATACTCGTAGAACTAAACCTATGCCCGTCAATTTTTCACGGTCATGGCTAGCGGAATGTTTCGCGGGCGCGCCTCCGTGACATGTGTCAGTCTGTCGCGCAAGACCATCTCGCGGCGCGTATGACGTCGCAAAACATGCGCGTATGACGCCACACAACATCCGAGATGTTTGTTTTCATTACGGATTTCACAACCAAAGAAGCGAGGATTTATTAAAGAATTTCCAGGCTAGCGAGGGACTTAAAGGTAAAAAAGATTACATTTTTCGATGGGAATTTATGTTAATATCAATCTGTGATTGACTTTTTCTTTGTGTTCTTGTGTAGTTTTGGAGAATTGTTTTTAAAACGTGCTTAAATTCAGTTGTATCGATTTCTTGAATTTCATCCAAGACAAATGAACTCGATGCGCTATAAATGGTACGCGTTTTGCTTTTAAACATAAACTAATGGAGATTTGAATAAAATTTTTCGAAAGAAGATTGTGTTGTCCATTTTTATGTGTTTGTTCATTCATTACATAGATTGAAAAGCGATTTTATAGTTCTATCTTCGCTCGCGTCGCCTTATGCAAATATGTTTGTGTATTTTTGCAATTTTGATTTCCAAATCAGTTTCTCGGGCAATTTTTGACAAGCAACAACTGTATTTTATTCGGAAAGTAGTCGTACTTGTTATTGTAGACGGAGAAAAGGTTGTTTTTGTGAAATTTTGCACGGTCTAAATGTACTGTGCAGACGGTCGCGTAATACTGTTTTTGAGAATTGCTAAAATTGAAAAATAGCCCGGTCGTCAATCTTAATTCTTGTGCTCCCGACCTTTCACCTTAGTTAAGCTTGTTCACAGAACGACGCTGTTCGGCTCAGCCTATCTATATATATTAGCGCTAGTGCTAGTACCGTTTGTCTGGAAAACATTCCAACGCAACTTTGCGCTCTCCAGCATGGGTAGCTACCTATAGTTATTGAGATTACATACATGAAAGACTACCGCAAAATACCAGTTTCGTTTCCGAGATTTATTAACTTTTATTCACTGAGAGCTGAGCATTCCCAAATGGAGTGAGAATTACAGTAGTACACAGATGATACAATTGCTCTTACACGCCATTTCCTGCGTTCCAGTCTATTTTTCCAAAGCAACTTGTTCATGTGGCAGCCTGGTTGTCTTTTATGTGCGTTCGGTCTTATCAGGTTGTGACTGTAGAAGTATACAAAAGGTCTTCTTCCCTTCTAAATTTCCTATCCAAAGTAATGTTAAATTTTGCATATGTCAGGGAAGTCTCCTAATTTCCTATCCAAAGTAATGTTAAATTTTGCATATGTCAGGGAAGCCTCCATATTTTATGATTCCTTATTTTAGGTTGAGGATGTGTGGAATTTGCCTGAGAAACACCGCTGGCGCTTGTATCGCAGATGGATGTGCGATGCCCGTGAGAGCTGGTACAAGAATATGTCCGATTTACAAGAAATGTTTGATATAAAAGCAAGGGTACTCAAAAAAATAAGAGAAAGAGAGGATTATGAGATCCTAAGAATGGCAGATGTCATCGGAATGACTACCACAGGTAATATACAGGGCTTTATGACCACTACAGTCTGTTACTGTTACTTGTGTTTCAGTGTAAAGGTTTCAATGCAAACTTGGTTTGCATGTCATCTGCTAATCGTTTAGCAAACTCCCTCATTTAACTTAAAAATGTCAGCATTCTGGTCACGTTTGAGTGGAATAAGACACCTTTTTTATTGCGGTAAGTGATCAGAGAAGGTAGATGTCTGGTAATATCAGACATCTCTATAAAACTTAGGCCCAGTTCAGACGTCGCGTTTCTGCCGTGCCGAACTTAATTCAGGAATTAGGTTCGACAGAAGCACGGCAGAAGCGCGGCGTCTGAATCAAACTTTTGAATTAAGTTCGGCAAGGCATTAAGTTCTACAAGCTCTGCCGTGCTACACGACTCTGGCACGGCAGCGATTCAAACGTCGTGCTTCTGCCGTGCCAAACAAAATTCATAAATTACATTAATGTATACGTATTTTAACGGGATTGCGTTCCCTCGGGAAGTTACGAGGACAATTCTCCTTTACGAAGTATGCGCATGGGATGTCATTCGTGACCAATGTACAAATATGGCGGCTTGGCGAAGACATTTAAACGAAAATTCCTCCGCCTTCTCCTCCGCATTCCATAAATGTTCAAACTATCCGTAATTAAATTGTGTCGTGATAGACGTCGACAGTATCGAACAGCAACGGGGTTTTCGGAAGAAAACAGGAGGGTAGTTAGGAAACAAACTTGCAATAACAGAATTCGCCTTACTTGCAAAAGGAAAAGTATTTTCTGCTGCCTTTCTTGCCGTCTTTTTCTTGAGAATTGGAGTAATTTTAACAGCAGGAGTTTTCGCTCCAATTTGGAAAATGACGCCATTTTTATTATTTTGATCACCGCTGACTGATTATTACGTGGCTTCAGTAAACCTGTATTTGGTACGACTCTGGCACGACGTCTGAATCAGAGTCGTGCTTCTGCTTGCAGTGCTACAGTCGAACCTAATTGCAATTAAGTTCGGCACGGCAGAAGCACGACGTCTGAACTGGGCCTTACTCAAACTTGCTAACTTTTAGAAATTTGGTAATTCGGACACAAAATGGTAACACTATATTCTAAAAGAAAAGTGCATATTAAAAAGTCTCATAATTTCTAAGACCCACCTGGATAAAAGTACCACACAAAATGTGCGTAATAAACTTAATTCATCCTGTTGTGTTCTTGGATGAAATCTTAATGTTCTTGACTATAGACATGGAAAATACTGAAGGGTGTTTATCTGCATTGTGAGTAAAGAAAAAGTCCAATTTTGCCGTTTAGGTGCAGCACGGTACCACAGAGTGTTACAGGATATACGGCCAGCGATAACAATCGTCGAGGAAGCCGCTGAAGTGCTGGAGGCACATATTATTACGTCTCTATCGCCCGGATGTCAGCACTTGATTCTGATTGGTGATCACCAACAGCTTCGTCCCAGTCCCACAGTCTACGATCTCCAGTTAAAGTACAACTTTGACGTGTCACTGTTTGAGAGGATGATAAAGAACGGAATGCAGTTTTCAAGGCTTTGTTTACAGCACAGGATGCGGCCGGAAATCGCGAAGATGTTGGACCACATCTATGTCAACCCCAAACTACAAAATCACGATTCTGTGTTGAAATTTGAACCCATCAAAGGCGTGGAACGAAATTTGTTCTTTGTGGATCATCACAAGGCTGAGGTATATTATAGGAAAATGTAATTGCCTTGTTTATTTCCGATTTCCATGTTAAATACATGCAGACTTGAAGCTTAGTTGAATTGGATTTTGAAAGCCAGCTTAGGTAGGATGTCACAAGTGTAGAATTCAGTGGTTGTTTGCTGTTTTTCCGTAGCTCCAGGCTGTTTTGTTGTTTTTGTTGTTGTTGTTGCTGTTTTTGTTGTTGTTGTTTCAAGCTTAACTTCCCGATGGAAATACATTGATCCCATCTCTTTTCGGAACCATATTATCTAGACATGACAGTTTATGGTCAAGTCACTTTTCATTAGAAAAGTAATCACAAGTGTCTCGGTCACTAGGAAACCATTTCGGTAGCGTTTAATTGAAAAAAGATCACGATTTCGTAAGTAAAGGCTAAAACTGATATACGTACGGTTCTTTTCATATTCGTGACTCGTTCTTTGTATCTTTGCAAGGAGACATTAATTGGTAATAGCCGAAGCTATTTTCAATAAAGCCTTATGCATGATGATGTCACCAGCTCAAAATTCACCACCAAGCCTCGTTTGTATGAAATTCTTTGCAAACCTTTTACAAGTTCACGTTGTTTTTGAGTGAGTATTCTTTTTAACTTTGTTCTTTTGAGAATACATTGATGAGATTGCTGATATGGTTATTTAGGGGTGGGCATTTCTGGTTATTTTACCAGAACTTTAAATGCATTGAACATTTCGTTTCCAAACTTGGAAAGTGAATAGAGGACATCAGCCGAGTTATTTTGATGTCACGATTGACAGAAGATATCAAATTATGACGTCATAGTATACTATTAATTAAAATTGTTTAATTTCCAACTTTTTTCTAGTGTTTTCCAATGTGGACACTAAGAGAAGCTAAACGCCAAGGACCGTTTGTCGTTATCATTAATAATAGATGAGATACGGCATTTTGAATTTTGAAGAATATATGCTATGCCCAGAAAAGAGTGTCTCCCCAAAATAAATATATCATAATTGGAGCTGATTTTTTAAGCCAGCAATTCTAGTTATGTTGCAGATTGATTGTCCTAGATGAGCAGAACAAGAATAATTGAAAAAAATCAGGCTGATAGTTTTTCCTACCATTTTTAACACCAAAAACCTAGTTTTGTGACGTCATAAATTGTGACGTCATCAGATATTTAAATGCTTAAATTATCGTTTTGAAGGAGAAAACCAAAAATCTACAATGATAAGATTTTTATTTTTTATTAACACTAAGCACTTTACTTTATCAAATGCTTAGCCTTACATGAAAAAAACTGAAGATTGATCTTGGTTGATTTTGGAGGAAAAGTATGGTTCCGGGGGGCTCACTAACATTTCTTCAAATCGTCATAATTCGATAAATATCTGTCTGATAGCGAAGAACAGTTTTCGGTATGTTAGTCCCCTAGCCAAGCTCTTTCAAATGATATAGTTGGTGGCATGAAATTAGAAACTTTTGTACAACATGGTTTTGTGACGTCATCAAATTTGACATTTTGTCATTTTTTTACAATTGACATGTTTCGGACAGCAATCCAAGTGAATGTGCGAAGTTTGGTGAAGAAGCCCCTTAATGACCCATTTTAGGGCGGTTTGACCCCACCGTGCCATGTCACAGGTTTATAAAACTTTAAAGCAAAGCTGAAAACAGCGTATATTTTGTTGAGTATAATATTTCAGCACTTCGAAAGCGAGGCTTGGGGATTAAAATCAGCTAGTCTGACGTAAACATGCATAAGGGCTATTCCAGTTACCAGTTGTCTTATCTTGTATCTAGTTCCCATCAACCATTCTTTTCACATCCGCAGGACTTCGTACCTGAAGGGAAAAGTAGGTCAAACGTTCACGAAGCAAACTTCCTGACAGCTCTGTGCCGCTACTTTATCCAGCAAGGCTACAAGCAGGAACAGATAACAATTCTGGCAGCGTACAGTGGACAGCTTTTTAAGCTTAAACAAGTGATGTCAGATATCGCAGACACGTTGAAAGACAAAAAGTTTTTTGAAGGAGTTCGCGTTACAGTGGTGGACAACTTCCAAGGCGAGGAGAATGACATCATTCTTCTGTCACTTGTTCGCAGCGATAGAATTGGCTTTCTCAAGATCGCAAACAGAGTCTGCGTCGCCTTATCGCGGGCTCGGAAAGGCTTCTACATCATCGGAAACGCCACGCTGTTGGCTCGGGACAGCGAACTGTGGAAAAACATCTTTGCAGACATGCAAGAACAAGGACATTTTGGGAAAGAGTTGAAGCTTACTTGTCAGAATCATCCCAAAAATGTAATCCAAGCATCAACTGCCGAGGATTTTAAAGACGCCCCAGAAGGAGGCTGTAGAGAGCAATGCGGAATGAAGCTGAAGTGTGGCCATGTTTGTAAACGGGTTTGTCATCCGACAGATCTCGAGCACAACGACAAATTCTCTTGCCAACAGCCCTGCTCCAAAATTATCTGTGACCTAGGGCATAAATGCCGCAGAAGGTGTGGACAAATGTGTGGTCGTTGCATGGAAAATGTGCTAAAGGTTATCCCTGAATGTAATCACGAGCAAAACGTCCCCTGCTCCATGGATGTTGCTAAATTCAAGTGTACGCAAGTGGTGCCAAAGCAAGCCTCTCCATGTGGCCATATCAGTAAAGTGCAGTGTTTCGTAGTACCAAGTGAAATCGTATGCAAAAAGCCCTGTGATACGTTACAATGTGGTCACCCATGTGTCGGTAAGTAGTTGTATCAATACGTAAAGCACGCCGGCTGACTGTTGGAGTCCCGGATTTAAGGACTTCTCCTGAGGCATATAGTTTTAACTGCATGATTGTAGTTTCGTAACCGTACAGATAGTAATTATAGTAATAGTAATTCAATCTGTATTGAATACTGACATTGAGCTTTGCGTATATGTTCGATTCTATGCGTTAACATCATCGCACGTTTTTAAACCTATCTAAAGAAATCATGAGACATCAAACGACAAAAGTAACAAAAGTGCAAACATTTTATAACCGAGGTTTTTTAATTGCACACTGCCGTGCAAAATGGCTGCCATTTGCAATTTACTTAGATTTCGTCATCAGGGAGATCTTAGGGTTGCTAATATGCTAATGTGGGTTGTTAATGAGTTAACGCGATCAGTTTTTAAATAATATTGAATGAGGTGTAAATATGATCCCACTCACAACAATTAATTGCAATTGCATTTTTTCAAAAAGTCCTCAGTGTTGCTCAGTATTGGTTATTGTAAATGTTCAACAGGTAACTGCAGTAAATGTCAACAGGGCCGACTCCACTTGCCGTGTGAGTCCAAGTGCAGCCAGCTCCTCTTTTGTGGCCATGTGTGTCAAGACGTCTGCATCCGGGCCTGCCCACCCTGTTCAGACCCCTGCAAAACCTACTGCGACCACCGAATATGCAAAAGGAACTGTGGCGATCCATGTCAGCCGTGTGAAAACATATACACTTGGGAATGTCCGCATCAAAAATGGACAGAGCCTTGCGGAAAGCCATGTGCTGATAGACCAAGATGTGACGAGCCATGCCAAAAGAAGTTAACGTGCGACCATATGTGTATCGGTGTTTGTGGCGAAGACTGCCCGAAGTTGTGCCGAGTATGCGACGAAGCAGCTGATGAGTTCCGAGAGGGTAGGCCCGGAGCTATGTTCGTGGAACTGGTGGACTGTGGCCATGCGTTCGAAGTGAAGACCCTGGATCAATGGATGGAAAAGTCAAACGATGGACGAGGTGAAAATGAAGAAGATGAAATCAAATTCAAGCTATGCCCGAAGTGCAGCACCCCAATTCTATCAAGTCGCAGATACGGAAAGATCGTTAACAAGATTCTTGCTGATTTTGAAGCTGTTAAGCGTCGAATCCGTCTCCTCGATGTAGCCGACAGTAAACAAATCCATAAGATACTCGTGGAAGTTCAAGAAATCAAAGAATTTAAGGAGGAGGTAAGAGAGATAACCCAGTCCATCACCACTGAAGGCAGTGCTACATCCGAAGAAGTCACCAAGCGTCAAAATCAAGTAACTCTGTTGAAGGTTCTGGATAGCATCCATAGTCTTGTCAAGAAAAACGGATTTGACAAAGAGCTTCTTGACAAGGTTCACTTCCTGAAGTCGCGAGTTATGAAAAGAAGAGAATGCTTCAGTGAACAAGAAATCAAGGAATTCATTGAAGAGCTTCCAAGAACAAAGCTTCTAGTTTGCTTCAAAGGTTTGCAGACTTTCCTAAGATACAGAGCCGCCACGCTCTGTCCTGGAGACACTAGCAGTGTCAACTCTATACGTGCTGCTCTGGAGTCAGGAGAAGTAATTGGTAAATAAAATCAATGTATGCAAATTGAAAACGCATTCTTAAAATGTTTCGTGTTTAGTCGTTTATCTAAAGCTGAACAACAAGCTTGGTATACGCAATGGGAATAATACACTATTATTGCTTCACTTTTCCTCCAAATACAAATGACTATATTCATATACCTTTATAACCCATTTGAAAATTTTATAGCTAAAAACAAGCTCGACACACTTTTGGCAAAACACACTTTTTTAACTTCAAATTTCGAACTCTAGACCTCTAAACGACATTCTTTAATCTTTATTACTACTTTGAAAATGTCTAATGTAATTTGGACAACATTTGGACTGAGCAATCTTTTCTGTGCTGCTATTTTACATACAAACGATGCAAACACAAATCAGTTAATGGTCTGGAACGTTTTTGGCTATTTTCAGGACAACAGAGAATAAAAGACTTTATGGCTGATATCAAAAGACTGAAGCAGAGGCTCCGGCTTTCCAATGAAGTAGAGGAGACTGTCCCTGATTCTGAGTTGAGTAAGATGATTATCAGGACAAAGAACTTTACTCAAGGGCCCTGGTACAAGTGTAGTAAAGGTACATCAGAAAATTAAACCCCAATAAATAATAGAGCGTTAACGTAGAAATACCAAAAGAGGTTGGCTGCACTTCACTCAGTACCCTTTTGCAGTAGATAAAAGATGTTTCGATTGAGGAAGATTGAGACTGACTAAACGAGGAAGTTCAAAAGTTCTTCACTGATGCCGTCAAACTATGCCAAACAAACTATGCCATAGCCGCAAATTAGATATTGTTTAACTTCAGGAATGTGCACGTGTTAGCCTATTTTTTTACGACTAAGCCGTTGACTAATTATAGTCAACAATTAGTAAATGTCTTTTCAGATAAGAGTACGAGAATAGTATAATTCTACCAACCATGCTTAGAGAAAACCGTCCCGAAGGAGATTTCTACACACCACACAACAAAGGCTGATATTTGAATTACATGTTTCAGAACCGGTCGCAAACGTTTCATAAAAAGCGGGGTTTCACGTTTTCATTTTTTAATCGGATAGCTTTATCTAGTAGATATATCACTATCCAATGTATACAACGTATCTTCATGTTTTAAACATGTTAATAACACTCGCTGGTTTAAAGGGCGTTTATCCACCGGGTGTCAAGTCTTTCGCTAAGGAGTTAACGAACATTTAGATAATAAGTATAATTATATTATTTTGTCTTTATTTGCTTCCACTCTCACACAGCTCACGTATATTCTGCTGCTGAACGCAATGAAAGCGAAGGCTTCATAAAGTGTCCAGATTGTCTTGCAGCGACAAGAGAGACTAACGAAACAAAAGCAGAGGTACATATGCTGCAGTAAATGCATGGCCGTTTTAGAACCAATTAAAAAACTTGTCGGGTAAAAAATATATATTTAATATACATTATGCGAAAGAATGAAATTTTAGGAGAATGGTACGTGCTGGCAAACGTATGCATAGTCCGTTCCAGATCTAGATTTAATCATTCCCAAAAGTGTTAAAAGTCTGTTTTATGCATCCTATGATGTCAAATCGATCTAGGATTGCTTTCTAACAAAACGATTGTGTCGGATCGTTCATGGTTTAGACTTTTATCAATCGCTTTTCTCAGGGGCACCCAACGACCAAATTTCCCCTGCAAGTGTTGGAATGTCATTTTTACGGTATAATAGTACTTTTTAGGCAATTTAAAGGCTTACTTTAAATCGCTAATAAAAATGCACCTGTTCGGATACATTAGCTGAACTTTCAAGCTTTCGAAAATTTTCGTGAATAGGACGATCACATGACTTTTAGAGGGCATAGAGTTTATTTGTGGCCCGAGTAGCATCATTTGTGCCCGAGCGGAGCGAGGGTGCAAATGATGCTACGAGGGACACAAATAAACTATATGCCGACAAAAGTCATGTGATTATCATTATTATCAATACACAAGGCCAAATCGTACAAATTCATTTAATAAGAAAAAAATGAAACAGGGCCGTAAATGCGTTTGCAGCCCGTCAAATTCAATATCGCGTGTTTTTTCGAAGGCAGTTTCTTTTTTGGCCGCGTATATTGATAATAATGGGATTTATTGCGACGAAAACTTGTAGGGCAAATATAACACTCTCCGAAAATCCTAGGTGAACTTTCAACTCTCCGAAAATAGTAGCCAGTCAATAAGGTGGTGAAACGAAATTGTGAGATGAACTAGCACTTACGACAGAAAATGTTAGCTGCATTAAATGTAATCCGAATTTATTAGCTCAAACGAAAGACGCAACGAGAAGGGTCGGAGGTCTAGCGGTTAGTGATCACTAAGGCTAGGGCCTGTTTATAAGGAGGTATGGTAACTCTAATGCTAGGGTTACCCTAGCAAGAGGGTTTCCCCTTGCATTCTCACGTTTCTTTTCTTACGCGTTGTGTTTACACCCTAGCGCTAGGGTTACCCTACCTACGTGTTAGGCGGGACAAGTTTTTTCCTTGTAAATGATTCTGGTTGGGACAACTCGCCTAACCGAAGCAACTTTTCCTGTTGTTGTCGTTGTTGTTTTTTTCGGTTTCCACACCACACCTCCGCATCTCTTGACAACAAACGTCCATGCAACAATGTCGGGTCTGTTTTCTTAAACTAGATGTATTTTTCCGTCTGGAGCGAACTTATAGGCAAACAAAGATGAATGGTTATGCGTCGCGTAGATTGTCTAGTATCCTGATACTTGCAGGCGGATTATGCCTGCGGACGGAGTATTTACTTTAGTAAGTCTTAAAAGACTTACTAAGCTAGCATGCAGAACTTGGCAGACACATATAATCCATCTTGTGCCAGGTTTTATATACTAGACGATCTACTTGACCCATAACCAGGTGCACTAACTTTGTTTGTCCATATTTATCACAAATTGATAAGCTGTCTAAAACGGTCATTAATAACATAGGGGTATTGTTTTCTCAAGCTATCCATCGAAGCTGCTTATTGTTACTTTATCACCCAGGCTGTGTCCGTTCAAGCTAGACTGAGTCAAATGATGGCTATGACTCCGAAACCTGCAACTGCGCATGGCCGAGGGGCCACATACGGCGGGAAACCAAGACGTCCTCGCAAGAATTACAAGCCCCGTAAATAGTGCTAAAAACATTAATTTTATGAGAATTAATCTTAGCCGGAAGCTTTCTCAGCTGTGTTCGATTAGGATTTGAAGTTTCAGGAAAGAATAGTTATGTGCTATACCCAGCAGCCATTTCATCGATTTCATTGGGCAAAATTTGCATGTTTGCCTCTTGTGTTAAAAAATTGTTTCTTGCTTTATTGAGTACTTTTAACTTTAATTGTCAACGGCGATGTTTAAAGTTGTTGTCAAGGTATATTCAAGTTGTTGACGAAACAAGCTTTCTTGTAGTAGGAAATTAAAAAAAAATGCATGGTCGTAGCAAACATATGTATTACATAGTTTTAGAGGAATATAATTTTAGAAAAGTATAAGCAGTAGCCATATTAGACCCCTGTTAAGTCCCCTTCGTGCTGTGTTCTTCTACAACAAACGTTCTGAGACAAAAGGGAGAGAAATGTATTGATTTCTCTTTTGCTATTGTTATTAGCCCCAACCAGATTCTTTGGAAAAAAAAAAGACATCGCAGCACAACAGTTATTAGGGTCGGGTTGTACCTTTCCAAACGCCTCATATGATTCGCTAAGAAAACAATAGAACAGACATCATAACAATGGACTCTAGCCCTGAAAACAATAGAGCTGCGGGTCATCCATGTCCAATGAAATTAGAGGTTCGGAAGAGGTGCAACCTTACTGAGTTTATAAAGTGCAATGGTTATGAAACCTGAGAAATGTCTTTGTTCGATGTTTTTGTTATCGCTTTTCGGCCGTGACCCTGCACAACACTGTTGAACTTTTGTTCGAGGAAAAGACCAATAGAATTGGTGCTATTCATATTAAGCTATTTAGTCATAGCGCGTGATCAAAAAGCAAAAGATGTGCACGGTCAAGTACGGTTAAGCATCAATTGTAGCTCTTTTGTTATCACCATTGAAGTCTGCAAGGTTTCATGAACAATTCCTCGATTAACTATGGCAGCACAAAACCCGTTTTTATGATCTTTAGAATCTGGATGGTTAATATAGAATATATATTCATCCGCCGAACGAAATGTAGTACATGGAGCCAAGTAGAAAATAAGGAAAATAAAGCCTGGTATAACTTTCACTAACGACATAAGCATAAGCGGAAGAGCGAAGGATTACAGCGCCTATGTCCAGTGAAAACACAGGCAGCCCAAGCTCATGTCACGGAATAACGGTGGTGACAAAACAACCCAAAACGGCTTGAAATACCCCGAAGAACAAAAGAATACACCAGAGGTGAGTTCAATAGAATCACTTTATTGAATTAATGCCTAAATTTCGCTTTATTAAGCGTTCGAAATCTACGTTATTTTTTCCCCATACAAAGTCGTTAATTTTTAAAACGGCCGCCGTGTAACCCAATACCGCTTCCATCGAAGGGTCACGTCCCGTCTCACACACTGCTAATAATTAACCCTTCGCTTTCTCGTGACGTGAGCTTGGGCTGCCTGTGGTGAAAACGGGGACTATCGCGCAAGCATAAGCATCAACCGTATCCTTATATACGTCAAAAATTGTTCGTTTTGACTTGACGCAACTTCTTATGCTTCCGCTTATTCTTAAGTCACTAGTGAAAACCTCCTCCGCGGTCAAACGTCCGAGGTGTTTTTCGTCAACCTCGTTCCCAGGGCTTTTCCCTTTAGGTTGGTTTTTCGTTTTATTTAGTGAGATTTGATTTAATATTAAATGGAAATATGGGCAAGGATGAATGAAAAAAATATAGTGGACGTTACTATCTTTTAATTTTTCTCAAAATGATGAGCTTTTTTCCGTTGAAAACTGAGTGACAAAAACTCTTTGCGCCTGATCAAAATTATGTTGTCAAATGGCGCCGACAATTCTGCAGTTCGCAGTTATTAAACGCTTAGAACGTTTTTGGTAAACTTTCAAAACGTTTGGTAAATTGACAGTGTGTTGGCAACCCTAACTTTTAGGTACTTTGCTTAACGTTTGCAAATTTCTCTCGTTTGACCGCGGTTAAGTGAAAACCAGGCTTAAATTACGAGGCAGAAATATATTTTTGGCTTTGAATAATCGATTCTTTCCAAAAGGTAATTGATCGCATGAACATAAATGGATGCGTCGAAGTTACATTTTCTAAAGAGCAGTGTATGTTGTAGAACCATTATTATGATCTTAATTCTTTTTTTGTTGTAATTGAGTTTATTTCAATAAATAAAATAGCATTGTCCACGAGATCCAGTCGGGCTTTGGGAATATTTTGATTTAAAGTTGAATGATATCGTAAAAGTTCCTCAGTCCCTCTTCTCTATCGATTACGGACTATCCAGATCAGGCACATAGTTTCAACTTTGCACCTTACCTGGGTGGAAAAAGGTGTGTTAATGAAACTGGATAAGAAATTCTCACTTAGATTTCCAGGAAGTACTTGTTCAATGCTGTTGTTTTTTAGTTTCATTGTGTTAATTGCAAAGGATTTTTCACAGTTTTCGAGTCTATACTCGTCCTGCATTTTCTTTATACCAAAACAACATGTTTTAATTAATATTTCAGGTTAATTAAACAACCACATGATATTCTTGTGCATGGTTTTTCAACACGTTGTCAAAATAAAAATAAAATTACCATTAAGACTGGTTCTCCAATCTCGTCCTGTATTTTTTTTTTTTTTTTTACCAAAAAAAGATATAGATGGTTTTCACTCACGTGACCTTGAGTCCTGTGGGACTCAAATGACAAAGGCCATGGCGGCCATGTTGGTGCACATAACAAAATAAGTTCATTAAAATTCTTTTGTAGGTGTGCACCAACATGGCCGCCGTGACGTAACGTGAAAACCACCTATAGAAGGTCAATTAAACAACCACAATTATATTCTAACTTGCACATGGTTTTTCAAACACAGTTTGTCAAACTCAAACAACTAATAATTATCATTAAATTTAGAAAACAGAGAATGACGACTGATTCACCAATCTCGTCCAATATTTTTTTTATTTATACCAAAATATTGTTTTTATGTTGCAGGTTAATTAAATAAACATAATTACATTCTATTAACTTGCGCATGGTTTTTTTTTAGACACATTGCCGAACTAACAAAAAAAATAATAATAACCATTAAATTGGTGACTTTTCGGTCTTGATCTGCTGCTTACCACTAAAATATATTAGAAACGTATTAAAATGTGTCAAGAAACAGGAATTGAAGAGATTGATTGACTTTTTTTGGCAAGTCAGTTCCGCTTGACGTCGATTATTGATAGAGTAAGGTGGCCTGCTTTCCTACAAGGCACAGCTTCTCCTTCAGTCTTTTTATACTTTTTACACCTTGAAGTTGAGTAAAGCTTTGTGAATTTGTTCTTACCGGAGCTGAGTAAGTGGACAAAAAATATTTAAATGAAAGCTAGAAGCAGTTCTTTCTAACGTATACCTTTACATATTTTTTAACAAATTGCACTGAAAAATAAATTGTGGAATATTTTTCCAGTTTCGAACTTGGAGCACCTCAAAAGGTAAAGAGCAACTGTAAATGAAAGAATAGACCTTTTCAGACTCGGGTAACGAAATACACAGTTTGTTTGGGGGGGGGGGGAGGGGGGGGGGGGGACCGGAATTCGATGTCCAATATTTTTTGTCAAATGAAATATCTGAAAATTGGTAAATTGATAAATGGTAAACTTGAGATTCTAGATAATGAAAAATATTTTTCTTATAAAATTTGATTTCGACTCTTTTTTATAATATACAAGAACCTTTTTATAAGAACGTTGTGGCCAGATTTCAAGGTGCAAAGAACAAACCCGGCTGAGATTTTATTAAGAACGTCTTCATTTTGGTTTCTGATTTAACAGTGTCAGCTAACTCAGAAAAAAGGTGCAATACTGTATGGTTAGAGGAAATTTATAGACCAACTAATTTGGTAGAACTTGGCATGGCCGGCTATTTTTCTTTCCATTTTTAATTTCATCCAGAACTATGATTTAATGAAATACTATACAATTTATCTCAAGAACCGGTTAAGACAATTTCAGACTCAAATCGCCAAAAAATATAAACATTCAGTTCCTAGTGTACCCACAGGCAGCCCAACCGTAATGTGTGAGCCACATCAAATTACAGATTCGAAACCGGTACACAGTAATGAAATATCGGTAATAATACGATTTTTCACGGAATTGAGAAGTGTCCTTTGATGTCTCCTGACCGGATTAAATGCATTTTTACCAATTTTGTCACTCGCGCCACTGTCCACTATAAAAGAAGGGATAGTGGATAGTGGCGCGAGTGACAAAACAATGACAAGTAAAATAAATTGAGTCAATTATTTATATCTAACGATTGGCTAGACATGTGTGTCATATTGACTGACGAAAGAGAAAATAGGCTTGTAGCGGCTATATCGCAATTTCGCACGTACATGTATCTAAGATGACGCATTCTCGACAGGCTCTCTAATGTGTTGCCAAACATTGTGGCCAAATTACGCGAATCTGACAATAAATATACGAGTAAGAGCGAAGTCAACCTAAAAGCAACGCGCTTCTCGGCCGGTAACAACTTGGAGAATTCAACCGCGAGGAAGAAGCAATGAATGAAAGCAATGGTCTCGATTCATATTCAGATGGAAATCCAAATCTTTCCCCAAAAACCGCTGCTTCAAATTCAACTTTACAATTGTGTGACATCTCTCCCTCCGCCAAAAACCTCGCTATTTCATTGCTTTTGATCGCCATTTGTATTGTAACATTCTGTGGAAATTTAGCCGTATGCGTAACAGTGTACGCTAACCGCGCTTTGCACACCACCACAAATTTCCTCATCGTCTCGTTAGCTCTAGCCGATCTGCTGGTCTCCCTGTTTTCTATGCCGTTCAGAATCCACTTCATGCTGCACAATGAGCGCTGGTGTCTCAACTTGAAAGTGTGTGCCCTGTGGATCTGGATCGACCTGTTCGTCTGTAGCGCTTCTATAGGCAGCTTAGCAGCTATATCAGTCGAGAGATTCGTTGCTGTCAAGTACCCGCTCCGATACCCGGTTCTCATGACGCGACGAACCGGCTTGACCATGATATTGATCGTGTGGTCGTACTCCGCAATGTGGGCTTCCTTGGGGCACTACAACTGGACTTTGCGCAAATCGGAGACGTTCGGCACAGCGTTCAGTGGTTGCGGAAAGAACGATCGTCTGTACTACACGATCGTAGCGAGTCTAGCGTTTTTCCTGCCGCTAGGAATCGTCATTGGAGCGTACTCATATCTCACCAAGGTGGCTTTTCATCAACGTAGGCGGGCGCTGGCTAACACAGTTCGTCCAACAGAGGAGAAAAACAACAACCACAAGTCACTACGGCGCTCCCGCATCTTGCAAGAGCTGAAAGCAGCAAAAATGATGGCTTGCGTGGTTGGCGTCTTTTGCATTAGCTGGGTGCCATTTTTTATTCTCTTGCATTTAAGCTTGTGGCACAGCCTCCGAAGCATTCCTGCTGTTGCTGACATTTTTGTTACAATTCTTCCTAACCTTAACAGCTCATTGAACCCTTTTCTGTACATGGCGTTCACACGAGAACTGAGAGAGCAAGTTGCCAAGATGATTAAAGCTCTACCAGTTTTCAAACTTTGCCGTCGTGATACGAGAAATTCCGCTTAGAGATCGGTTAACACGCAGACATTCGGAGAAACGGAAATACGACAAACTCTAGAACTATCGACGAAAATTCAGTAAACGTAACAAACAGAAAAAGTTCAATCAAGCAGTTTTCTACGTGCGGGCATTTTTAGAGTCACGATGAAAAATGATTGTCTAACTAAACAAATAGGTAAACAAAGATATTTTTAAATGAAATTTCACCTCCGCATTCTTTTTGTTGGGCATTATAATAATTATGAATTGCATTGTTAACAATTTCAACAAAGAAGTTAGAGTAGTCAATCCTTTATTCATGTAATGTGCTTCTACGAGTTAATATCTTTTGAGGTTGTTAAATGACTGAAATTTTTAAAGTGGACCATTCACAATCATACAAATGATAGCATTTTTCATATTTCTTATTCTTTCATGATTTGTTTTATATTTTTCAATTTGCAACGTTTTTTTTTTGGCGAGCCCCCAGCTTATATTATGTAGTTTTTGTGATAAATCTGCAACCTGTTAAATCTGTTTATCTTTGAAGGGAGAGTTCGACTGACCTGTCACTTCATTTTGTTTTATATTTTTCAATTTGGCAACCCTTTTTTGGCAAGCCCCGAGCTTATATGATGCAGTTTTCGTGATAGATCTGCAACCTTTTAAATCTGTTATCTTTGAAGAGACAGTTCGACTCAACTGTCACTTTACGTTTTTTCGTAACATGCAAATTGTTCTCACTTTTTTTGTAAATTGACACATTTTGTTGGCCTATCAATAGGGGAAACGACCGCCTTTTCCCTAACATGATATGTATAACATGATACCCAGCGCCGAGGTTATCCACAATCCGATTCTGGAAAGCCACAACTTTGGTTATGTATTCATTTTTAAATGAGAATTGAGTTTTGGTGGCCTTCACGTACAATTACCTGAACAATCACTGAACTGGACTGAACGTGAATTGAGTGTTTTATTTTCTGTGAACGTCATCCAAAATGCCACCCGCAGATAAACTAAAGCTATTACCTTACGAACGATCAACTTACGAATGACACGAAACGGCCACTATAAAAGAAGGGATAGTGGATAGTGGCGCGAGTGACAAAATTGGTAAAAATGGACTATTCTCTCGCTTCTCAATTCCGTGACAAATCGTATTATTACTGATATTTCATTACTGTGTGGCGGTTTCGAATCTGTAATTTGATGTGGCTCACACACCACGGTTGGGCTGCCTGTGGTGTACCTGGACTGCAAAGCGTGCATTCATCAATTATCTGCTGAACCATGGCAATGGCCGTGGGAAATTTTTATAGATAAATGTATGGATAATCAAATTAAAAACCCCATTTAACGCTTTGTAGGTCAGGTACATAGCTGAATTTTAACGCAAAGATCTTTTACCTAGTATTTTAAATATAACATTTATACATTTCACAGATATCAATAATCTAATTTGAGGAAAATTATTTGACGTCGAATTCTGTTTTATTGATTAACACTGTATTTCGTAACGCGTTTTCCCGCTATTTTCAAAAGGTCTCTCGTACGGTTTTTCTTTAATATTGTTTTATATCGGCTATTCACTATTTTTAACATGCGACACGTGATCAGTTACAAAGGAAAGAACTTGACTAACGACAAACATAGTGCTAAATAACCTTTTTGTGTCAAAGGGGGAATTTCTACATTTTCCCCGAAAAAATTGCTTACGCTGCAATTACCTTGAGATTCAATCGCTTTACGGAATAAGGCTATGTCTACACTATACCGGATTGCTTATCATGTCGACATGAAAAATACTCCGGCCTGGTGTGAACAGAAACGACCCAGAACTGGATATTTACTTCTTTTTCAGTGGGTTTCAATCCTCGCTCCTAGTTGTTGACTTCCGCTACGGTTTGGTTCGATTGCCTGTTCACACTGCCCCAGAGATTGGCACAAGAATCTATCCGATATGTGACGATTCACTTTCACGAGCGCCGCGTCGCAGCGGCGCTCCGGAACAAAAATCGTTCCGAAACTAGCGTTTCATGTGTGAACGAAAGGCCTATCCGGTATGGTTTTCGTGCCGGCGCAAGAGCTATCCGGTATAGTGTAGACATAGCCTAAATTATTTTTTTGACCATCCACGCGAATTTCTTTTCATGTGTAGTAACCTGACACGGTTCGTACTGACCCATTACACTTTGTCTATTGAAGTATCACAAGTGCCCTTTGAGCGCTTCCGAAAAAAGGTGCCATTATTCCGGCGTGTTCTTTTAAGTTTCTACCTATTTTGCCAACTGTTGGTTTAACTCTTTTAAAAGACTGACAATTCAAAACACTTTTACATTATCCATCTCCTGTTTTGTGTTGCTAGTAAAATATAACCTTTTCGCATTTTTTTTTTCTTTTTGCGCTTTACTTGTTGAGTACCTCCATTTCTTGCTCCCTCTCTCCTTTATTGAAAGCTGGGCTAGGTCAAGAGGCCGATTTTGATGTTATTGTTGTTGTTTTTGTTTTTTTTTTTGTAAAAACGGTGTAAACATTTTTGGTTAGTACCTTAACTTATGCACAAAATTCTATTTTAACATCGCAAGGAAGATATAAAGCAAATTTTTAGAGGTGGAACAAAACAAAACCATTTTTTTATCGAATTTTTAAATTTCGGGGAAAGAGCTTGGAAGCTTTTTCAAGTTGCAATCCAATTTCCATCCTGGCCATCTGCAGCAAAATATACTTAATATTTATTTTTTAATGCACTGATGAAGCTCCTGCCGGAATAGCTCTGGGGGTCATTAGGGCGCTCAAGCCTCCCTGCCACATCAAGGCACACCACCAGAGGAGGACCATAATAAACTATAATAGTATTCGGCACGAATTCTGGAGTAAGTTGTCCGCCGGTTTACTCAGATTTTGCAATATTGAATTTTAAACGATCTTTGGAAATGTCTCAGCAAAATAAAATTTGTTCCTCTCACTTAACAATGTGAAATTGAAAAAAAATATCAGTATGTCATTGCAAGCTGTTTTCCATTTAGCAGCCTTCCTTAAGGTTCTCAGCACGAGTAAGGTTACAATTTCAAGTTTGTGATAACCTGGAACATATTTTGCACAAGTGAACTGGTGGCCAACACTAAACCAGAGTTACCACAAAAAATAATTTATTTCACTTGAATGAGTTTCACATTTGAACGCTCTGACATAAGGACTTCAAAGAACAATCTAGTAGCTAAATAATTACCGATACAGCTCAAGCAGTGTAAACTTCAATGCAAATGAGGCCGGCTTTTACCATTAGGAACACCTTGACATCTAAAGCCGCGATTCTATTTGGGCTGAAACGAATATGTGTGAATAGGAAAACTAATCTTCGCAGTTGTGAAAAAAAAGTCTAATTTATTTTTAACGTTTTCAGAAAAGTCCGGTTCCATCTTTCCCAGCCCTAAACGTCCACTAATTTTTACCCATTCCCACATTTAATTTTGTAAAATATAAAAAACCTAGCAACACAACAGGAAAGCACTGCTCAATAGCTTTCATTTGATTGATGGAGTGACGATATACTCAACAGTTAGAACCATTTTATTCGACTCAAAGTTTGCTCCTTGCAGGAATAAAGTCAAAGATTCTTATCATCTCTGTGTGATATTTTTAAATTACTGTTTATTTATGAATAAGTAAAAAGCTAGAAAATGTCTTTGTTACTTCAGATGAAATATTGTTTCGAATGTGTTCATTTTCATTCTCATTTCATCCAACTGTCGACATATAAGGCCAACTAAAACTTGTGTGTGGATAGCTATAGTAGTTACAATGCATTTGTTTTCTTAAGATAGTGCCTTTTCTTTCAATTTATCTTTTTTTTACTGCAAAACTGTTGTCATGACACCGACTGTTATTGTAATTATACACTTTTAATTGACATCTGGCAGTCGATTATCTTAAGTCACACGATAATTTTTTTTATGAGTACATCGATAGTACATTTCCCTTCCTTTTGTTAATTTTTTTGAAAAATATTTTTCATAATTTATAAAACATTTATGCGTATACAACCCTGTATTACACAGAGTTTGTGCGACCTTTTTTAACGGTGTTTCTCGAAGGTTTTGTCTTATTACTGTTTTCTTCTTTTTCAACAAACATGTGCTTCCGAGAATTTGGTTTTATCGACTGAGTCGATAAGGTAAATTAGCCACCGTAAAAAGATTCGAGTGAAGCTGACGTTTCGAGCGCTAGCCCTTCGTCGGAGCGAATTCGCTCGAAACTAGTCAGCTTTCTCGAATCTTTTTACGGTGGCTAATTTACCTTATCGACTCAGTCGATAAAACCAAATTCTTGTGCTTCACCCCCACCGACGCAGCACCACAGTTTCTCTAGAAACTAACCCCATTCATGTGCTTCCGAGCTTAATTTACACACCGTCTGAAATTGCCCAGCGTTTTCTCTCTCTTTACCTCCTGATATCCGTCTGTTATTCCCAGTAGTTGAAGCACAAAATACAGTGTCAGTGGAGCAGAATTTTATCAGCCAATATTTTATTTTTCTGAAACTAATTTTCTGTCCACTTAACAAGATGCAGCTGGCAAGAAAAAATTCTAATAATACAAAAAGTAAAATTAATTTTCAAAGTTATAATCTTCAAATAACAACATTCTGAATTCTGAACGGAAGTAGCTTGTTGACTGAAGATGTGTAATTAAGGGAAACAATTTGGATTTATATTCAAAGGATTTGACAGGAAATTGTTTTTGTTGTCCTCGCAAAGGTAATTACAAAGGCTGAATTTTTCATAATACAAAAATATGGCTGTTACTTCTAGTTACTAAATTTTGACAAGTAAAATGAATTGAGTCAATTATTTAACTCTTACGATTGGCTAGACTTGCGTGTCATATTGTTTGAAGAAAGAGAAAATAGGCTTGTAGCGGCTATCTCGCAATTTCGTGGTTTTTAAAAAGCACGTACATGTATCTAAGATGACGCATTCTCGACAGGCTCTCTAATGTGTTGCCAAACATTGTGGCCAAATTACGCGAATCTGACAATGAATATACGAGTAAGAGTGAAGTCAATTTAAAAGCAACTTGCTTCTCGGCCGGTAACAACTTGGAGAATTCAACCGCGAGGAAGAAGCAATGAATGAAAGCAATGGTCTCGATTCATATTCAGATGGAAATCCAAATCTTTCCCCAAAAAACGCTGCTTCAAATTCGACTTTACAATCGTGTGACATCTCTCCCTCCGCCAAAAACCTCGCTATTTCATTGCTTTTGATCGCCATTTGTATTGTAACATTCTGTGGAAATTTAGCCGTATGCGTAACAGTGTACGCTAACCGCGCTTTGCACACCACCACAAATTTCCTCATCGTCTCGTTAGCTCTAGCCGATCTGCTGGTCTCCCTGTTTTCTATGCCGTTCAGAATCCACTTCATGCTGCACAATGAGCGCTGGTGTCTCAACTTGAAAGTGTGTGCCCTGTGGGTCTGGATCGACATGTTCGTCTGTAGCGCTTCTGTAGGCAGCTTAGCAGCTGTATCAGTCGAGAGATTCGTCGCTGTTAAGTACCCCCTCCGATACCCAGTTCTCATGACGCGACGAACCGGCTTGACCATGATTTTGATCGTGTGGTCGTACTCCGCAATGTGGGCTGCCTTGGGGCACTACAACTGGACTTTGCGCCAATCGGAGACGTTCGGCACAGCGTTCAGGGGTTGCGGAAAGAACGATCGTCTGTACTACACGATCGTAGCGAGTCTGGCGTTTTTCCTGCCGCTTGGAATCGTCATTGGAGCGTACTCATATCTCACCAAGGTGGCTTTTCATCAACGTCGGCAGACGCTGGCTAACACAGTTCGTCCAACAGCGGAGACAAACAACAACCACAAGTCGCTACGGCGCTCCCGCATCTTGCAAGAGCTGAAAGCAGCAAAAATGATGGCTTGCGTGGTTGGCGTCTTCTGCATTAGCTGGGTGCCATTTTTTATTCTCTTGCATTTAAGCTTGTGGCACAGCCTCCGAAGCATTCCTGCTGTTGCTGACATTTTTGTTACAATTCTACCTAACCTTAACAGCTCATTGAACCCGTTTCTGTACATGGCGTTCACACGAGAACTGAGGGAGAAAGCCGCCCAGATGATTAAAGCGCTACCAGTTTTCAAACTTTGTCGTAGTGATACGAGAAATTCCTCTGAGAGATCGGTTAACATGCATACAATCGGAGAAACTGACGTGCGACAAACTCTAGAACTATCGACGAAAGCCCAGTAAACTGTAAAAAGTCCAATCAAGCAGTTTTCTACGTGCGGGTATCTTTAGAGTCACGATGAAAAATGATTGACTAATTAAATAAACAGGTAAACAAAGTTAAATGAAATTTCACCTCCGCATTCTTTTTGGGCATTATAATAGTTATGAATTGTTGACAATTTCAACAAAGACGTTAGAGAGTAGTCAATCCTCTATTCATGTGATGTGCTTCTACAAGTTAATATCTTTTGAGTTTGTTAAATGACTGAAATTTTGAAGTGGATCATTCACGATCATACAAATAAAAGCATTTTCCATATTTCATATTCTTTCATGATTTGCTTTATATTTTTCAATTTGGCAACGTTTTTTTGGCGAGCCCCCAGCTTATATTACGTAGGTTTCGTGATAGATCTGCAACCTGTTAAATCTGTTATCTTTGAAGAGAGAGTTCGACTCAACTGTCACTTCATTTTGTTTTATATTTTTCAATTTGGCAACCCTTTTTTGGCAAGCCCCGAGCTTATATTATGCAGTTTTCGTGATAGATCTGCAGCCTGTGAAATCTGTTATCCTTGAAAAGAGAGTTCGACACAATTGTCACTAGAAATGTTTTTTTCGTAACACGCAAATTTTTCTTTTTTTTTTGTAAATTGCCACACTGATTTTGTTGGCCCATCAAAGGGGAGAACGGCTGCCTTTTCCCTCGTATAACATGATACCCAGCGCCGAGGTTATCCACAACCCGATTCTAGAAAGCCACAACTTTGGTTATGTATTCATTTTTAAATGAGAATTGAGTTTTTCTGTCGACGGTGGTTTGGTGGCCTTCGCCTACAATTACCTGAACAATCACTGAACTGGACTGAACGTGAATTGAGTGTTTTATTTTCTGTGTACGTCATCCAAAATGCTACTCGCAGATAAACTAAAGCTATTACCTTACGAACGATCAAACTATTAACTTACGGATAATACGAAACGGCCAGTGACGATTATTGTTGAAGCTGGTTTCTCTCTTAGCCTGCACGCAGACGTTTTTCACGTATATTTGACAATGAACGGTTATTTCTAAGAAGACATTTTCAAAGCAACAACCAAAAATTGAACATGGCCAAGGGAAAAAAAAAATAAGCACAAACGCGTTATGTTTTTTAGCAAAGCAGTTACAAAGTTCTTGATCATGGCGCATTCAAAAATGTTCTTTTGGCTCCAAAAGTATAACTACCTAGAATCGTTTTTTTTTTTTTTTTTTTTTTGTTTTTTCTTTCTTTTATGTAACAACAGCAACTTACATTCCCTGACCATGATTCCAATTCTTTCGAAAATTAATATATTTTCTTGTCGTGCATTGACTAAACCATTCAACTTCAACAATACGCACGGTAGATTCAAAGATAACGTTAGTTGACAAACCCGCCCCTTTTAGATAAATCGCCAAGTAATTTTCGAATAATCGTTTGTCAAAGGCTTTATACATTAGAAGGCACGACAAAGAATAAACGAGAGGATTTGTGAATCACCAAAAAGGAAAGTAGTTATTGACAATGTTATTTAGAAAGGCATTATACCTCAAACGTGCATTCAATTTGAACACACTACAAGCTATGTTATTAGGTAATAGCTTCATGATAACTACGTAGGAAGATCAGGTCCAAATTTTGACAGTCGAGACAGGTAATCATGGCAAGCTACCAAAAATCCGCACGTATCCTCTCCTTTTTTGGCTCCCGCTTCTGTGCCCTGGGATTCGTACTCATTACTGTTCTGCAAGAAGCAGGAAATGGAAGTAATAATTTACCAAGGTATACAAACAGCAAAGAAAACGAGAATTGGACTGAAACGAGTTGTTTAAAAAAATGCAATTTAATAACTTTAAAAATTATACATACTTTTCCGAATTGAAAAAGCGAATACTCATGCAAATAACCTCCTTTACTTTCTTATCATTGTACGTTCAAGACAACAATATGTAAGTTTTACCTGTTAACGCTTTCTACCTGTTAACGCTTTATTTGCGCGTTGTCCATGAATTATCTTTCGCTCATTAAAAACTTAATGGAAATTGGTTGCGTCTTCTTAGTACAAGGGTATTATGCAAATAGCCTGTCAGCTTATCTCGATGATTCAAAATTCGCATATAAAACATCGACAAAAATAGGTTCCCTTTGGGAAACATGTGTCTACTGCACGCTCTAAATTTTTAGAAGAACAGTTGATTCAACCTTTCTTCTTTTGAAATTTTGGTTCTAGCCGGGTATACCCCGTATAGTTTTCTAAGTTGAAGCCAAAATGATATTCTTAACCGACGCAGCTGTCACGACGTCTTGTCTGATCGTCTTAAGGCAATGTTTTATCAATTTCATGGCTTAAAGAACGAAATATTCAAAGTTCAGAGGTTTTAATGTTCGCAGTGTCGGCTTTTGCAGAATTTAGTCTGTAGAAAGTATGGAAAGCGAATTTTCAATCAGACGTAAAAACAAAACCAATCGTGACTTGCGTTTTCCCGCGTTTGGCACCGGGTACATGTATTTGCTTCGCGTTCTGATTGGTTGGTTACCCAACTAGTTTAGCTTTTTAGTTATTTTGGGTAACCAGCAACTGTATCTATTTTTAATTTATATATTACGCATACATCTTTGTAATTTTACAGTATGAATAAACGTTGTTGTTGTTGTTGTTGTTGTTGTTGTTGTTCACTGGATTGTCTGCGTCTGTTGCGATTGGCCAGAGTAATTACTTTAATTTTAGTCTTCCGACATTCAAATCGAAAATTGCTTTACTTTCCAAGCACATTCCAGTATCGAAAGTGGTATAGATTACGTTAGTTTCTATATCGATCAATCCTTACCACTCATCTCAAGCAAACTTTCACTAAGTTCGACATTCTTACAGAAAACTACTTTTAAACTAAACCTTCCGCTGCAGCAAGGTTAAACAGAAAGTTTTCTACCACGGCTGTAAGTTTGCGCTGTTTAAGTGCTTCCAATGTCACCCTGGCCTTTCCTCCTTCTTCAGGTTCAACCGCCAGCTTTTTAAGGTTGTTAATAAGATCCTTTGTTTTGACCGACAATTCCTGGAATGGAAGAAATTACTCACCTTTATACAAGTTTAAGATTTTCTTCTCTTGAGAGCGGATGAAAAAAAAAAACGTAGCACTGATAAAACTGGCTGAGCAGTACTTTTTTGTTGTACTGTTTATCATGTCGTACAAGGTGGTTTAACGGGGCTATGTCACTTATTTTAAGTATCACTTTCAAAAGCCAAACAAACATATTTGTTTAATTGGAAACCTACAAATAATGGTCCAGTTTTGTTAAAAAAAAAACAGTGCATAGAAACAAGTATTTGTTATCTTTGGCTGCGGATGGCCAGGATGGAAATGGATTGCAACTTGAAAACATCCCTCCCAAGTGTCGTGGAAAAATCGCAGACACTTATTATGTTTTCTTCTGCCTTGAAGAAATCACTTGATATTATCTTCTTGGTGTTCTAAGAGCAATTTTATGTTTGCGCAAAGGTACTTTGTCGACTATTTGGTGTAGTTTGACCATTACACAGCAAAATCTGCGTGACGATGCCCCTTAAACTTTTGAGTCTGTGGATGAAACCCTAAAGTGTGATTATTGAAATAATTAGGCTACTGAGAAGTACTTTCATTTGGTGATGATTGTTTCCCAAAAAAAAAATTAAAAAGAAAATGTTTTTTTTTTTTTTCGTTTAGGAAACATATTATGGTTACAATGTACCTTCACAAGCTTCTGGTCGTTATATTCCTCGCTTTTCGCAGCCTCGACCATAAACATGGCAATATCCTTGTGAATTTTTCCCATCTGAAAAGTTTCTACGAAAATAACGACACAAGCAAATCAACAATAACCAAGTAATCGATTCGATAAGTTATAAAGTCAAATCTTCCAAAACAGTAACCTCTGTAAGGCGGACACATATCTAAAGCGGATATCACGGAGTCAATGGTTGGCTGGTCTCGGTCGAATAGACCATTTCGAAAAAGAGTGACAGCCCCTTGGCGAGTGGCCGTACATTTGACTATGGAACGTTTTATTTCAGAAAGTACCGGAATAACTTCCATCGCGAACGCCACAAAACACCTTTCACGAGGCTTATGGTCACTTCTATGATGTTAGAAAAATGCATCCTAAGGGTTATCACATTATACAATTCGTGAAGCTACAAACTGAATAAGGTTGTCAGAATCATCAACAACGTACCGCTTCGTGATCATATTACTTCCCATTATGTAAACCTTGGCCTTGGAAGGTATTTAATTTTCCAATGTCAGAAAGCTTTCTGACATTGGAAAATTAAATACCTTCCAACTATTTTATGATCATATTGTAGATAACAAGCCGTCAGGCGTCTAATCTCACTAAATCCTTTGTATCTGAGCAACATAATTACGCCACTCGAAGTTCATCTTTACAACACCTAAATCCTAGCTCCTTCAGAATAAACATAGAAAATTTTGTCCAACAATTATTGGATGCTATTACTGGAATGATATTCATATATCCATACGCAAAAAGCAAACTGAACAACAATTTGAAAGAGCACTTCACTAATATTATTTTGCTCAGTATTAATCACTACATGTATCTCATCAATCTTGTAACAGCTATGTTACTTCTATGTTTCTATTCCTTTCTTTGTAAAAAAAATCCTCCGAGTAGACCTGGACGAAAATAGACAGTCCACTGCACAGTCAATCTCACCCCAGGATGGCACTCTTTTTTCAAAGTGGTCCTTTTCACTTGTTTGCCTGCAACTTCAGTGTACTCTCTCTAAGCTGAACACCCTTGCACCAGCTGCAGCTGGACGTCTTACAGAGACTTTAGTATCAGATAAAAAACTCGTGAATACGACATTTGTTCACGTACCTTTTGCTTCCGGCGCAATGGATATTTCTCCAGCAGCAACTGCAAAGAAAATGTAGTATAAAGAATAAAAATTTTGAATGAAAAATTCTAAGGATTTCAGGAAGTTTAATACATAATATTGCGCCGCTACATTTTCGTTTTCGTTTTTATGTGTTCCTCCAGTAAGTCAGGGAGTGAAGTGTACTTGAAGGCTTAGGAGAATTTGTACTAACTTTGGTCAAGACAGACATAAAAAGAGCCAGAGTTAATAAAAAAAGCCTACACCTACAGCAAATGGGCATCATTGATCGCTTACATCTTTTAGATAGTGATCTACTTAGTATTACACAGCGCCATGCTGACACATGAAGGTTAAACACACTATTCAATATCAGATGCGGACCCATTTCTGTGGACACAAAAGGGCTCCTGCAGCTAGTTCAGCGGAAGATAACACGCACCCATCCTGAAAGCTTTATTCCTCTCCAAACTTCTTCTGCGTCTTCTGAGCGTCTCTGTCTTTTTTCCAATAACAAAAACACAGTGCAACCCACAGTCTCCATTCATACAAACCCGTCGCTTAGGCTTAGTTGTATTAGTTATCTATCTATTAATTTACCATTTGCTTGCCTCAGCCAATAATCGTCAAACTTGAGGGGTAGGCTTGTTTGGTTAGTAAATAAATAAAATAAATAAATAAATAAATAAATAAGATTATTATTCAGAGCATTTTTGTAAGCTACCAAGATTTACCATTAACAAACAGGTCATATAGTTCAGTTCTGCTTTCAACTGAGGCATCAGTGAAGCCGGCTACATATGTAATGCATGATGCAAGTCTTTCCAGCTCATCATCCTCTAGATGAACATAAGGATGGAGAATGCTCCAATTCTGACGATGCCACACAAGCAATGGTAAGGCTCTGAATAAAACATAAATTAAAGGAACACCAATTTATAAATCATAAATTAACTGAAAGTGGGGAGGCAGATTGGAAAGCTGGGAGAAAAGGAAACAGGAAGCAGTGGAAGGGGTGTTTTTTTTTTGGGGGGGGGGCAACAAACACATCTTCAATAAAGTACACATCACAGAATTAAGAAGGAATCTTTGAAGTTAAAGTTTTGGATTAATAAGCAAACAAAACTCTTTTGGGAAGAAACTACAGTCATGTAAAACACAAGGTTTTGGCTAAAAAAAACATGAAAAGGAAATACCACGACTGTATTTTCAATGTCAAAGTCAGCTGCAGGAGGATTTCACTGGTAGAACTTGCCACTGCAGGCTAACATCTCACCAGCAAACAATGGGGCTTTGGGACTTAATCAGCTGTATGTATAGTAGTCAGGAGACTGGGTGACCACTTCCTACACTTTTGCTGTTAAATAAATTTACTAATTCTGGTAAAGCCGGTCGATTTGACATGGCTTACTGGCTGTTGAATATTTGCTGAGCTTCACCCTTATTTAATAAGGAACGAAGATGGGTATCTTAGATCGTATCAAGAACCACAATTTTTGGGTTTGAAAATGTGCAGACCTTTTAAAACAGCCATACAATGACTGTAGCTCACCTACAAATGTCCAAAAGAGATTCGATCTTGGGACTGTATACAACTACTTTCTTTTTCAACAGAAGAGCAGTGTATATCAAAATAGTCTCCACTCCAAATATGTTGATCACATCTATTAAAATGTAAAAGACAGTATTTTGTACAATTAAAGTATGGAAAAATTTTAATGTAGTAATCACAATGTCTGATACAATGTAATTTGTATTTTAAGGCCAACCATTTCTTTTTTACTATAATTATTATTATGTAGTAGCATTATGGTATTTCTTTATTTTACCAGCACCCCTTCCCTATTCTTTGTACAACATCTTCAACACCCCCCCCCCCCCCCCCCCAAACTGCCCCCTCCGGCCACAGGACATTTTACCCAACAGCCTGGGAAAAACAATCAAAATGGGGGTTTTACCTGGGCAACCCCCATGCAAAACATTAAAATGGTTTGTAGAATGAAAATTTATCAAACACCTGGGGATTGCCCATGGGGGGGGGGGGGGGGGGGGGGTATTGAAGGTTTGACTTGATTGGTACAACGTAAATGGTCCATGCATTTGTAATAAATACATATCACTTATGACTTGCCTGAAATAGGTGAGGCCACATATGACATGCGAGGATCAAAGTCCTTGACTAAAAACAAGCCATCTTCATCATTTGAACAGGAGCCTTTAGTAATCACAGACAGGTAAGGCTCCAGCATGCTACTGGCATCTCCTGTTTTTATGAACTTGTTACTCATAATCTTACATAGACCTCTGTACTTTTCTGGACAAAAATCCTTCAGGAGAAATAAGAAAATTCATAACTATATGTACCTAAGTGACTTTGGTAACAGGCTGCTGCAGTTAAAATGCAACTACAGTGTACATGTATATGTTGTGGCACAAATTTTATCCTTGATGCAAATTTGTTTTTCCTTTGTTTAAAGCTCATTATCATACATTACCATAGCCAAAAACAAAGGAAAAACAAATTTGCACCAAGGATAAAATTGCACCACAACATATACATGTAAGTTTTCTTTCAATACAAAGGAAAAAGGAGATTTTTCTTGTCTGATTATCTTAGTTCATGGAGCAAAGCAACACGCTCCCTTACCTTTGCTATCAGTGTTAATGCCACATGAGTAACCTTAAAATAGGAAACAAGTGCATGTTTTAATAATAATTTTATAATAATAATAATTTTAATAATAATAATAATAATTTTAATAATTTTAATCCTTGACTGAATTAATTAATTTACACCACAAAGCCTACACTATTTACTTAAAATGGCCTGTTTACAGACCTACATCTCTTACAAGATCACCAAGCATTTAAAACACAGGGGATATACTAAATAATGTAACTAGTGTGAATTTAAGAGTTGTGCAAAGTGAGAGAAGGAGAAAATCAAGAGGTTATTGTTCATTTCCCAGGGATTTTCCACTCACTTTGATCATTCTAGCTGCTGACAACTTGGGAACAGATATGCAAATTTTCACTTGTTCCATCATCCATATACACTTGTAGTTCCCCGGTGTATAAAGTTATTCAGTTGTCTAGACAGTCTCGTTTCACACAATGCATATATTATGTGATGCTAAGATGTTTTAGTCATTTTTAAACTGTTTTACTCTTTAATTCTTTGACTTCAAACTCAGTATGAAAAATTAAAACCGATCTGTATGTTGTTTTGTATGCACAAGATGGCTCTTAAAGGCCGTTTGATAATTAGTACTAAGTTACTCAATATGCTTCAAAAATCAAATCAAATCAAATCAAAACAATTTCTTTAAGTGCCAAAGTATTTAGTACGCGAGTACTAATTGTGGACACTTTCCAGATCTAATTGGAATTTGGAAATGTTGGTTTTTGAGGAGAGGGGAAAACCGGAGTACCTGGAGAAAAACCTCTCGGAGCAAGGAGAGAACCAACAACAAACTCAACCCACATATGATACCGGGCCGGGAATCGAACCCGGGCCACAGTGGTGGGAGGCGAGTGCTCTCACCACTGCGCCACCCCTGCTCCCCTCTTATCCATTTCCTAAGTTCCCTCCTCACTGCCATCATACTGTACATAATGTAAGAAGTTGAATTCTCTGTATTCTCAAGAAGGCAAAAAGGAAGGGGGTGGGGAGGACAAAAGGGTTTAAAACAAACATGAGCATCTTCACCCAGGGGGACACCCCCACTGGAAACCAGGGGATCAGGGGGAGGGGGAGGGGGGAGGGGGGGGAGGGACGAGGGTCATCTCCCCCTGGGGAAGCCGCTGATTGATTTACGCTTATGTGATTTTTAAGACCCATATTAAAATACAACCGACCTTGTTCAATGCATCTGAATTTTTAACCTCCGATGTGTAAATATAGAACCATTGTTTACTAAACTGGCCAAAACAAAAAGGTATGATCTCTTCCTTGTCAGTCTTTAGACAGCATTTCCTGAGAATGACTTGCCGGAACGTTTCTGTTATGGCGGGGTAGGACCACGTCCATAGCACGTCGGAATCCACGTCTTTTTCTACAATCAAGGACGCAACAAAAAGTTAACTAAACTTTATATCATTCAATCGAAATTATAAGGGAACTATTGATCAGGATCGACGAACAATTACCAATCAAACATGCAGCCACCAGATCTCCGAGCCCCGCCATCTTGTCTTCAATGATGAGCCTGCAATAGCTGTCAGCGGCAAATCAAAACAAACAAAATGGCGGCAGTGTGCGTTTGACATTCAAACCACTTTGCGCTGTTTTAAGCAGACATTTCACTCCTTTTCTGAGCCATAAAATGGATAAAGGCAGAAAACGATCCCGTGGTCACTTTGAAAAAGAAAAGTCACCCAAAAGGGAAAGAGAAAGAAGTTTAGTTTGGGAAGATCATCGCGCTTCATTGGATGAACTTTTCTTCCGAAATTCTGACTTGATCAAACGGTTTGTAAGAAAAGCGTGTTGTTAACATAAATATACCAATATAATTAAGCTAATGCGTCTGATAAAACATTTACCATATTACTTTCAACAGAGGAAGTCAAGAGTATAAGGATTTCTGGCTCTTTCTCGAACGTTATGAAGCGTTCCACAAAAGACACGTGGAAAAGCATCACAGAGGTGATCTAAATAATGCAACAACATTTCGTGATTTACATTAAATTTTACTGGAAATAAGGGAATGATCTGGCAATAATATTGTATTTAGGGTGATTTGGGAGTAACTGGAGAATATCCAGTCGCTTTGAAGCTAAATACACACGTATGCCCTGATAAATGTGGACACCAGTCACCCTCTTCTCATGTTTCACCCCTTAGGACAAGAAACAGACGTAATTATTGCATACATGTATGCTTTCCAAGTGTTGACATAACTAACTACATGGATACCTAGTGAACAAGACCAGCCTGGCACCCCGTCTAGAATTGCACTTGTTAACGTATTTAAGACTGGCTATGCAGCTTTATAATTCAACACATTGATACACTGCCCAAATAATTATGGTCAAAAAGTTATCGATATACGCTATGTCTACATGACGTATATCCAACGATGGATGTGTGATATCGCTTAATTTTAGCCTACTCTGCCTACAGCCTCGTTGGCTAAGAATTAGGCGATATCACACGCGCTATCGCGCTATAATAGTTAAATACATGTACATACAAAATGTACGTATATAATATTGCAGGTACACAGAGGACTGCATAGCCATTTAGCCCATCTTTGATAGAGCTGCATGCATGTACATGGATCTGCATATCAACATATACATGTATATAGCCACAATTTCTAGCCACAGTGTTTGACAATGTTTTGAAGTGACTGGATATTCTGGAGTTAAGCCAAGGTGTCACAAAAATTAGGACACCTGAATGAGCTTACACAGGAAACTTTTCCAAATTCCCAAGCTGGGTTTAAAATGGTAAATTAGTGGGTTTTGTTTGGGTTTTATAGGGGATTTTCCCAAACTGGGAAAGTTCTACCAAAACCAGGGTTGGGTTCTACAAAACCCATTATAACCCCAAGGATGGGATTATTTTGACCCAGTAAAACTCCACTAATGGGATTATGTTGACCCAGTATAACCCCATGAATGGGATTATATTGACTCAGTAAAACCCCATGAATGGGATTATATTGACCCAGTATAACCCCATGAATGGGATAATATTGACCCAGTATAACCCCATGAATGGGATTATATTGACCCAGTGTAACCCCATGAATGGGATAATACTGACCCAGTATAATCCCATGAACGGGATTATATTGACCCAGTGTAACCCCATGAATGGGATTACATTGACCCAGTATAACCCCATGAACGGGATTATATTGACCCAGTGTAACCCCATGAATGGGATTATATTGACCCAGTATAACTCCATGAACGGGATTATATTGACCCAGTGTAACCCCATGAACGGGATTATATTGACCCAGTATAGCCCCATGAATGGGATTAAATTGACCCAGTATAACTCCATGAACGGGATTATATTGACCCAGTGTAACCCCATGAATGGGATTATATTGACCCAGTATAACCCCATGAACGGGATTATATTGACCCAGTACAACCCCATGAACGGGATTATATTGACCCAGTGTAACCCCATGAATGGGATTATATTGACCCAGTGTAACCCCATGAATGGGATTATATTGACCCATATGACCCCAAGCATTGAATTGTACCCACCAAGAGGGTATTGGCTCAAGAACAGTTATTTACTCAGGTTGATGGCTATCATTGTTTAATGTTGTTTCAAATAAATGGTTAATACCGGTATTTCCCATCACAATTTGGATTCATTTCCTCATCAAAATTCTCTTTACTTATCCAGAGGCAAAGTTGCAACAAGGTACGTAACGTAAAAACAAACATGTAACATTTTATTCAACCACTAAAATGTGTACATGAAATATATTAAACCACAACTTTGCTGTTTTTTAAACCATTTGGTAAAACTAAATACAATCATACAGTATGCATGTACTGTATGGTTTGCAGCCAGAAGGAGTAATAATAATTATTACATAGTACGCAGCTGGTCAAATGAATGTTAAACTTCAATTTCTTTATGAACAGTCACATCATCTTTGTTAACAGAATTTGTCTTCCCTTCTTTCAGAGTTACATACTTGAATTTAATGAGTTTCTTTATCAAGAGCTGCTGTAGCTGAGTTGGTGTAAAAGGTGTTAAATCACTTTGTTTAAGCTGAAACTTTGTCTTAAGGATGTTAACAATTTGTTCTCTTGATAATAGTTTTCCAAAAACAGCTTTAATAACTACATTGGAACTGGTTGCTGTGGTGGGAACTGCTGTCTCTTTTGGTGGCGACTTATGGCCTTCATCAGAAATTCCAGTGTCCTGTTCACTACCACTTTTGACTGATAGTGTATCTTCCCCAGAAGATGATCCACTTGTATCTGAATTTGAATCATCATCCTTAAATCAAAATTAAAAAAATGGAACTATTAACTTGTTGACTTATATACTTTGTGATGTAAACACCCATGAATAATAAACAATGCAAGCCAGAATAACGCAATATTATTCCACTAACGTTACATTTCATGGCAATGCATACCTTATTGTCCTTTGGTGTTAAAACTAAGGCTGGAATGTACTTTTATTGGTACACTTACAGCCTAGGTGCTCCGATCTTTAACTCACTCTGAGCCAGCTTTAAGAAATAATATGTAGAAAGACAAAGACGAACAAGAAACTAACCTGTTCTGCTGATGTATCAAGATGAGGTAGACTGGCCAATCCGGCTCTAAATCTTTTACCCGGTGGTTCAGATATCTTTCTTTTTGAAGGCTATAAAATAAAAATAAATAGAAATTAATACACACTATGAAAATGAGTACAACCACCAACAAGATTGAAGAATGAATGCACAGTGAAGTTGCTTTCAAATTGAAGGACTCTACTATAAAGTGCACTCCATGTAAAGAATAATAAACTGAAGATGGAAGGCAATACACAAGATGAATAAAGGAAAATCTCTTGGGATACATGTAGTTTAATTTCCTAATAATATTTATTTTTACAAGACACAATAGGATTTGCTGCACCATCACAATAGTTTCTTTACCCTCATGATTGGTTTCATTTTTCTTCAGTTATTTATTATGAGACCTTTCACATGATAGATTAAGCAACATTTGGAGACACACTTCCTTAGATCAAGTATCCTAGATTTAAATCAAATGCAGGCAATCAGATTTTGGTACCTACTTAAATATTTTACTATTGACGAAAATGTAACACAACCAGTTCAGGAACATTGCTCAAGCACATGTCCCCTTGTGTGACTTATGTGCTCACAAAAGTAACAAGAATATCACCTTTGAACTTTTAACTGTAGGTGCAATGTCTTCTGAATCTTGTCCACCCATTACAATCTAAAAAAAATGAGAAATCAAAACACATAAGTCACTCTTGGCATAATAATATATAAAATCAATGAAAACAATATAATAAAAATTAAAGTGTTTATAACAACCAAAAATATACTTCATATTTTGTGCCAACAGAACTTATAATGCATATCCATGTTTGAAACAGGCTAGCCAAACAATTAGAAAAATGAATCATATTCCTTTTTAAGTTGCATTTGGGAATTTCCGAATATTGGGGATCGAGGTGAAAGAAACTGAAAAACCTGTTAAATTAGACAAAATCCATTTTCCTGATTACTAAAAATTGCAAAACAGAGAAACTGCAGTTCAGCTCTATTTCTCTCATTTAGAAAAATTAATTTTTCATCGATAGAAATTTAATGTCTTTTCTCATACAAAGATTTTGGGTTATTGATTAGAAAGGACAAAAAAAAAAGGTGGTGCCTGTGCTCGTTGACGAGAAAACAGCCACTTATTTTTTAGTGAGCTTAGTCTCAAAGGAAACCTGTATGTTCTAATTGTTTGTGCGCTCGTGCACACACTAATGACACAAAGAATTATACACAGTAATTAGTGATGTGCAATGCAAAATCGTGGAAATCACCTTTAGCAGCCACCATACATCAGTCGAACACTTAAGAGCATTCCCCAGGGGTGTCCACTCAATACAGGATTGACTCATTGTAGTTGTTAAGACATTACCTATGTAGGGTTTCTTAAGGCAAAAATTACAATCTTTAATTGAAAATAAAAAATATATCTATACTATACCTGTTGTCCATTGTTCCGTTTCTTGTATCGCCGTTGCTCGTTAAAAAAATCTTGGATGTGTTGGGCGATTCCCTCGCTGGTAAAACCAATTTCTGGAATGCCACATTCTGCTTCAATTTGTGATGCAAATTTTTGTAATCCAGCTTTCTTTTCAGGATTGTTAAACTTAGGGTAATCTCCTCTCCAGTGTTCAATGGCTAGTATACCAACCCTCTTGCGCCTGCATAATTAAGGTTTTCATCTTATCAGTTCCATAAAACCATGGTAAAAAGCTCTCACATAATATCTAGATTGCAATATTTAAGTGCCTAAAACACTAAATGAAAATACATATCCTGCTCCAAACAAAATAAACTTGCAGCCTATAATTAACTCACTGAGTGAGAGCTGTGGCTGTTATTATTATAGTGTTTATATTGTAATCAAATGCATGCCTCCATGGCTGCTTTTTAAGTAGTAGATAAAATATAAGCATATCTGTATGGGCATTTGCAATGGTGAGCCCAAGGCGAGCCATTGTAAACACCCATACAGATCGGATGCGAATATTTTATTGTACTTGTGAAATGAAACAATGAGTAGAGATTTGTATGAAAAGTTAATGAGCAGGCGTTTATATCAAAAGTTAATTCTACTGTTTAAATCGATATTGATTTAAATAGTAATATTATACTCAAAATTAGACTTGTATTTTACTGTACTTTGTATTTTGCACATGACTGTAATGTAATGTACTGTAGTATTGTAATTGGATGTGAGTAAATGACCAATAAAAACAAAAACAAAAAAAATTCTACTGTTTAATAATTCATCAACTCGGTTGATTTGTATTGGGGTTTACAAAGGTGTACATGTGACCCAAATACTGACTGTTTATTGGTCATAGCTGTTATAAATTATTAATGAATTTTGCAATATCTTTTTAGTATCCATGCATGGTTTGTTATAATTAATGCACCATTCTTGCCCTCTGATCCTTGCCAAAATAACTCTTTGGTGGAGGATGGTAACAGTAGGAATTGGCAAAGTCATTTTACAGCTAGTCAATTTGCCTGGTGACCAACTCTTAATGACCTTTATCAGATGTAAACCCTGCCCCCTTTCACAACTCCAAGGACCCAATTCTGTAACAAAAATAATGCCAGTGCTCATATTGAAAATTCGATGCATGCCAAAATTCCAGTATGAAAAGGAAAGTGCTAGCTATCACAACGCATTACCAAGTGTATCATACTAACTTTGACAAATACAGTCTCTTCATGTTAGGATCAAATCCTGACATAGCACCCATAGTTGGTTTTAAACGAGGACTTGCAACTGGTGATCTGCCCACTAAATCAGTAGGAAGCACTTTTAAAAACTCATGTTTGAAGCGCACTGCAGCTCCATATTTTAGACCAAGGTTTTTAAAAATCCCTGCATCAGCATCTTTCTTCAACAAGTCAGCAATAATGGAGTAGCTTGTTATCTCCTCTTCTAGATATGAAAATAAACAATGAAACATTTGCAACCAAGAATGGAATCTAAGTCCCAGACCCTAAGCGAAATCAGCATGCGCGATTGAGACAAGGAAACATTTGCGCGCCAATTTATGCTAGCTTCTTCGGAGTAGTTCGGGATTTCGATGTCAAATAATTATTTATGTAAAATTCAATTTTTTACAATATCAGTGAATTAAAAACTAAAAATACCAAGGAAAAGATTCTACTGCTACAATATGAAAGGTAGTTGTAACCCTATTTTTTGTTTTTCATATTTTTGGCTACCTGCAAGACGGCGGCGCCGATGTCTACGGGAAAATTTATAGACAAATGCATGAAAATGAAACACAATTGCACCTTCCCCATCACGGTCACAATCCTCAAATTTGATCACGAAAGTCATCTACAAGTTTGCCATTCATAAATAAGGGAGAAATTAAATTTCACAAGAGTTATTTTGTATTGAAATCCCTAAAATTTCCATACAAACTCTGCATAAGCTTAGTTCACGCTACATGTAGGTCGCTATCGGTTTAGCTCAGTTCTATGGCAGAATTAACTGCGAAATTAAAAGTTCAGGTCTGATCTATGGGGAGTTCAAGCTAGTTTGAAATACTAAGCAACGTAATTAACTGATCAAACCTAGTGGAAGCACCTTTGTCAGCGCTTTCTATTTTATTCTATGCGTGTTTCGCTACTGAATCATTTCTCACCCTTCAAAGAGTTAATTTCGAGACCAAAAAGTGCCGTAACACGTTCAATGATGACATTAGTTCTCCATTTCCACATCTTGTTTGCCATCTGTAATTCATTAGCTTGTATGCAATTCAAGATTTGCAAAAATATTTGACAGTGTCCTTCAACTTTTTCAGCCGCAAGTTTTGCTCGCATAAATAAGCTTAAGGTTAATCTTACCTTGGAATAGCTTGGCGACTTCATCGCCGAAAAGTTTGGTAACGTGTTCCATGATAACTTCTTTCTCTGTCTTCTCTGCTACTTCCGATTCTGACATAATTTCTCGCTAATTTTGCGGTAAAAAGAACTCATGAACTGCGGCCAACCTGGATGCGTGTTCGACATGCAGCCACAACAGAAAAGGAAAAATTTGTCTTGCTGTACCGTGTTGTTTGCCGTTTCGCGCCCTTTTGATGTTAGTTGATAAAACGGATTGTCCTATTGGTCGCTTTCCTGATTGCGTCAACATACCAAATATACCTGCATTTCTGATTGGTCAATTGATTGGCGCGAGGAGTACGGGTCGAATAGTACTTGGTAACCGTGTCTGTCAGAAAAAATGGAGGACTTATCGAAGATCGGAATGGAAGCGTGGTCGAGAGAAGACATATCTGCTTGTAATTGCAGTGCAAGGACATACAGGCATGTTCACTGCCCTTGTTTTCGGTGTCGTGGAAGTGCGACCGATAGAACTACTGAGTTACGGCACTGGCGAGAAAACCGCCTGCTTGCTACAACAGTTGGAAGTGAAAGCACTTTGGCAGATATTAGTGAAGAATCAAGCCCTAGCTCACCTGCAGGTAGTCCTTCATCTCCAGAAACGGCTGAAGTTAATGAGAGTCGTAGTGAAGGATCAGATGAAAACAATGCGAATCCCATCTATCCAGAATTTGAATCTGTCGAACCTGTGGAGGAACGTCAAGGAACGCAACCTCGCCACCCTCTTAAAAAAGTGATTCTCACAGCAGTTCTTGATGCTCTGAAAATTATGGATGAAAGTGGATCATCAATTAAAACCTTTGATGAAATTTTGAGCTATGGAAAAACAATGTTGTACACTTTAATTGATGGCAATGTTGACCTCGATGTTTTAAGTACAATGTGGCCTAAAAATTGGAATGATGTTCAACTTTTATTAAAGGAAGAAGGTTTTGAAGATGCCAAGGAATATTTCATATGTTTTTGCCGCTCGGAAAAGGTAATTAGAAGGAACAATAAAACACACACCAAATTTGTTTACAGTGGAAATTACAGCATCATGGATAATAAGGATGCTTGCTGTACTCACTGTGGAAATAAAGGCTATCTGAAATATTACTATTTGGGATTGGAGAGTAAGATTAAAAACTGGTTTAAAACTGAAACAATGTGCAAGAAAATGCTTTCTCACTGGAACGAGAGAGAACACTGGCTAGGTAGAGAAGAAAGTTGGCCATTGAAACAAGAGTTTTGGGATGGTCAACGTTGGGTGGATCTTCAGTGGTTCTGGGACCCTAGTAAGGTTTGGCCACTTCCAACTCTCTGTGTTCACTGCAGTGCTGTCATTTCTGTGGATCATTTGACTGCTTCCCCTGAGGAAATTGATAATGTCAAGATTGTGACATGTCCTGGATGTTATGAAACTTTCCATCATGTTATGAAAGTGGCAAGAGGGTCCCCATTGAACTTGGCACTCATAGCCCACTGGGATGGATGGCAACCATTTGGAACAAGTTTCAGGGGCTGTGGTTCCTTTGAGGTTTCCATTGCCAACATGAGAAAGAATGACCGATGTCATGTTAACGAAGTGTACGTGGTTGGATTTGTCCCTTGTTCTGACCTCCCTAAGGATTTACCAGAGTATTTAGATCCTTTCCTCAAACCACTAATGGATGATCTTTCAAAAGGATATATTTCTGGTTATAAAATTCCTTATCCCCTACAGTTTACAAGTGATGAATTCCATTCTTCTGCAACTGAAAATATCCGGTTGTTGCTTTTATGTTGGACAGGGGACCATCCAGGACAGTGTGAGATCGGCAAGTTTCTCAATCAAGGAAAATGTGGATGTAGAAGAGAGAAACTACATGGACAACAGCTACAAAATTCTTCTAACAATCATTACTATTATGGCAACAACAGATATTGTTCTCGCTACCCATGGGAAAAAAGGCAAATTGAACAGGAGCTGGAAAACCTGTATGACATTGAAAATGAGACAAGAACAAGTGTAAGAAAAGTAATGTCATCAAAACTTGGTTTCACTGGAATATCACTGCTTCACAAGGTTTTGTATCCCCTATATAAATTTGATATCACAAGGCACATGGTTTACGATGTTTATCACACCATTCCTCTAAATGTTGTTAAAAACCAACTGACCAGACTACTGGAACTTGAAATGGTGGACACAGAATACCTTGACAAACAAATAAAATATTTTCCCTGGAGCAAAGAGTTAAAGGATGGAAGACTTCCAAGACCAATTGGAAAGGAGTGCAAAGGGATTGGTCACTGGAAAGCAGAGGGACTTCAAAAATTTTCTTTCCCCATGACAACTTCAATATTTGAAGGCAAATTTCAGGATGATGAAGAGTTTCAAATTCAAGCACTGGTGTCGCGACTGACAGAACTGCACTTTTACAGTGGTAGGCAGGGCTGGACTGATGAAATGATAAATGCTCATTTGAAATTGGCACAGAGACTCAACATACTTGTTGAAGAATTGCAAGGACTGCATATGTGCACCATATCTTTGCATAATTTGATGCATATTCATGAAGACATTATTAATTTTGCTGCTTGTGACAATTATTGGTGTGCAGTATTTGAAAGGGCTGTTAAACATTACGTTAAAAAGTCACACAACTGCAAAGGGATTGAACGAACCTTTGCAAGGTCAGAGGCACGGAGAGAGTTTCTGAAATCTCTTGGAGATACGGAAGTGGTCACTGAGCTTGGCAAGCATGACATTAGACTGGTAAAACTGAGTAAAATATATTGAATGTATTACATTTACAAGTTATTTGAATTCCCCCTGATTAGATTCTTGAGAAAAAAAAAAAAAATAAAATGTGATGTCCTGGGTGATGAATAAAAAAAAATTGTTGCATTTTTTCCCTAAATTTTTTTTTTCTCATTTTGAGGCAAAATTCAGCAAAGTGTGAATTAACCCATACACCGAAAGCCAAATTAAATATGGCTGTCAGGCAATTTTTTGTTTGGCCAAGTTTTCTGAGAAATTAATGATATCACATATTAAGTTTGAGTGATTGTGGTTTAACGGTTGCAAAGTTATGGCTCACTGAAATTTAAAGCATTTGTATGCAAAAAGACATTCTTTCCTAATTAGCCTCTTTTTCATGTTTTTCCCAAAATTTGATTGCCTATATTCTATAACTTCTCCTAAAATAAGAATATGGCCTTGAAAATGCACACCATGACTTATTTTTACCTGATCTTTATCATTATTCAATATAGCTTTTCTTTTCTTGCGAACCTGTCCAAATAAAAAAATGTTGGATGGCCATATTTGCATTTGGATTGTTGTCTTCCTCAAAATTATGATATTACAGGGTTTTCAATATGGAGGTATGTTCTCTTTACAATACAGATGAGTTTCTTTGCTCACAATAAAAGGATTTGCTTAAACAAGCAGCAGGGTTTGGGAGCACAAGTGTCTATTTTCAAGTCACACAAGTGTCTATTTTCAACTCACAAATGTTTTCACTTCTTTCCTGGCTGCTATGGACATTAACATACTATATATATATAGTTCATAAAACATATCGAATAAATTGGTAACTTTAAGGATAGAGTGTTTACTGCGCCTTTCAATAACATGCGAACTTTGAAGTTCAAAACCTAACATAGTTCAACCAATGGACCATGTAAGAACAAACAAACAAACAATGGATCAAAATTTATTGATTATAATTCACAGATGTAACCTTTTGAGCTCATTGAAACTTGACGTGAAGTTCTGTTTCCTGAGAGATAAGCTAAGACGATTGACGGCAAAGAAAATGCAATCATTGATTGAGCATAGTTTGGATGTTAATAAAAGATGCCGTAGTTACACTGTAACATAATAAATTCCATTTCATTCAGAAGCTACATGTACAGTTGTATTTCAGACAGGGAACTTGTGTTCATGAAATAAGAACATGAAAAGGTTAAACTACAGTCTAGTGCCACTCAAAAATGTTTGTGCAAATATAGGGACATGGTGAAACCATATCTTTACGGAGGTCAATTTCTGCGATTCAACACAGTGGGACAAAAACCTTACTGTGTAGTCTAAGGTGCTCTTTATTTTTATTTTTCAGGGTGTTGTAAACTCAGTTGAGACAGGGAGGAAGATTGCCCGTGACGACTCCACACCAAGACAGGCTTTCCTGATTGGCTCTGCAACAAATGTCAGACCTCTACAACAAGATGATCAGTCAAAAATAGCAAGTACATTGTCTGTTCCAGTGGATTTGGTGTCACCATCAGCTTTATTTTCAAAAAGGTGTTTTTTGAATCATGTGGGGTATGATGGCACAGTGTGTTGTAGTGGCGATTGCTTTATAATTGCAAACAACGGTCAGGAGACTGTAGTAAAGATTGAAACATTGCTATCAGTTAACTGTGGGAGTGCTTTATGCAAAATAGTAGGAAAGGGTTACTTGTGCTCATTCCACCAAGATGCAGATGGGCAGATTTCTCGCAACTACTGGACAGGTTTCCCCAAGGTTGAGAAAAATCCAGTAAATGGAGTCACTTTTTTTCTACCAGAAAGCATCTTGAGAAAAGTTATGTTGTATGACCGCGGGAATAATTTGCTGACTGTTGTGGACTACATGCGGCCATGGAATCACTGCCCATGTGTGCCTGTTGTGCCTGTGTATCCTGAAAAGGGAGACATGTTGCTTATCCAGGGTGAAGGTCCCCGTGATGTTTGGTATGGTCATGTACAAGACATAGATAATCTAAACAAGACAGTTGATGTGTACTTTTTTATTGAGAGTCGCCGATGTCAAAATGTTTTTGTTCGTGAGTCTCGTGGTAGAGGTGCAAGAAACAAAGTGTCTTGGAGGTCTGTAATTGCACTTGCCGATGGCCATTGGAGTGGTCCTGGTATGTGGACACAGGATTCTTGACTTTGATTTATCAAAACAGTATATTACAACTGTTTATGCTGTAATACTGTTGCAAAACAAACTAAATGTACCATCAAGAAACTGATGCTATTATATAAATTACCGGTAGTCAAATGCATAAGTATGTGCACAGTGTAGTGTGCAAAATGTGTCGGTGGTTAACCAGGTTATTCCAAATTTGAAAATTGTGTCATTTTTTAAGCAAGTCAGTGAAATGTTGTGCAAAGGGTATGTAGATGTGAACTAAGCGATTTTACTGGAAAATGTTCTCATATTATTATTATTATTATTATTCACAGGTGGGAAATATTATTCCCAATAATGTTCCCATATCAGGGCAACAAAATTGTTTTCTTTTCACCTTTCCATTGGACAAGTGCCACTCGAATTCTGGTTGTCCAAAAAGTGAGATTCACTCGTCCAAAAAACAAATAAATTAAAAAATGTAGTGGTAAAACAAATTTACAATGTACCATAAAAACTAGCATATAAGCCACATTTGGCTCACAATTGGAGGTGCGTCTTATATGCGGGAACATCTGCAATAAATAAAAATACCTGTGTTGAAATAGTGCTCCCCATGTTTAAATTTGTCGGACATTTTGAAGCTTTTAGCAATGAAAGAACACCGAAGACGAACGAATTAAAAGCCAAAGAAAAGAGTCTGTAAACAAGCGGCCATCTTGCTTATCCTTAGTAGCCAGGCTAAATAAAAGCACATGCTCAAAAAAAATTTGTACGGTCTGAAAACGGGTAAGTTTATGAGTAAAAAGAAACAGAAATTCGCGGGAACCAGGTTAGTTTACGAAGTCCAGAGACGCTTGGGAAAATTTAGAACTCAGTGAAAAACGACACAAATTTCTCCTGGTACTCGTCCCGTCGGACAAGTGCTTTTGGAAATCCACTTGTCCGAGATCAAGAACTACTCATCTCAGATGAGTGGACAAGTGGAAGTTTTTTGCCCTGCATATTATTCACAGTTTTGGGAATCATTTAGTGAAATGTTCCAATATTGTTCACAGTATTGGGAATAACTTGGAAAAGGTTCCCACGTTATTTACAATTCTGGAAATAGCTTGGGGAAATGTTTCCAAATTATTCACAATACTGGGAAAAACTTGGAAAAATGTTCCCATAATATTCACAATGCTGGGAATAACTTGGGGAAATGTTCCCATATTATTCACAGTATTGGGAATAACTTGGGAAAATGTTCCCATATTATTCACGATTCTGGGAATAACTTGGGGAAATGTTCCCATATTATTCACAGTATTGGGAATAACTTGGAAAAGGTTCCCACGTTATTTACAATTCTGGAAATAGCTTGGGGAAATGTTTCCAAATTATTCACAATACTGGGAAAAACTTGGAAAAATGTTCCCATAATATTCACAATGCTGGGAATAACTTGGGGAAATGTTCCCATATTATTCACAGTATTGGGAATAACTTGGGAAAATGTTCCCATATTATTCCTATATTGGGAATAAATTGGAGAAATGTTCCCATATTATTAACAATGCTGGGAATAACTTGGGGAAATGTTCCCATATTATTCACAGTATTGGGAATAACTTGGGAAAATGTTCCCATATTATTCACGATTCTGGGAATAACTTGGGGAAATGTTCCCATATTATTCACAGTATTGGGAATAACTTGGAAAAGGTTCCCACGTTATTTACAATTCTGGAAATAGCTTGGGGAAATGTTTCCAAATTATTCACAATACTGGGAAAAACTTGGAAAAATGTTCCCATAATATTCACAATGCTGGGAATAACTTGGGGAAATGTTCCCATATTATTCACAGTATTGGGAATAACTTGGGAAAATGTTCCCATATTATTCCTATATTGGGAATAAATTGGAGAAATGTTCCCATATTATTAACAATGCTGGGAATAACTTGAGGAAATGTTCCCATATTATTCACGATTCTGGGAATAACTTGGGGAAATGTTCCCATATTATTCACAGTATTGGGAATAACTTGGAAAAGGTTCCCACGTTATTCACAATTCTGGAAATAGCTTGGGGAAATGTTCCAAATTATTCACAATACTGGGAAAAACTTGGAAAAATGTTCCCATAATATTCACAATGCTGGGAATAACTTGGGGAAATGTTCCCATATTATTCACAGTATTGGGAATAACTTGGGAAAATGTTCCCATAATATTCACAATGCTGGGAATAACTTGGGGAAATGTTCCCATATTATTAACAATGCTGGGAATAACTTGGGGAAATGTTTACATGTTATTCACAATTCTGGGAATAACTTGGGAAATGTTTCCATATTATTCACAATATTGGGAATAACCTGGGGAAATGTTTCCATATTATTCACAATATTGGGAATAACTTGGGGAATTGTTTCCATATTATTCACAATTCTGGGAATAACTTGGGGAAAATGTTTTCATATTATTCACAATTCTGGAAATAACTTGGGGAAATATTTCCATATTATTCACAGTATTGGGAATAACTTGAGGAAATGTTCACATATTCACAATTCTGGGAATAACTTGGGTTAATGTTTTCATATTATTCGCAATTCTGGGAATAACTTGGGGAAATGTTTTCATAATTTACAGTATTGGGAATAACTTGAGGAAATGTTCCCATATTATTCACGATTCTGGGAATAACTTGGGGAAATGTTCCCATATTATTCACAGTATTGGGAATAACTTGGAAAAGGTTCCCACGTTATTCACAATTCTGGAAATAGCTTGGGGAAATGTTTCCAAATTATTCACAATACTGGGAAAAACTTGGAAAAATGTTCCCATAATATTCACAATGCTCAGGGAATAACTTGGGGAAATGTTTCCATATTATTCACAATTCTGGGAATCACTTGGGGAAATGTTCCCATAATATTAACAATTCTGGGAATAGCTTTGGGAAATGTTTCCATTTTATTCACGATGCTGGGAATAACTTGGGAAAATGTTCCCATATTATAATATACATATTCACAATTCTAGGAATAACTTGGGGAAATGTTCCCATATTATTCACAATTCTGGGAATAGCTTGGGGAAATGTTTCCATATGATTCACGATTATGGGAATAACTTGGAGAAATGTTTCCATATTATTCACAATTCCGGGATTAACTTGAGGAAATGTTTCCATATTATTCACAATTCCGGGAATCACTTGGGGAAATGTTCCCATATTATTCACAATATTGGGAATAACTTGGGGAAATGTTCCCATATTATTCACAATTCTGGGAATAACTTGGGGAAATGTTCCCTTATTATTCACAATATTGGGAATAAAATGGGGAAATATTCACAACATTTTCCCAATATTGGGGTTTAAAAGAAAGTAAAGCCTTTTCCCAGGAAAACCCAATTTATAAGATATTGGGAAATGGCAAATTCCTAAAATTATCCCAAAAAAGGATATTCTTGTCCCAGATTTTTCCCATTAATGGGAATATTTCCCAATTAATTCCCAGTTGGGAATCTTAAAAAGTTTCCTGTGTTACAATGTACCTGTAGCTTTTGTTGTCCATTTCTTACATGTAATTAGTTTTTGTTGTTGTTCATCATACTGTAGCAGCAAATTGTAGGAACCTTTTTGAGGTATGTCCAGAAATGTACGCTAATGAGATTCATGCTCTTTATGATAGACATCATGAAGTGTCCCCTAGACCTAATTCTTACCTAAACACAAGCAATTCTGTCAAACATGAAGTCATATGGAAATTACAAATAATTGTGTGTAATATGAAGTGCCCAAGGTCCGAGTTACGTGCATTTCTGGACATAAGTGACCTTTTTACCCCAGGATGATTAGAATTGGAGCAAACATTACAATGTATTGGTAGAGGCCACTTCAAAAAATACCATAATACTCTTTAAAGTGCAGGTTTGGGTGGTACTTGATGTAAGCCTGATTTTTCCAATTTCTTTTGTTTTCAGCATGAACTGCACATGCTATGCTTCAACTTTTTGGCAATTTGCATACGGTGCACATTCGTATCCGAACACACAATGCTACATCCTAGTGTTCCTACATGTAGTCTGAATTCCACTGTGCTATTCTAACAAAGGAGACTTGAATAATTACAGCCTGGTGAGGCTGACTTTACACATAAAAGATTATTAGGGTATTTTTCGAAATGGGCTATTAGGTTTACTTCTGAACAACAGTAATTGCTATTTTGCAGCTCTCATTGTACATGTATTTTATTTTATTTTGGGGCTAGAAACAACAGAGCTTTTTCTGACCATTTACAGGGGTTTAACATAATTAATAATGTCATTCTTGAAAGAGTTTATTGGCCATGGTTAAAATCTAGACCTGAAAAAAGTCCAACAGCCCAATACATGTATGTACATGTAACCCCAAAAACCTGATGCACATACATATGTATTGTTCTTTGAGTAATTAATTGTCATGTTTGCATTAACGTGATGTTACACCACATGTAGACGTTGTTGATGCATTAAAAGTTACAGGTAACACCGTGTAACAGCACAAAGACGATTTTTAATGCAATATTTTGTTGTGGCAACATGTTCCAAGTATTTGTAGCTGATTCGAAAAATTATTCGCTGCAAAGAAAATCGTCTGATAGTGCATCCATGTTACATGGCATCAATGTTGCCCTAAAAATCATAATGATTGTAATTGTGAATCGTACCATGTAACATCACCTTTAGACACTAGCACAAAACATGGAATCCTTCTTTCAAGTGGGGCAGTACGCAGCTCTTACAAGGTCTTCTCTGATTTGCTGAGAAAACAATAGAACAAACAACACAACAATGGCTAACAATAGACCCTAGACCTAAAAACAATAGAGCTGCATGGTATACAGGTCCAATGAAATTAGAGGTTGTAAAGAGCTGCGTGGTATCTGTTTCAAGTTATTTGACTAGAGCTTTGCATCTATGTGTACCCTTACTGTAACTGAAATTTAACTTTTTTTCTTTTTGACAGAACAAGGGACTAGAGATAGGATATCTCCCAAACTCGGTCTTCCCTTGTCATATGACAGAAGGTACAAAATAAATGTTGCCCTGTTATCAAAGGATGTTAGTGATGTGACACAGTACAGTACCACAGGATCAAAAAGAGGTAGAGTCTATAAACACATTTTTAAGTAACAATGCGTGTAAGAACTAGGCAATGCTCTACTGTTCCGCGGCATTTCGCTTTCCCCACATAAGATTGTTTAGATGTTTCTTACCGAGAATACATCAACCTATGGACAACATGTGTTTTTAAATAAAATGTATGTTTCTTTTGTGCTACAAGATTTCATCCAAAACAATCCAAAACAATGGCCAAGAAAGGTTTCTATTCCCACATAGAATTTTGGTTGCATTAAAACTCAGAATACTTTTCACTAAGAGGGAATCAATGAGCAAACTAAAGAGAAATAAATGCACTTAAGCTGGTTAAGTTATGGTAGATTTTCACGTTTTAGCCAATGAGGTGGACGGTTTCAACAACATCACAATTAACACCTTTCTGCATTCCTTGCTGTTAGGTTGCCTAGTTCTTAATAGGACCATTACTTAAAAGAATGTACCTATAATTTTGTTATCATTTTATCACACAATTTTTGAAGTTGGTTTTGCCTTTGGAGAGAAAGCTACATGTATGCTACATGTATGTGCCTTTTTCCCTTTTTCTTTTTTTTTATTCAGTTTACTCAAAGAGTGGAAGAAATTCAGACGAACTGACAAGGGAACAGTTTTCTGAGTTTAAATCCATTTTGCTGTTTTATGTTGATTTCTGCCAGAAACAAAAGGTAATTAAGACTGTATCTTTCATTATTATCTCTGAACTTTTGTACATTGTTGTGCATGTGTTAATAATCAGTTAATTGAAAAGATTACCAAAATAAATGATGTCTTTTCTTATACGTAATTGCTACAGAAATGTTGTCATAGAAAATGCCAAATAGCAAATATTTTGGTATTAATTACCTTGATGATAACTATTCACAGAGGATAAAAGAAGAGAAATAATATCAGTGTTAAAAGAACGAAAAAATGTCCATTTCTGATATTTAAAAGATGCCCAGGAAGGGAGGGAGTGGCTGTACATGGGCTAAGAAAAAAATTGAATAATTTATTTGAAAGAAATTTGTTTGAAGAAATATCTGTTGAAATGTCGTGTACTGTATGTGAAAGAATACCTTGGTGAATATATTTAAAGGGGCTATGTCGCGAGGTTTCGCCTAATTTTAGTAACTTTAATTTACACTTTTATCTGTCAAAACTCTTTTGTTCGCTGATACGAAACAGGACTCGAAAATCGGAACAAGTGGTCACGTACACAAGAGCTATTGCTTGTTTTGATTTAAGTCCAACAATTTCACCGCTCTTTTCTCAAGCGAAACAAAAAATGTTAGGTTTGTCTGTGGCGGTAAACAAGTACAAAGCGAAGACTCTGGTACCATGCTAATATGCTGAAGTGTGCTATATTTAGCCAACAGAGAAGAAGAACGTTCGATTTCCATGGTCAACTGATTTCTATCGCTGCTCGTACATATTGAGAAATTTAGCCGTATGATTTCAGAATCGGAAAAACTAACCGGGCGAAAATCAAGACAAATGGATTATTTACATATGTGAAAAATCTGAGACCATTTGGTGAACACAGCAATGCAGGATTGAATGGATTCGACGATGATGGCGTAAACTTGAAAAATAGCCACCGGACGTTTTTCAAGATTGTAGCTTGCGTGACACCTCGCGACATAACCCCTTTAAGCTAATTAATTCTTATTTGGTATTTGGTATTTTCTATGACAACCTTTTTGCAACTAGGTGTATCTGTCGGTGTATCTTGGATGTCTTGCTTTTTAGTTTTCCAAATTAGTCAAGTTAAAGAAGGATCAGGCAAACCTTCCCATCAGCCATTTCAAGGATCAAATTGTGGATGCATTAGGAAGCAATCAGGTGGTGGTTATTGCTGGAGACACAGGATGTGGTAAATCAACTCAGGTACTGGGTATAATTAAAATACTGAAGTTCCCGTTCCATGACCTTTTGTACGTATGCTGTAAATAAATGTCGATGTGAGGGGCCACAGGTTTATTAAGCCTGGTTACCATATAATCGCAAGGATCGCAAGAATCGCAGCGATAGCAGAAAAAAGTGTTGTGCGACCCTTGCGATCATATGGAAACCAAAAACTTTGCGGTCCTTGCGATCGTTACGATCCTTGCGATCCTTGCGATTGCGATCGCAGAGATAGAAAGATTTCTATCTCTGCGATCCTTGCGATCCTTGCGATCGAGAGGTTTTTATATGGAAACCACTCTTGCGATCCTTGCGATCCAAAATGTCCCAGAAAGCATTGTACCCCAAAGCCTTGTATCCACGTAAAGTTTATCGGATCCAGGCCTACTCGACGTTTCCTTGCGATCGCTGCGATCATATGGAAACCTGAGGTCCCAGCGATCGCAAGGATCGCAAGAATCGCAGCGATCGTCGATCGTAACGATCGCTGCGATCGGTGCGATCGTTGCAATTATATGGAAACCAGGCTTAAGTGCTATGCACTACATGTATTTACATGTAGTGTAAGCCATATTAAATAAAGGTGTAATTGATTTCATTCAATTGTATTTTAATAAATTCAATTCAATTTTCAATCTGAATTCAAAGAAACTGTCTGAACACAAAAAACAATTCTGTCTGAGCTCAAAGAAACTTATTGATTAAGGCAAATACTTTATGCAATGTGCACAATTAAAAGAAGTTAGTAGTCGCTAAAAATAGTAACCTTATGAAAGGAATGTAAAGCGGTTCTAACTTTCAGTCTTCTTTTCGCAATTGCTTAAATTGCGTTCACAACTGCGAGGATCATTCTTCATTTGATTTCATTTCCGCAGTTCATATATGATTTATTTCATATATATCATTTCACACTCACTCCTTTCACGGCAACATATGAACCTACAATTGACCTGCTCCCAACGTCAGTGGCTTCATAGCTCAGTTGGTAGAGCATCACACCTGTATCGCGAGGTCACGGGTTCGAACCCCGTTGAAGTCCTGAATTTTTTTCATGCTTCTTTTCGCAATTGCTTAAATTGCGTTCACAACTGCGAGGATCATTCTTCATTTGATTTCAGTCTGTGTAAAAAAAATTTTTCTGTGTATAACCATTCTGTTATTAGAAATCTCACTCGTTCGCTGCGCTCATTCGTTATCATGTGGTTCAAGTGAGCCAACAGACAGAAATGTACTTTGGAAGAGCCAAAACAATGGCGTGTCTACAGGTGCGCCCTTTGTACCTTCACTCCGGTCGTATGCCTCACGCTCCGCGCTCGCACACCCCAACTCGCTTGAGCATACCAAAAGCGCCTGTTGTGCAGGTTAGGAATCTAATATTTCCCGGTTTTGTCGCACAGAACAAATGTTTCCCAGACGCAAGAAAATATCGTTGAATGAAGTTAAAAACATTCTCGTTTGCTTACTAAACATATTTTTTCCAGTTTAGCCACATTATAAAAGAAACAATGTTTTCCAGCTTAACCAATCCTAAATCCCGACTGCGCGCACTTCCCAGGAAGTGTTAACGGCAGTAAGGTAGTTCGTATACTGTAAAGAAGGAGTAGAAAGTCAGGACAGACAACAGGAGGTGTGTAAACCTTATTCACGCTTTGTTACCTGTATCTCAACGCAGGTTCCTCAGTACCTTTTGCACGCTGGCTTCACTCGGATTGCCTGCACTCAGCCACGGCGGATTGCCTGTATCTCATTGGCTAAAAGAGTAGGATACGAAACGCTAAATGAGTATGGATCTCAAGTAGGATATCAGGTAAAGAGAAGGGCACAGAAAGGGCGGAGTTTAGACCGCGGCATGGTCTAAATCATTGTTAATAACAGTCAGACTGATGAACAATATTTGTTTGGTGAGCAAGCCGCAAGGGGATGTTGAACCATGTTCTTCGCAGCAACATATCATGATATTAGGCTGTCTTTGGGTGGCATGTGTCTACTGCACGCTGCTAAATTTTTGGAAGTACAGTTAATTCAACCTTCCTTCTTTTGAAATGTTGGGATCTACCCGTTGAAGCAATGATATCCTTCTGTATTCTTAACCCACACAGCTGTCACGCGTGGCTGTCACGCGCGGCCTTTATTATCGTCTTGTCTGATCTTCTTTGGCCAATTTTTCATCAATTTAACGTCTTAAAAGAACAAAATATTTTAAGGTCTGTGGAATGGTCTATGCGTGATTAAGCCTCGGGCCTCGTGCCATTTTATTAAAAAACATTTAGCGAATTTGATATGCGGTCTCTTTCCGGTTGCCTGATGATTGCATTTGGAAAGAAAGAAATGCGAGAAATACAAGAGGAGACAAAAATAGAAATGGGAAGGAAAGGGAAGGGAAGGGACGGGACGGGATGGTGGTTTGGTATTGTATTCGTGCGAATTATATAACAGAGTTTTATTTGCTTTTCCACTGACAGATTCGGTTTGAAGCCAGCAAGACCCGTGCCACGCGGATTCTGTTCCTCACAGAAGGTACAATGCATTCTGTACTATTTTTATTATTGTTTTTGAACATTTTGCTTTTCCCCTTGAAACGATTCTCGTCTTTTGTCACCTGCAGGTCTTCTCCTGCGTCAATTATCGTCCGACCCCACCCTGAGTCAGTACAGTGTTGTGGTGGTAGATGAAGTACATGAGAGACATATTCACGGGGATTTTCTGTTGGGCGTGTTACGTGGCTTGCTTCAGGCGCGTGCAGATCTTAAGCTGGTTCTGATGTCTGCTACTATTAATATCAGGTACAGTGTTTAATGATACCACGTGCATGGCATGGATGGTGGATTGGGTAACTTTGTGAGGACTAGCGGGCGTTCGCCTACACGCGCTACTCTTCCCAGTAAACCAAGACATGATCGTGATGCCGTGAGTCTATTTCAGATTCATCACGTGGTACATTTGTCTGTACCAGACTACGCCCACCCCTCCATTTTATAAGCAGAGAAGGTCCTGGGGCCGAGGTTGGACATGTTGTAGTAGTAAGGGTCCACCGCTGTCAAACGTCTGAGGCGTTTTTCGTTTTATTTAGTGGGATTTTATTTAATATTAAATGGAAATATGGGCAAGGATGTATAAATAAACATTAGTTGACGTTACTATCTTTTAATTTTTCTAAAAGTGATGAGCTTTTTCCGTTGAAAACTGACCAAAACTCTTTGCACCTGATGAAAATTATGTTGGCAAATGGCGCCGACAATTCACAGTTTTTAAACGCTTAGAACTTTTTTTTTTGTAAACTTTCAAAACGTTTGGTAAATTGACAGTGTATTGGCAGTATATTAAACTTTAAACAGTGAAAATGACAACCTTAACTTTTAAGTACTTTGCTTAACTTTTGCAAATTTCTCTCGTTTGACCGCGGTTAATGGTGAGGGCGCCTGCCTTCCACCAATGTGACCCGGGTTGGAATCCCGGACTCCGCGGTTCTTGTCCTTACTCAGCAGTTTTTCAAACCAACATTTTAAAATTCCAATTCGATCTTGAATCCGAGGGCCACATGCAGGTGTGTCAGTCTCATTACTGTTAACTGTCATGTCAAACTCGTTAGAAAATAAAAGTTATCGAAAGTTTGTTGGCCAATCGCGCCTCATTGAAACCTTCACGGCTTATTATGATTATTATTTTTTTGCGCCGCTTGTCTGTGCCTAGATGCCGAGGATGATGATAAAGAGTGGTTTTCCAGTGGAACAAAATGTTGCATTTGATGCAAGCATCACTCATCGAAAATAAAGGTCACATTTATTTTGTTTTTTTTAAAAAAAGAGATAAAATAAATTAACTTTATTTTTTTTATTTTTCCTTGTGTCTCAGCTTGTTCGCGGGTTACTTTACAGGAGCGCCTGTAATTCAGGTTTGTTATTATTTTTTTGCCCTAATCCCCGGTGTTAATGTGACTTTCAAAGCTGCCAGAACTCCTGCAAAATAAGAACAAGGTATTTTTTTTTAACACAGATTCCAGGACGTTTGTTTCCCATTGAAGTGCGGTACCAGCCTCCAAAAGTTGAGGTATACGGATTTTAAGTTCTATTTCCCTTCTCTATCCATGAATGTTTTATCCATTGAATGATGTAATCATTTCCCTTTTTTCAGCAACTATCGAGCAGCTCAAGTCGGCCGGAGAGACTGGACCCGTCCCCTTACCTCAGGATAATGCAGCTTATAGATCACAAGGTTCGTAAGATTGGTAAAGTCATTTTCGAGGTTCCTTCGATAGCTCAGTTGGCAGAGCGGAGGACTGTAGAGTAATAGCTGGTCATCCTTAGGTCGCTGGTTCGAATCCGGCTCGAAGGAAATTTTTTTTCTCTCTTTTCTTTCTTTATTTATTATTTATTACAAACCAAAAATTGCGGTGATCAATCGCAGTGAAACGACTACAGTGGTTCCCTCTAATTTTTTATACTTTGCCAATTCGTAATTACTCGCGAGATAATGTTTCTATTATCCGAAAACGTTTTTACTAGAGAGTTTTCTCCCTTATTTAGCATGTTGCTAATGTAGTTTTTGCAATGGCTTTGAATATACCAAGCGCATTGTTGCTTGTAATTTTTAATATCCTCTTCTAATTTTAAATTATTTTGGAGAAACCAAGTTGCTGTTCCCCAGTGGTAGGGCTTGACATGTTATGCTCTTTGACCTCATCCTCCAAAACGGCTATTATGGTCTATAATGCTCCAAATTATGCTTGGCTGCGGGGCGAGAAAAAATGCGAGCAATGAATAAAATGTCTGCACGTGTCATCTGTTAAACCATCAAATCAGGGATTTATTATTCGACTGAAATTCCGTTTATACCGGGATACTAAAGCCTGGTTTCAATATAATCGCAACGATCGCAGCGATCGTTACAGCCTGGTTTCCATATAATCGCAACGATCGCAGCGATCGTTACGATCGACGATCGCTGCGATTCTTGCGACCCTTGCGATCATATGGAAACCAAAACGTTGCGATCCTTGCGATCGTTGCGATCCGTTGCGATTGCGATCGTAACCGAAACGATCGCTAGGATCGCAACGTTTTGGTTTCCATATGATCGCAAGGGTCGCAAGAATCGCAGCGATCGTCGATCGTAACGATCGCTACGATCTTTGCGATCTTTGCGATTATATGGAAACCAGGCTTACGATCGACGATCGCTGCGATTCTTGCGATCCTTGCCATCGCTAAGACCTCAGGTTTCCATATGATCGCAGCGATCGCAAGGAAACGTCGATTAGGCCTGGATCCGATAAACTTTAAGTGCATTATGGAATACAAGGCTTTGGGGTGCAATGCTTTTTGGGACATTTTGGATCACAGGGATCGCAAGAGTGGTTTCCATATAAAAACCTCTCGATCGCAAGGATTGCAGAGATAGAAATTTTTCAATCTGTGCGATCGCAATCGCAACGATCGCAAGGATCGCAACGTTTTGGTTTCCATATGATCGCAAGGGTCGCACAACACTTTTTTCTGCGATCGCTGCGATCGTTGCGATAATATGGAAACCAAGCTTAAGATGTAATACGACAGTTTACTGTGTGATGCGCTCGGATACTTTGCCTGTTCTCTTTTCCTTATAAGGTAAAATTTTTTCCTTATAAGGTAAAATGACGTCACAGTCGAATAATAGTATGATTAAAACTGTGTAGCAGTTTTTCTGGGTGCTTTTGATTTTACAAACCTCGAGAAGTTTCAGGACTGCTGTCCTTTCGTAAGTGGAATCGGTAGAATTCACTGATGAAGGGACTGCAGTAACGAAACGTCTGAATTTTTGTAAAATCCTTTGTTGTACGGAAAAAGGTGGTCGATAATAATAGCCGTTGAAGCATAAAAGACCATAATATTCTGTTTTGGTGGATGATGTCAAATAGCACATGCTTAATTTAGGAGCATTATTTGTCATATGCTAAATGAGGGAGAAACGTTTTCGAATAATCGAACCATTATCTCGCGAGTAATTACGAATTGTGCATAAAATATTAAAACTAAGATGGAAGCGCTGTAGTCGTTTTACTGCGATTGATCGCCGCAGATTTTGATTTCTTTTATATAGAAAAAGGAAAAAGAAAGAAAAATATTCCTTCGAGCCGGATTCGAACCAGCGACCTAAGGATGACCAGCTTTTACTCTACAGTCCTCCGCTCTACCAACTGAGCTATCGAAGGAACCATGAACCATTCTAACAGAACCATTCTAACACTAACACCAAAAAGGTTTACTGCTTACATAAGAACAGAAAGAAAAATACAAATGGAATAACCCTTCCACGGATGATATCTCGTGCTTGTAGGTACGTGTATGCATCGGTATGCTGTCTTAGGGTCGGTCATTATTTAGTGGCGTGGTTGGGCTAGTATGTTTGTGGGGAGGGTTAACAGTTTTTTCGCTGTTTTGGGTCCGCCATTTGTTAAACTAGATTTTAGGGACGGTTACGATATTTTTTGTTCTTTTAAAATTGAAGTATGATTTGACCTTGTGGTTATAAATTAGAAATTGTCTAGGGAGTCTCTTTAGATTTTGTGCAAATGTTGTGCTGATGGAAAGTTTTGAAAACTATTTATGCTAATTGACTTGCATATTATTGTTTTTTGTTTTGTTTTGTTTTCATTTTCATTTTTATTTTTTTGTTGAGGGGGGAAGGAGGGTCACAATGGCAATGGTCAATTTAAAAAAGAATGCAAACAGGGGAAGTGCCGTAACATGGTGGCAAAACGTGTTAACTGCTAAAAAGTTACTTGTTCTTTAGTGGTTTCAGCTGCGTTTTTGTGCGACAGTGACACACAAGGGGAACGTTTATAATTTTTCTTTAAGTATGTTTATGTTCAGTTGAAAATTGACTATATCGCATAAAATATTGCTTTTCCAGTCTAGATGGAAGTCATGTAGAATATAAAACAAGTCTATTTTTACTCTCTCCGCTTTTTCAGTATTCCTCAACCGAGCGAGTTTACGAATTTTAGAAGCATAATATGTCAACCCCTACCATTGGTAGACCAGCAATGGTCTCAACTCGGTTTTCCCAAAAGTATTAAAAATTAGAGGGAGAAATTAAAAATTACAAGAAGCAATTTGCTTGATATAATCACAGATATTGCAAAAAGTACATTAACAATAGGACACAAATTTGTCACATACTAAATGAGGGAGAAACGTTTTTGAATAATCGAACCATTATCTCGCGAGTAATTACGAATTGTACACAAAACATTAAAAATTAGAGGGAAGCACTGTAATCGTTTCACTGCGATTGATCGCCGCAAATTTTGGTTTGATATAAATAAAGAAGGGAAAAAATATTCCTTCGAGCCGGATTCGAACCAGCGACCTAAGGATGACCAGCTTATACTCTACAGTCCTCCGCTCTACCAACTGAGCTATCGAAGGAACCACGGTGGTCACCTTTTACCATTAACACCGGTAAGGTTTTCTGCTTACATAAGAACAGAAAGAAAGAATCAAATGAAATAACCCTTCCACGGAAGATATCTCGTGCTTGTAGCTAGTGTATACCTCGGTTTTGCATCGCTGTATAGTTTATGATGGGTTCGGTGTGTCTTAGGATCGGTTGTTATTTAGTGGCGTGGTAGGGCTAGTATGTTTGGGAAGAGTTTTTTCGCCATTTTGAGTCCAGTTTTTTAAACTAGAGTTTAGGGAGGGTTACGATATTTTTTGTTCTTTTGAAATTGAAGTAACATTTGACCTTGTGGTTATAAATTAGAAATTGTCTAGTGAGTCTCTGTTTAGATTTTGTACCAATTTTGTGTTGATGGAAAGTTTTGAAAACTATTTAAGTTAATAGCTTTGCATGCTTATGTTTTTTTGTTTTTTTTTTTGTTTTTGTTTTCATGGTTATTTTTTGTTCAGGGGTGGAGGGGGGGGGGAGAAGGGTCACAATGGCAAGGGCCAATTTACGAAAAGAATGCAAACAGGGGAAGTGCCGTAACTTGGTGGCGAAACGTGTTAACTGCTAAAAGTGATTTTTTCTGTAGTGGTTTCAGCTGCTTTTTTATGCGACAGTGACACACAAGGGGAACGTTTATAATTTTTCTTTAAGTATGTTTATGTTCAGTTGAAAATTGACTATATCTTATAAAATATTGCTTTTCCAGTCTAGATGGAAGTCATGTAGAATATAAAACAAGTCTATTTTTACTCTCTCCGCTTTTTCAGTATTCCTCAACCGAGCGAGTTTACGAATTATAGAAGCATAATATGTCAACCCCTACCATTGGTAGACCAGCAATGTTCTTAACTCGGTTTTCCCAAAAGTATTAAAAAGTAGAGGGAGAAATTAAAAATTACAAGAAGCAATTCGCTTGATATAATCAAAGATATTGCAAAAAGTACATTAACAATAGGACACAAATTTGTCACATACTAAATGAGGGAGAAACGTTTTTGAATAATCGAACCATAGGCCTACTCTGGGACCTTAAGTCGCCGTAACTTTAGGCGACTTTAAGCGATTTAAGGCGATTTAAGGCGACTTAAGGAAAAATTAGTTTAAAATATTGGCGACTTAAGGCGACTTTAGGCGACTTAAGGCGACTTAAGGCGACTTTAGGCGACTTAAGGCGACTTAAGGCAACTTAAGGCGACTTAAGGTGACTGAAGGCAACTTCAGGCAACATAAAAGTGTTTCTAAAAAGTGATGAAACAAAAGTTATTGACAGTCTCTTCATCACTATACCTAAATACCAAGCCACTGGTCTCTGGAGAGAAATATGAGACAGGATTCAAGCCAGGTCCGATTGAGTCAGGACTTAAGTCAGTTTGCGACCAAGGACTCCAGTTCAGGTTAGACATAGAGTTAGGGTTAGGGCTACAGCTTGAGTCCTGACATGAATCCTGGCATTCATGATAGTTTGTCTCATATTTCAATAAACAAAATCATCACAATCAGTTCACTTGGTCTCAGATAGACTTAAGTGACCATAAATCTCCAGTTTCCAGATTTTAAAGCCCCTTTTAGCTATACTGAGATTCAAATTATTACAATAACAACAACAACATTATATAAATAATATGAATGCTAAATTGTATTATGAACATTAATTAGCCAAACAAGAGGTAGGAGCAATATTACTTATCTAGAATGAGAAAAAATTCAGTTAGATGCTTAAATGTTTTTTAAGATATTGCAATAAAAACAATAATCATACAAAAATATAAAGATCATATACACTGCCAAACAAAATCTTGGGGAAAAAGCCAACTTTTTCACTTAAAAATGGATACCTGATCTGAATCAAACTAACATACATTTTCCTTGACTTATTTATACAACAATGAACAAAGGCATCGAATTAGTTAATTAAAAATCACTTCTCGATTTCACATATCACATAAATTTGGTTAATTTATCTGCCACTGTTGTGGCAGTTGCACAGTCAATTTTGGCTCGAAAGCTTGACAAACGACATCCAAAACTGTTTGGTCAGGCACCCAGCCAATTTGTTGTTCTCCTGCCTTAGTCCAATAGAATATTCCAATATCATATTTGGTACCGTAAGCGAGGGTCCTTCTCAATAGCGCATCTTTCCCATTTTCTCCAACTATTTGTTCGGCTCCTGAAAACTTGGATGTTCCACTGACAGGGAACCGAACCCTCATAAGAGACTTTCTAGCAGGGTTGATTAGTTCTGCTTCCAGGCCCGAAAATATGCTCTCACACTTTTCCACCTGGCAACATTTTAATTTAACCTGTCAAAACAAAACTAAATAGTAGTGTTACTGATGAGGCTGTTGACAGATTTACTGGTGTAGAAGTTAATTATTACCTCAAAAATTTCCAGAAAATAATGGATCACAAATGAATGCACAGCAAATGACAGAGTTGACAATATTTACATTGGCGTCCGCCATTTTGATTCTCCCAGAATTCCTTTCCAATCGTAGATGGTTTCCATGCTTCGCGCGTTTCTTTTCCTGCCGCGCGCAACTAGCTCCCGCGCTCGCTTAACCAAAAACTTTCAGAAATTTACATCTACCTTACCTTGAATTGAGTTGTCGGAATTAGTTTTCTTTTCGCAGTATAAGCAGGAAGCCAGTCAATGGCTACAAGAACGATTTCAAAAATTCCAGGCCAGCTTGATTGACAATCTACGCCACGAAGGTAAAGCACGAGGAGCCACGAAGCCTAGTCAGGCTGTACTGTAAAGTGGGAATGTGTTTCAATTTCAACAACAGCAACACTTCAGCTTTGGCTTTGTTTGCCGAATCAATTTGAGTGCTAATTTCTGAACGCGCGCGCCCGCGCGCGTGGGCATCCATGTTCCAAAAATAAGTCACGTGGTCAAAACATGTGGCGGCCATGTTTGTTCGAGTGAGGCAAATTTTCCTGCTGGAAGCAGCTGCAAATCCTTTGCACATTCCTGCTTAATGGTTGATAACAAGAAATCCTTTTGACCTTTGTGACAGAGAGGCATCATAGTAACATAATCAACGCAAATTTTGCAATCTTGAGCGTATAGGTTGATTATTCTTTGCTTCATCAAACTGTCAAGAAGATGACATATACAAGTTGTAAAGAAGTTTCAAGTTTTCAAACGTTCAGTTACGATTGGTTGTAAATAGAATAATGTTGGATGGCTAGAACGCAGCTTAGAGGTTGTATGCGGGAAAAATGGCCCATTTTTGGTTGCTCTTTCACGTTGGGTAGGTAAGCTTAAAAGTTAAGTACATTTGTGTACAGTTACATTGCCTTTGGTTAAGCTTATGATCTTTTCAAGCTTACTTGCTCAATGTAAAAGTGATAAGCAATAATTGGGCTTAACCCCAAAATACTTTTCAAATTATTGTGATCTTAGTGATCCAAAACAGCTCTCACTGTTGTTATAATACCCTGAAGGTGAAGGAATGCCTGCACCATTACAGTATATCAGTATTGACTGCTGATCAGCAGTGTTTCTTTTCTATGATGTTGCTCATATTAAATGTTGATTATAATATAAGTCACAACTTCATCCTTTCAGCAACACTTTGTCCATGAAATATAAGTAAACCTATAGAAATAGCTGTCAATGTTTTGAAGATGAATGAGTGTACCCTCCTTGGGGATGGACCATTTTATTTTTAGGGGTGGGGGGTTGGGCATTTTGTTTTAACAAGCTTGATTTTTTTTACCATCTTGAGGCTGTGCAAGAATTTTTTTTGTGATTTTTCCATACTTTTCTATACTTTATCTGTACGTGAATTTTTTTCTTGGTATTTGCCCCCCCCCCCCCCCCTCAAAAATAAAATGGTCCATCCTTTATAGGGTTCAGCAAATATAATTGAAGCAACTAGGGCATGGTGCATGACTATTGAAGCATGGTGTTGTACTGCATGGGGCCATGCCCTTGCAGTATATAATCATATATGGGAAATAAAAAAAAAATTTGGGGCAATAAAATTATTATAAATTATATTCAAGAAATAGTAAAAGTGAAACCTTTTAGGGCAATTTTAAGGTGTGCAGGCCTTTTTTAAGCCTAATGACCTCAGGCGACCTTAAGCGACAAAGGGCGACTTAAGGCGACTTTAGGCGACTTTAGGCAACTTAAGGCGACTTTAGGCGACTTTAGGCAACTTAAGGCGACTTAAGGCGACTTAAGGTCCCAGAGTAGGCCTAACCATTATCTCGCGAGTAATTACGAATTGTACACAAAATATTAAAAATTAGAGGGAAGCACTGTAATCGTTTCACTGCGATTGATCGCCGCAAATTTTGTTTTGATATAAATAAAGAAGGGAAAAAATATTCCTTCGAGCCGGATTCGAACCAGCGACCTAAGGATGACCAGCTTAAACTCTACAGTCCTCCGTTCTACCAACTGAGCTATCGAAGGAATCACGATGGTCACCTTTTACCATTAACACCGGTAAGGTTTTCTGCTTACATAAGAACAGAAAGAAAGAATCAAATGAAATAACCCTTCCACGGAAGATATCTCGTGCTTGTAGCTAGTGTATACCTCGGTTTTGCATCGCTGTATAGTTTATGATGGGTTCGGTGTGTCTTAGGATCGGTTGTTATTTAGTGGCTTGGTAGGGCTAGTATGTTTGGGAAGAGTTTTTTCGCCATTTTGAGTCCACAGTTTTTTAAAGTAGAGTTTAGGGAGGGTTACGATATTTTTTGTTCTTTTGAAATTGAAGTAACATTTGACCTTGTGGTTATAAATTAGAAATTGTCTAGTGAGTCTCTGTTTAGATTTTGTACCAATTTTGTGTTGATGGAAAGTTTTGAAAACTATTTATGTTAATAGCTTTGCATGCTTATGTTTTTTTTTTTTTTTGATTTCATGGTTATTTTTTGTTCAGGGGTGGGGGGGGGGGGGAGAAGGGTCACAATGGCAAGGGCCAATTTACAAAAAGAATGCAAACAGGGGAAGTGCCGTAACTTGGTGGCGAAACGTGTTAACTGCTAAAAGTGATTTGTTCTGTAGTGGTTTCAGCTGCTTTTTTATGCGACAGTGACACACAAGGGGAACGTTTATAATTTTTCTTTAAGTATGTTTATGTTCAGTTGAAAATTGACTATATCTTATAAAATATTGCTTTTCCAGTCTAGATGGAAGTCATGTAGAATATAAAACAAGTTTATTTTTACTCTCTCCGCTTTTTCAGTATTCCTCAACCGAGCAAGTTTACGAATTTTAGAAGCATAATATGTCAACCCCTACCATTGGTAGACCAGCAATGGTCTCAACTCGGTTTTCCCAAAAGTATTAAAAATAAGAGGGAGAAATTAAAAATTACAAGAAGCAATTCGCTTGATATAATCAAAGATATTGCAAAAAGTACATTAACAAATAGGACACAAATTCGTCACATACTAAATGAGGGAGAAACGTTTTTGAATAATCGAACCATTATCTCGCGAGTAATTACGAATTGTACACAAAACATTAAAACTTAGAGGGAAGCACTGTAATCATTTCACTGCGATTGATCGCCGCAAATTTTGGTTTGATATAAATAAAGAAGGGAAAAAGTATTCCTTCGAGCCGGATTCGAACCAGCGACCTAAGGATGACAAGCTTATACTCTACAGTCCTCCGCTCTACCAACTGAGCTATCGAAGGAACCACGGTGGTCACCTTTTACCATTAACACCGGTAAGGTTTTCTGCTTACATAAGAACACAAAGAAAAAAACAAATGAAATAACCCTTCCACGGAAGATATCTCGTGCTTGTAGCTAGTGTATACCTCGGTTTTGCATCGCTGTAGTTTATGATGGGTTCGGTGTGTCTTAGGATCGGTTATTATTTAGTTGCGTGGTAGGGCTAGTATGTTTGGGAAGAGTTTTTTCGCCATTTTGAGTCCACAGTTTTTTAAACTAGACTTTAGGGAGGGTTACGATATTTTTTGTTCTTTTGAAATTGAAGTAACATTTGACCTTGTGGTTATAAATTAGAAATTGTCTAGTGAGTCTCTGTTTAGATTTTGTACCAATTTTGTGTTGATGGAAAGTTTTGAAAACTATTTATGTTAATAGCTTTGCATGCTTATGTTTTTTTTTTTTTTTTTTTTGATTTCATGGTTATTTTTTGTTCAGGGGGGGGGGAGGAGAAGGGTCACAATGGCAAGGGCCAATTTACAAAAAGAATGCAAACAGGGGAAGTGCCGTAACTTGGTGGCGAAACGTGTTAACTGCTAAAAGTGATTTGTTCTGTAGTGGTTTCAGCTGCTTTTTTGTGCGACAGTGACACACAAGGGGAACGTTTATAATTTTTCTTTAAGTATGTTTATGTTCAGTTGAAAATTGACTATATCGCATAAAATATTGCTTTTCCAGTCTAGATGGAAGTCATGTAGAATATAAAACAAGTTTATTTTTACTCTCTCCGCTTTTTCAGTATTCCTCAACCGAGCGAGTTTACGAATTTTAGAAGCATAATATGTCAACCCCTACCATTGGTAGACCAGCAATGGTCTCAACTCGGTTTTCCCAAAAGTATTAAAAATTAGAGGGAGAAATTAAAAATTACAAGAAGCAATTCGCTTGATATAATCAAAGATATTGCAAAAAGTACATTAACAAATAGGACACAAATTTGTCACATGCTAAATGAGGGAGAAACGTTTTTGAATAATCGAACCATTATCTCGCGAGTAATTACTAATTGTACACAAAGCATTAAAAATTAGAGGGAAGCACTGTAATCGTTTCACTGCGATTGATCGCCGCAAATTTTGGGGCAGTACGCAGCTCTTACAAGGTCTTCCCTGATTTGCTGAGAAAACAATAGAACAAACAACACAACAATGGCTAACAATAGAGCTGCATGATATACAGGTCCAATGAAATTAGAGGTTGTAAAGAGCTGCGTGGTATCTGCAAATTTTGGTTTGATATAAATAAAGAAAGGAAAAAATATTCCTTCGAGCCGGATTCGAACCAGCGACCTAAGGATGACCAGCTTAAACTCTACAGTCCTCCGCTCTACCAACTGAGCTATCGAAGGAACCACGATGGTCACCTTTTACCATTAACACCGGTAAGGTTTTCTGCTTACATAAGAACAGAAAGAAAGAATCAAATGAAATAACCCTTCTACGGAAGATATCTCGTGCTTGTAGCTAGTGTATACCTTGGTTTTGCATCGCTGTATAGTTTATGATGGGTTCGGTGTGTCTAAGGATCGGTTATTATTTAGTGGCGTGGTAGGGCTAGTATGTATGGGAAGAGTTTTTTCGCCATTTTGAGTCCACAGTTTTTTAAAGTAGAGTTTAGGGAGGGTTACGATATTTTTTGTTCTTTTGAAATTGAAGTAACATTTGACCTTGTGGTTATAAATTAGAAATTGTCTAGTGAGTCTCTGTTTAGATTTTGTACCAATTTTGTGTTGATGGAAAGTTTTGAAAACTATTTATGTTAATAGCTTTGCATGCTTATGTTTTTCTTTTTTGTTTTGTTTTCATGGTTATTTTTTGTTCAGGGAGGGGGGGAGAAGGGTCACAATGGCAAGGGCCAATTTAAAAAAGAATGCAAACAGGGGAAGTGCCGTAACTTGGTGGCGAAACGTGTTAACTGCTAAAAGTGATTTGTTCTGTAGTGGTTTCAGCTGCTTTTTTATGCGACAGTGACACACAAGGGGAACGTTTATAATTTTTCTTTAAGTATGTTTATGTTCAGTTGAAAATTGACTATATCTTATAAAATATTGCTTTTCCAGTCTAGATGGAAGTCATGTAGAATATAAAACAAGTTTATTTTTACTCTCTCCGCTTTTTCAGTATTCCTCAACCGAGCGAGTTTACGAATTTTAGAAGCATAATATGTCAACCCTTACCATTGGTAGACCAGCAATGGTCTCAACTCGGTTTTCCCAAAAGTATTAAAAATAAGAGGGAGAAATTAAAAATTACAAGAAGCAATTCGCTTGATATAATCAAAGATATTGCAAAAAGAACATTAACAAACAGGACACAAATTTGTCACATACTAAATGAGGGAGAAACGTTTTTGAATAATCGAACCATTATCTCGCGAGTAATTACGAATTGTGCACAAAATGTTAAAAAATTAGAGGGAAGCACTGTAATTGTTTCACTGCCATTGATCGCCGCAAATTTTGGTTTGATATAAATAAAGAAGGGAAAAAATATTCCTTCGAGCCGGATTCGAACCGGCGACCTAAGGATGACCAGCTTATACTCTACAGTCCTCCGCTCTACCAACTGAGCTATCGAAGGAACCACGATGGTCACTTTTTAGCATAAACATAAATGCCAGTAAGGTGAACAGAAAGAAAGAAACAAATGAAATAACCCTTCCACGGAAGATATCTCGTGCTTGTAGCTAGTGTATACCTCGGTTTTGCATCGCTGTAGTTTATGATGGGTTCGGTGTGTCTTTGTCATTCTCTCTGGTTTCTCAGTATCCGTCAACCGAGCGAGGCGGTGTTCTGATTTTTTTCTCAGTGGCATGTCGGAAATCTCAGCAGTTGTTTTAAAATGGCACCAGAGAGCATGCACATCAGCGTACTCGCCGGTACAGCATGCAGTCATATTTTATTATCATGTTGAAAATGTCCGTTTTGAAGGATGACGTCAACAACCATAACATGTCAAGCGACCAGCAATAGTCTTAACACGGTTTCCCCAAAAGTGTTAAAAGTTAGAGTGAGATATATTAAAATTAAAATTAAAAATAAATATTTCAAGAAACAGTTCATTGATATTTTCAAAGATTTGCAAAAAGTACATTCGCAAATAGGAAACAACTTTTTTGCATAATAATTGAGGGAGAAACAAGTGAATGCTCGTCAATTCGAGCATTATACTATAGTTGGATCATCAAGGCATAATAGTGCTATTCTGAGATAAAAAGGCTATTTTTTTATATTTATAGCTATTTTGTCCGTTTTTGAGTTAAAACTTTAAAGTTTCAAGCTATTTTATAGTTGTATGCGGATACAAGGCCTGCTTGTTGCCACTAAATTCTCAAGTGGTTCTGTTTACACTTGTTATGACAGGCTATTAAATAATATGACAAAAACTGTGAAGCACCACTGATGATAACTTCAATATAAAAATTGAGTTTTACAAAACTACAGACGTTTCAGGACTGCTCAGTCCCTTCATCAGTGGAATCCACTGATGAAGGAACAGCAGTCCTGAATTTTTGTAAAATCCTTTGTTCTGCGGGAAAAGGGGTGGTTGATATAAACTATTCGTGGTATTATTGCGAGCATAATAGCCGTACCCGAGCATAATTTGAAGCATCATATACCATAATAGTCCATTCTGGTGGATAAATTCAAAGAGCACATTTCTTAACCTTTAGGAGCATAATATGTGAACCCCTACCACTGGTAAGTCAACAATGGTCTCAACTCGGTTTTCCCAAAAGTATTAAAAATTAGAGGGAGAAATTAAAAATTACAAGAAGCAATTCGCTTGATATAATCAAAGATATTGCAAAACGTACATTAACAAATAGGACACAAATTTGTCACATGCTAAATGAGGGAGAAACGGTTTTGAATAGATCTCGCGAGTAATTACGAATTGTACACAAAATGTTAAAAATTGAGGGAAGCACTGTAATCGTTCACTGCGATTTATCGCCGCGTATTTTGGTTTGTTATAAATAAATAAAGAAAGAAAAATTATCCCTTCGAGCCGGATTCGAACCAGCGACCAAAGGATGACCAGCCTTTACTCTACAGTCCTCCGCTCTACCAACTGAGCTATCGAAGGAACCACGATGGTCACCTTTTAGGATTAACACTAGCATGGTAAAACGGAAAGAAACTCTCCAGACTCGTAGACTACAGACGTGGTTGTAACTAGTGTATACCTCGGTTTTGCATCACTGTAGTTTGTGATGGGTTTGGTGTGTCTTAGAATCGGTCATAATTTAGTGGCGTAGCAGGGCTCTTGTATGTTTTGTGAGAGGGCTCAGGGTTTTTTCGCCATTATGAGTCCACCATTAATATTTTATAAACTTGACTTAACGGAGGGTTACGATATTTTTTGTTATTTAAAAATAAGATTTGACCTTGTGGTTATACTACTACTACTACCACTACCACTACCACTACCACTACCACTACCACTACCACTACCACTACCACTACCACTACCACTACCACTACCACTACCACTACCACTACCACTACCACTACCACTACCACTACTACTACTTCGGGCATACTCGCACCTCTTCACCACTCCCCCTTATCAGACATGATAACTGGGAGTTCCTGTCGTGCCAGTCCAGTGTCCCTCTCTAATTTGTCTATAAAATTTAATGCTGGGCGCTCCCTCGATCGCCAGCAATGTGTTGGATCCCAAAGAAGTAGCTGAGAAGCAGTCTCGTTCTTGCTTCTCCAGCAATGTCCACTGAACTGTAGTCTACGAGTCTGGAGAGTTTTTGAGATGGGAGGTAGATTTCCATAGAGCTCCTTGTTGCGGGTTATATGATCTTTCCAGCTTTTTTCCAATGCTGTTCGTAGGAGTCTTGCATAACAGCCATCTAATTGTTTCTCCAGTGTCGTTGTTAGTGTCCAACTCTCCGACCCATACAGTAGAACAGTTTCTACTGAAGCTCTGAAAAATCTTATCTTCAGGTCTCTATTAAGGTTGGATTTCCACATTGTCGTCAGCTTGTTGGATGCGGCCCATGCCTTTGTTTTTCGAATTCCAAGGTCTTTCCCGTTAGTTGATCAATCCCGGAGCCTAGATATTGGAAATCGTTCACCCGTTTCAACTTAGAATTATCGGAGATGGTGATGTCTCCTTGTTGTCGAAGGTTAGGAACCATGTACTCAGTCTTGCTACTGTTGATGTATAGACCAACTTCCTTGGCGGCAGTTCCAACCCGCTCTAGCAATGCCTGGTCTTTCTACAAATTATCTGAAATGAATGCGATGTCATCGGCAAAGTCCGTGTCAGTGATCATAACTGCGGGGTTGCGTCGGCTTCTCCTCTCATACAGTGTGAAATCCGGATCTTCGAAACCTTCAGTCGCAGATCGCATTGCATAGTCTAGTGTTACAATGAATAAGTATGAAGCCAGCGTGTCGCCGTATAATACCCCGGCCAGAATAGCAAAGAAATCCGTTTCGCCGTCAAGGGAGCGTATTTTAGCTTTGGTGTTGCAGTACATTGACGCTATTGCCAAGACAGTTTGGTCTGGAACGCCATATGCCCTTAGGATATCAAAAAATATATGGTTAACTATTAGAAAGTGTCCAGTAAGTCTCTCTTTACATTTTGTGCTAATGGCAAGTTTTGAAAACTATTCATGTAAAAATATTTGCTTCATTGTGTTTTTGTTTTGTTTGTTGTTGAGGGAGGATGGAGGGTCACAATGGTTTTGGCGCCAATTTGGAAAGGGACAGTTTAAAGAAAAGAATTAGTGCAAACAAGTTTATTTTCACTCTCTTCGCTTTCGTAGTATCCCTCGACCGAGCGAGGCGATGTTCTAATGTTTCTCAGTGGCATGTCGGAAATCTCGACAGTTGTTGACGCCGCCAGAGAGTATGCACAGCGGACTCGCCGGTGGATCATACTCCCACTTCATAGTTCACTGTCAGTGGATGAGCAAGACAAGGTACTGTGTTTATTTCTGTGTTTGTTAGTTTTCTGTAGATCATGCATTGCAGTCATTATTTACAGTACAATTAATTGGCGGGGGGGGGGGGAAGAGGAGTTGGGGGTGGGGGAAGCTCGGAGGAGTTGGAGAGAGAGAGATTTCAGCGCAGGGCCCGATGATGTCACGTCATCAGCCCAAAATTCACCACCAGGCCTCGTTTCAGTACGAAATTCCTTGCAAATCTTTGACAACTTTACGTTGTTTTTGAGTCGGTATTCTGTTCAACTCTGCTGCTTAGAGAATTTGTTAATAAGATTATCACAGGTTTACACTTCAAAAGCGAGCCTTGGGGTGGAATTAGCTGGTCTGACTTAAATATGCATAAGGTTACCAAACGTTTCCGCGGCCAACTCTTTGGTCGCGAAAAATGAACACAAGTAAACGGCTAGACGAGAGACGGGTAAAGAGGACAAAATAGGACTGGGGAGACTGGAGAGTACAAACGTTAACATGCACAGTGCACATGCAGATCCAATAGGCCATTTCCACAATGGCGTCATTTGGCTACAACTGCCAGATGTTTTTCCTTTCTTATTCAAATTTTGTAATCCCAGTGCGGTTTAAATAACAATAGCCCTATTTTTTTTTTCATATAATTTTTTTTTTATTATTATTATTATTTTAATAACACAAATACAAGTGCTTCTTTACATGTTACTTTACACTACTTATACTACTTACGATATTAACGATAAACACAAAGGCAAACAGACATCAATAAAAACTACTAACTACATGTATTTAAAAAAAAAAACCTTTTACGCATTACACATTACCGACCATTTTTTATAAAATTCACTTAAGGTTCTGTTTTTGGTACAAATATATTTCTCTGTTTCAAATTTAATATTTATCCTTAACTTAAACCCAGCAATAATAGGACGGGTTTGTGATCTTCTGCACTCCCATATATATAGTTTTGCTATTATTAGAAAGTAGTTCAGTAAAGGGCATTGTAACAATAGCCCTATTTTGCAAAACAAAACAAAAAACTGAAGGATTCTGGTAGTTGTAGTCATATGACGTCATCGTGCAAATGGCCTATTGCCGACTCTAGAAACTTTTAAAAATACCATAATACTCTTTAAAGTGCAGGTTTGGGTGGTGCTTTGATGCAAGCCTCATTTCTCCGATTTCTTTTGTTTTCAGTACGTGCTATGCTTCAACTTCGTGGAAATTTGCAAAATATTTCAAAACATCCTGCAGCATTTAGTCGTAACCCTGGTGATGAGGTTGAACAACGCACCTTTTCATATCTTTCATATAAAAGGTTTGATAAAATCCGATTTCACACATTCAGTGATCTTCTTAACTGCAGGTGTTTGATGTTCCCCCGGAAGGAGTGCGGAAATGTGTTGTGGCCACTAACATCGCAGAGACTTCCATCACAATTGATGGCATAAGGTTCATTGTCGACTCAGGGAAGGTATTCATTGACAAGTGCTCAGATTTCCTAATGGTTTCGTACATTTACAATAGCGTTCCGCCCAGATTCTAAAAATAGGTTTGGCGCGAAGCATCATGGGATTAAAATGCGTACAAACATTCAAGAACTATGCAGGTGGCTACGAAAAAAGCAGGTGCTACGAAGCACTGTTCTTGGGTATAACTCGACAATTATCCACAACAATGTACAGGAATCGCAAAAACTGGTGTTTCCGAGGCAGCCATTTTGAAATATTTGTCCGCATTTCGATCCCACAATGCAATGCTGCCAAATATGACGTCACCTGGGCGGAACTCTATTACATATGAACTCTTTCTAAGTCGGACACCCTCGGGACCAGCTCTAGCTGTCCGCCTTAGAGAGATGTCCCATAAACGAGTGAAATTTTGCTGGGACGAGCCAACCACTGATTTCCGCCGGCTTTATTGAAGTGTCCACCTGATAGAGGTGTCTGCCTCATATATGTGTCCGCATTACAGAGGTCCACCTTAGAGGTGTTCACCTTACAGTGGTGTCTGTCTTACAGAGGTGTCCACCTTATAGAGGTAGCTGCTTTACAGAGGCGTCCCCCTTACAGAGGTGTCTGCCTTATAGCGGTGTCCACCTTACAGAGGTGTCTGCCTTACAGAGTTGTCCGCCGTTTAGAGGTGTCCGCCTCACAGAGGTGTCCACCTTACAGAGGTGTCTGCCTTACAAAGATGTCCGCCTTATAGAGGTGTCCGCCTTACAGAGGTGTCCATCTTACAGAGGTGTCTGCCTTACAGAGGTGTCCACCTTTTAGAGGTGTCCGCCTGATAGAGGTGTCCGCCTTATAGAGGTGTCTGCCTTACAGAGGTGTCCACCTTACAGAGATGTCCGCCTTATAGAGGTGTCCACTTTACAAAGGTGTCCACCTTACAAAGGTGTCCACCTTATAGAGGTGTCCATCTTATAGAGGTGTCTGCCTTATAGAGGTGCCCACCTTATCGAGGTGTCCACCTTATAGAGGTGTCCACCTTATAGAGGTGAATGCCTTACAGAAAGTTGAATGTACTTAAAGGGACACTGTTCCACCGAAATAACAAAATTGTGTTTACTAATTTCCATGTCATGCCGCCAAATGCCACCAAATATACAACTAAATTGGATAAAAAAGATTCTATAGAGCAAAACAGAAGCAGTAGTTTGGAGATAAAGTGTAGGATTACAAGGATGGAAGTGGATTACAGTTCATTAATTTTGATTTCCTGACAGGCGGTCAAGAAATCAAAGTTTCCATTCTGGTGGAATTTTGAATAATGAATGAATGAATAACTTTACTCAAGTGTCAATGGCATTTAGCTAAAAAAAAGTAATTGGGGACACTATATAGAGCATTCAATATAAAATATATATATAAATATATACAAGTATATAAATATTATTATTAAAGTTTAAAAGTTGCATTTATTAGTCGTTATTTTGTCTTTTTAAAGCAAGCTTTTGGCCATAATCATGAAAACATGATATTTCAGCCGGGACAGTGTCCCTTTAAGACTCCAGTGTACTCTGCAAAGGCCCAAGCTCAATCATCGATTTGTTTCCGCAGGTAAAAGAGATGAGTTTTGATCCTGAAGCTAAAATGCAGCGTCTCCGTGAGTTCTGGATTAGTCAAGCGAGTGCTGAACAGCGCAAGGGACGAGCTGGTGAGTTTGTTGCTTCCGTCTGTTGACGGTTTTACTTTGCCGTTTATACAGGTAATAATTTCCTCTTCCGATTTCCCTGTAGGCTTCCATCGGACGCTGGCTCGTTTTTGCACCTTTGCCGCACTCGCGTACAATCGAAAACATGAACTTCCTTGCTGGATACACCTAATTCAATAAAGGTTTCTCTGGTCATTGGTAATTGGGTATTGGGAAGCTATTGTTTGGCGGTCACTCAAGCGAAGCATTGCATTGTGTTCCGTATGCCAAATCCCAATTACCAATGACCAACTGCCAAAGCAACCTTTATTGAATTAGGTGTATATATTTACATATTTTAGGAAGCATGACAGTGCCATCCTGTTTACAAGCTATGATTTCTGAAAACTGAGTTCTTAATTTTTGCTCAGAGCAGGGTACAGAATTCAAACCCACTTCTTTATTTTAGAACGTCTCTGAAATTGATGTTCTTATTAAATTCTTGTGTCTTACAATGGCGACATTTTTTTAAATTCGCTTTTATTCCCTATAGTAATATAGTCAAAAGGGAAAGGCTTATTCAATACAATGCTTTGTTATTCGATTGTGACGTCATTTTACCTTATAAGGGAAAGAGAACACGGAAAATATCCGAGCGTATTACCCAGTTAATGGCCGTATTTCACCATAGTGCCCCGGTTTAGAGGCACAGAAGCTATTAGTCGAATAATATATTCAGTCGAATAATAAATCCATTTCTCAATGGTTTAACAGATAATGCGTATTTTTAAATTATTTCCTATTTTTCAATAAACTTTAAAACTTTGCATCTCAGGATAATATAGATTTCTTCGGAAGATTTCGTTCCATTTTTATGTACTTGTTAACTTAGCCGTTGGATGGCATTGACGGCGGGACCTGAAGGTCCTTGAACCCAGTCCTCCCCGGAATTCGATCCATCGCATTTGTATCTTCCTCAATTCGCATTGTGGGTGATTTGTGTTTTGCTACATCAGGGTAGTTTCATTTAATTATCTATTCATCTTTGTCAGGTCGTACGGGTCCTGGTGTGTGTTTTCGTTTGTATTCAGAGAGTGATTACCACGCATTCTCACAGTACACCACTCCCGAGATTCTGCGTGTGCCTCTGGACCCCATCATCCTCCAAATGGTGTCCCTCGGCGTCACTCACATCCGGGAGTTTCCATTCATAGAACCACCCCCAGCCTCGAACGTGGAAAACTCTATCCACTTTCTTAAACAGCAAGGGGCTTTGACAGACAGCGAGAACTTAACTCCGATCGGTCACATGTTGGCCGAGCTGCCCGTTGATGTCGTCATAGGAAAGATGTTGCTGATTGGTTCGGTGTTTCACGTGATTGAACCTGTGATGGTTATTGCCGCAGCTCTTAGTGTCCAGTCTCCTTTCACTCGGAGGCTCGATCATGACCCGGATGTGACGTCGCTGCGACAGCCCCTGGAGTCTGACCATGGAGACCCCTTTACTCTACTGAATGCTTATGATGAGTGGTTACAGGTTAGCACTTTTTAACCGCATATTTAACAACTAGTCACTGAAGTGGAGACACGGTGGTCTAGTGGTTAGCGCGTCGGACTTTCAACCTGAAGGTCGGTGGTTCGAAGCCTGGTCTCTGTCGTCGTGTTGTTTCCTTAGACAAGAAACTTTACTCCACACTGTCTCTCTCCACCCAGGTGTATAAATGGGTACCGGCGACAAAATGCTGGGGGTAACCCTGCGATGGACTAGCATCCCATGCAGGGGGGAGTAGCAATATTCCTAGTCGCTTCATGCTACAGAAACCGGGTTAAGCTCCGGCCGTGTGGGCCATCTGGCTCGTGTGCGACTTTACTTTTTTTTTACCGAAGTGGAGGTGGCTATATCTAGTGGTGGATATTAGCGGCCAGGTAAATAGCCACAGACACTGAGGTGAATATACTAAAACAGTGAGATATACTGTAATGTTGCACGAAAATGATGATTTTTGACGTATTTATTCCTGTCAACGATTACAATTTTCGCGCGCAAATTGCTTGGAGGTGAATAAAGCGTTTTCACTCACGTGACCAGCGGCCATGTTGGTTTACTGAAACAAAAGAAAATGTTTGCATAAAAATAGAGTTCAATTCCCGAAGGGTTGGTTTGGTACACCAATATGGCCGCCGTTTCTTTGTTTTAAAACACCAATATGACCGCCGTGACGTCAGATGAAAACGCTCTATAGCACTTGTTATCCCGAGTTTCAGTAGCCAATCAGAGAGCGCAAACAACGCTATCCACTGTTTTAGTATATACTAAATATATTGTAACGCGACCTAACCTAAGCAAATAACCTAAACGGTACAAAAATATACAATACATGCTTAACAAGGATGGGGCCTGTGTGCCTCGTGCCGAGATCCGCTACTTCTGTAAAATAAATGTAATCACAGAGCCAATGACAAGAATGTGTAGTGGCAAAACTGCAGTAAACCAAACCTAGTTCGAACGATTTGCAACCAGGCCACAGGTAACAAGTGAGATTTGCCAGGCTTGCCATTTTGTGAGGGTGGTCAAATTAATTTCCTCAGGGGTTGCTTTAATTTGTCGTTCCAATTATCGCAGCTTGTACCGACGCTTGGTTGAAGGCAGCAGCTCAGGAGAGATTGGTTTAGCATATCCTTCACTCTAGGCTTAGATACAAAATTCCGTAAATTTTTGAGAATTTCAGACACCGAAAAGAATTTAAGAAAAACTCGTGTATTTTAGACAATGAGTAAAATTTGGCAATCTGCACAAGTAAAAACGTCGCGAAAGTTTTGTGTTACCGCTGACCAACTTGAGGGCTCACCCTCACAGTATTGTACACAGGGCAACTAAGCGGTTTCCCTGTCAAATTGTGCTTTCCACATCTCTGTTCAGTCTATTGGTAGCAAATGTGGCTGATTCCAGTGAGCCATCTACTGTACCAGCTCACAGTCAGAATTTTCAAAGTTTTGAAAGAATTTTAGAGCTTTTTTTGTAGAAATACTGGAAAGAATCATTAGCCATTTTTTTCAGGAATTTTGTATCTAAGCCTACTTCACCCCTCGGAAATGTCGACCACGGTCGATCAATGTTAATGAAACCTCAGTAATATTTTAGCCGACGAAGTTCGGCTAATCTGAACGAAAGCTTTTTTATCATCTTTTTACACATTAGAACCCCGATTTTACGATATTTTTAGTTACTTCGCCGTCATATAATTAAATCTGGTGTTCGTTTACAACGATATCCCGATTTAACGATATTATTTTGCTGTCCCCTTGCGATATCGTAAAAGCGGGGTTCCACTGTATACCTTTTCAGTTTTGCGCTCTGAGCTCAGAAATAATCAGCGGCAATATTGTTTTTACCTCGTTTGACTTTCCAGATAAAGAGCCGTGAAGGTTCTTCTCGAAAATGGTGCAAACGGCGAGGTTTAGAAGAGCAGCGCTTCTACGAAATGTCGAAACTCAAGCGGCAGTTCGAGCAGCTACTGCGGGATCATCGTTTATTGGATCCCGAGGGACGAGATGAAGACGAGTACGAGCGGGACCGTGAAGAGGATAAAAGGCGCGAGTTGAAAAAACTGAAACGGGACCACCGAAAGGTCTCCAGGAAAACAAAGATGCTAAAGCTCGATGAAGACGAGCTGACCGGGAGTGAAGATGAGAGTACGGCTGACATCCGGGATCTTGAATTTAAACTGACCCATGACCTCGACAAACTGCAAGCCGGAAGTACAGCCAGGCGTAGTTTTACGCTTCGAGAAATAAATCTGCTCAAGGTTATTCTCTGTAGTGGACTTTACCCAAACCTTGCCTTGCCCGACGAAGGAAACACGGGGAAGAGGGACTCGGAACAGTTATTTCACAGCCAGTCGAAGCAGTTTCTTCTGATTCATCCCACCAGTGTATTTGCCACTCGCCCGGACCTTCTTCAGCCAATGGACACCCCTGTTAATCAGCCTACGTCATCAAAGTCGCAGCCCCAATCTTCCAGCAATCATCAGTTGCTGGCGTTTGTCTCCCTTTTAGAGACAAACAAGCCATATTTGGTAAATGCCATGCGAGTCCCAGCCCTCCAGACTCTTTTTCTGTTTGCACAGAGCTTGGACACTAACGCTGAACTTACTCGCTTTGTTGTCGACTGCTGGCTTGAAATCTGTCTTCCAGGTAGCGTGGCAGGACAGAAAGTATTAACCGCTGTTCAACAACTACGTGTTACTTGGGCGCGCTTGTTAAAGCTTCGTTTTGATGCAAGTAAAGACATTGAAAGGCAAGAACGGAAGTTTGAAACTCGACGGAACAAAGAACGCGATTTGGAGCATCTTCTGGCAAAGAAACTTACCGAATTCCTCGACAGCGATGTTTGTTACACGCTCAGACGTCTTCTGCCATCAGAAAGCCAACATTTGTACTTTGGTCCAGAATGTCCAATGCAGAATTCTGACGCTCCTGAAGAATTGTTCTCTTTTGCAGCCGGCTCGGAGCCAGACCCAATCAAAGGAGGCTTTCGTGTGAATGCGTACTTAACCTACAACTGCCTGCAGGACACTGTTGTGGCTGAGGCTGCTTCGGCAGCTGCTCCGTACATGGCTAAGCACTGGCGCTGTGAGAAATGCGGCAAGAAGATGATAGTTACTGTTTTGGAAAGATTGCAGCATCAGGAAGAATGCCAGCACGATGAGCCTGCAAGTGCAAGCGACTCATTGGTCGATGACCCAGCGCAGTCGCAGACGCCGTCAGTTGAGTCTTCGGTTGAACGTTTGAGAAAGCCTTTTTACTGCAGCACGTGTCAAAAGCAATTTTCTTTCACGAGTACTGAAATTTTGAAGCATAAAAAGTCGCATGTGTCGTCCACTTAATTCCGTTGTAATTATAATTTTGCATTAAGAACTGTTTTGATCCAAAGCCTTATAACAAAACGCTGTATTATACCGATGTAAATATCTTAGGATTTGCATAAAAGAACTGTCTTCTTTTTAAACGCGAAATCAATTTGTTCTAACAATACAAATCAATGATGGGATTTCGGGGTAAAGTTGTTTTTGTTGTGTTTCTTGACCGTGCGCATCCTCGCTACAGTAATTACAATTTCATTATCCCCGTTGATGTTGTTTAAATGAAGCCTTGATAAAGTCAAGTCAAGTCTAGACGCATATTTCATCAGTGTACAAATTAGTGTTGGACACTGAATTTTATTAATCATTTTTTTTTTCAATTTATAAGCTAATAATTTAAGGGTGCATTCAATTGTTCAATTGAACGTATTCCGGAATAAGAATATGCAGAATGATCACAAAAGAATCGTGTTTTTGGGGATTTGGGAGCCACTGGAAAACTTAACATCGCCTTTTGTCGTATTATAAACATGTTTTGACAGATTTATACTGCAAGTGTGCCTAAACAAACAATTTTCATAGGCTCTTCTGTTTATTGTTATTCCGGAATCCGTACGGTCAATCGAACGCGCCTAATTTTATGCTCAGCTGCAAAACTGGTAAATTGCTTATGCAAATTCTAGTAACAAAAATGACGAAAAGAAAAACTACAAAAATATGTTTTACTCATTCATTTTAAGCTGAATGAATTTTTCCCATTTTCACTGACCATGATTTATGCCTTGTTAATCCGCACTATTCTGGTCGATTAAGCAAGACCAACGTGAAATGTTCAGGTTTAACTACCGCCAGCGATAGTTAGCAATCATTAAGGTGGTCAGACACGAGGGGTCATGTAGCAGGGACCTGTCGCAGCGACATGCAGAAGCGAGAAAAAATTGTGTAGTACATACTGAGGGACATGTAGCAGGGACGTGCGGCGGGGACATGTAGCAGGGTCAAAATCATAGCGCTTGCACCCACATGAAAATGTTGCGGGGACATGTCTCCGGGACATGTTGTAGCGACACGTCCCCTCGTGTGAACTGATACTACTTTCATAATTGTGCAACACCAATATTAGGGACATTTTGTCCCCGCGACGTGTCCCATGAAGTTCAACAAGTTGAACTCCGTGAGACATGTCGCGGTGGCAAAATGTCAGTAAAATTGGTGTTGCACAATTATGAAAGTATCAGTTCACACGAGGGGACGTGTCGCTGCAACATGTCCCTGAGACATACCTTTGCAACATTTTCATGTGTGTGCAAGCGCTATGATTTTGTCCCTGCTACATGTCCCCGCCCCACGTCCCTACTACATGTCCGTCAGTGTGTACTACACAAATTTTTGTCGCTGCTACATGTCGCTGCGACATGTCCCTGCTACATGACCCCTCGTGTCTGACCACCTTTAATCGCAAGAAATGGAAACCTTGCTCTGTTTAGTGCTTCATATATGATACCTCCAAACCATGCTCTGTTAAGTGCCTCATATATGATAACTCCAAACCTGGAGTCGTGTAATGCAATTCTAACTTTTGAGTATGTGGATGGAATACTACAGTATGACCAATCAAATGAAAGCTCTTCAGCAGTACGTTTAGATGGAACTGTTTAGCTTTTCATTATTTTACAACACGAAATTTGTTATTATTCTTGAATTTTGTATTAAACTTTTCTTGGGAGTGATAGGGTGAAAGGCCTGTTTATACAGAACGCATCCACGACCACAAACGCAATCATTGCGAGTTCGCACGAACCACCGTTCATACAGAACGCGGTAATTCGGGCTGTGACAGTCGCAATGTGTGCTGCCATGCACCATCTCATGAAAATGGCAGCAAACGCCTCAGCAACCTCGTTCCCAGGGTCTCTCTTCTTCCCGCCCCCTGGAGCGAGAGAGAGAGAGACCCTGGTTGGGTCTGGTCACGTGTCTCCCAGAATCTGGGAGATTCCAATTAAAGGACACGGGGGAGGGGCGGCAAAGTGTGAAATTTGTCTGCTCCAGCTGGGCATTGCGAAACAAATGCAAAAGCGTTCGGCGGCTCGCGACAAATGTGAAGCGGCGGTCATCCGCAGACTTCGAAAACATATCCACATGGTCTGGTTCTGAAAGTGTAAGTTGCTTTTGGATCAGAGGAAATGTCACGGCGCTTGAAGATTTATCGCAGTAAAGCTAATTTTGAACTTGCTGCGGAATGCAATCCAATTTTATTACTTGACGCCGCTAAGCTCGCGCTCTTGATTTATGGCATTGTTCCGGACTGGGATGAATTATCGCTACATACTGCTTAACAGGCGATCTTCAAGCTTCATTCGAAAGGGCCATTAAAGTGCTGCCGTCTGTTCTCGGGCGATGGCAAAGCAAGAACTGAGAAGCGGCCGCCGCGGAACCAATGTTTGCCACGCTGATCAACAGTCACTTTTATAACAGGAAACGATCGAGAGAAGACAATGATAGCTTTTATTCTTCGTGTGTGAGGCGTGTTGTTTAGTTCAATGTTCACCAGTTCCAGTCGTTTGAATGTCTATACATTGTTCATTTATATACTTGTGAATTTTTGAGCAACAATTTTATCCTTGCGCATTGTTTATTCGCTTTTGTTTGAATCGTTTGACTGAACCGTTTCGTTATTTCAATTTTAGGGCTTTGTTCATATTATGTTCAGTCCGAAAATTATAAGGACTATAAGCTGTCAAGATCTTTTGTCCCTATTTATTCAGTTATAAACGGCAGGCATAACATAAACAGTAAAAATGAAGCACTTTTTACGACCAAAGAGATTTCATAACATCCCTATTCGGTTGACGATAAGCCTGGGATGTTTTATCTGTTTTATTCCGGGTCTTGCTATAATCACAGAGAATTGTTTACGTCTTTTATATATATCTTGCAATACAGATTCCTATTTTCAACAAGAGGTTATGGAACATGGAACATATTTATTTCACAGCCACAGCTGAAACGAAACAATAACAGTCGCGCACAGCACGAGCCTAGCCACTGTACAGAAAACAAGACAACGTTTATACAAATACTGTCTACCCCTCCTTAGGATTATAATTGTCCACCAGACACGTGACCAGACCCAACCAGGGTCTCTCTCTCTCTCGCTCCAGGGGGCGGGAAGAAGAGAGACCCTGGGAACGAGGTTGACGCCTCAGACACATTCTGATGACATTTTGTCTTTTACCTCTTTACACGGTGGAGGAGAAGGAAGAGGAGATATAGGCGTATATCTGTACACCCGATTTTACAGAAGCGTCATATTTATGGCGAATACCACCACCTACATGTAGTAAAGGAGCTTCATTTCCACCCAGACAATAAGTTAATAAGTTTCCACGTATTTTTCTTTTTCTCTGCTTCTTTAAAATCACGACGGCCTTTGTCGCATAAAATTGGGTGTTTTTCATCTTCCACAATTAGCAGTTCAGTTTTGTCCGACTTCTTGTCAACCGGTGCGCTACAAAATCAAACTTTTCACGCGCACCACGTGTCACCTGGGCCGAGTTACGCGAAAACAAAAGAACTGATCGGTTGACAAGAAATAGTTCGTGCGACCATTGCATAAAAATTCGCTCTGGAGGCAATCTCTGCGACTTTCCGCACGAACCAATTTCCAGCCGCGTTCGTGATCGCCTTTGGTATATACGGATTCACACAAATTGCTCATACGCAATCCAATGCGAACCCCGCGTTCGTGTTTGTGGACGCGCTCGTGGTCGTGCTTTGTATAAACAGGCCTTAAAAGCTGGTCTAGCGATCGCCGTCCGTGATCTTTTAGAACCTTAAACAAATTGTCGCCGTGATGTATGCATGCAGTTACACCCTACTCTCTCTTACGCTTTCATTTTGTCCATTCGCTAGGTTGTCTATTGTCCCCTGCAAGCGAAAATGGACGTTAAGTGGATTATGTTTTCTTTCAGGACGAGGTGTTTCGCGTAAAGACTTCAAAAATTTGTTCGTAGAGTTCTCGTCTGATTGCCTCGAGAACATCCTCTTTAAATCCATTCTGAAACTGTGGCTTAGCGTTGTGTACAGAATAGGGTTGAAGCAACTATTTACAGTGGTTAAAAGCCTCGCAAACTCGTACAACTGCCTGGTAAAATGCGACGACAGTAACCCTGGGTTTGCCATGATACTTAGAAGTATCACCTTGTGCGGCAAGATGCAAATCGCATACACCAAAACTAGGCCAGTCAATAACTTTGTTGTTTTTCGGTTTTGTCTCTCGCGTTTTTCGGCGACATTCACGCTGTTGTAAATGCCTTGCTTCGAGTTTAATCTGTGAGCTTTTTTCAAGTGAAAGACAATTCCCACGTAGAAGACAATAAGACAAAACGCTGGGATCACAAACTGCGGCGCGATGATTGTCATAATGTATGTGAAATTGAACCAACGCTGATTAGGCCACCATGTTATGTCAATCAAGCATCTTCCATTGGGTTCTAAGGTCAAAGCAAACACGAATGGCACCTGCGACAGGCATGAGTACACCCAACTGAATACCACCATGGCCAGAGCTTTTCTCTTGCTCAGTCGACTCCCCAGCGTCTTCGCTAGTACTATTGTCTTGTATCGCTCATAGCCGATGCAGATGAGCATGGTCCCTGATACTGTTATTGAAACAGTGCTCAGAATGTTGATGACCTTGCAAAGGACAAAGCCGAATGGCCATATGGAATTGTTCTCTAAATACACGAGGTCGAACGGTAAAAATAGAAAAAGAACCAATAAATCTGACAATGCGAGGTTCAATATGAAGTAGCCCTTGGCCGAACGGAATTGTTTGCTGTTTGCGCCAAGGATTAATGCACAAACAAATAGGTTCCCGATCACGCCGATGATAAAAACCATAGGATACAAAACCAGGCGTACGATTCGCACAGCAATGTGTTCGTCGAATGCAAATCCTTCATCCGATGTAGTATTGTTCATGGTGCTTTTAAGTTAGCTCCTTAGTTTTCTTGTTTTTTTTTTTCAAGCTCTGAAACGAAGCAGATAACAATAACATCATTAGTGCCTGTGTTATATTGGATTAATTGACCGACGGAGTATTTAACTCTAAACGCGATATTAGAGCTTCATCCAATAAAAGCATGTTCATTGAGACATTTGCCAATTTCATTCGCTCCTGATTACCATTTCGCAATTAAGTGTTGGAAGCCTTTTTACGACCTGTCGAAAGTGTACCCTGAGATAAATGGTTTATTTCTCGCCTTCGATGGAAAGTAGCTTTGCATTGTGAACTATACTTGTCAAAATATAACAATTTTGTCAGTATAGGTAATCATAAGATTCAACTTGGGATTCATTTGCACGGGTAAGACCCAAATTGAACGAAAAAACCGTATGATTACTTATTAATAATTATACATGAAAAAATTTGCATCTATTCTTTTTTTTGCAATTTTTTTTTTTTTTTGCAAACATTTTTTTTGCAACAATTTTTTTTCTTTGCTTTTGCAATTTTTTTTTTTTTTTTTGCAAAACATTTTTGTATCAATTTTTTTTATTTGTAATTTGCTCTGCTGTTACACTTTTTGCACTGGTGTTAGACTTGAACTGCACTGCTCTTAGCCAATCAGAATTGAGTATTTTTTTCATGTATATTATTAAACACTATAAGCTACAATAGTTAGTCCAAGACGTCCTCTTCATAAGCGGGCAGTTCTATTTACGCCCGCCTGGTAACCCAATTTGAATTCTCCTCATACGAGAGCCAGAGGCATTCCCGTAAGCGGCCAACTCCAGTTACGGATAATGTTTTTCTGCTTCCCGGGGATGTCGGCGTCGACTGTATTACGAAAAAAATTGCAAGATTGGACCATTTCGAACTGTCGTTAGAATAATTAAAGAACGTAAAAAGTAGAAAAAAAGCTTAATTCATTTTTGCTGTGTTCATGTGTTTATAATAATAAATAATAATCTGATTTGTAAAGCGCGTCCAAAAACTAAAAAAAATAGAATGTAAAATTGTTAAAGATAGCTACCTACTAATAAAAATATAAATAGTTAAAAATACAATGAAAATTAAAATTTCAAATATAATGCGAGAGAAAAGAAAGAAAGTTTAGATTGAAATTTGTATTATAAAGATATGTGTACAATTTAACTGACTTTCCGAAAATAGCAAAAGTTTGCGGAACTTCAGCATGTTATACTGTGTGATGGATCTCAAAATAAGAAAGCAAGCTTTCTAAGCGAAAGTTGGGACTGCAAAGTTTTGTCACTTCGTTATATTCAATTCATCAATTGTTCAAAACTGAAGTACACACATGCTTTTCATCCCACGTTCTTAAGTTGTCATCGAAACGTAATGAGATGGCCAAAACAGACTTTTTTAATGCAGAACCAAGCCTAAAGATATTTAACGAGCTAGTTACGTTTGAGTTAACTTTGTAGTTAAAATCTTCAAGTGCAACCATTACCAAAAGCTGTTGAGCAGTTTTTTCCATTGGTGCGGTGATTCTAAACCTTTTGCGACTGTGGATCAAGATGTGACCATTCGTAGCAAATGGCAGTAACTACTTTCCCGTTGTTATTGTTTTCTATATTGTACAAGGTGATTCCACAACTTTTGAGACTGTGGTTTAAGTTCATGATAGCCACATGAAAGCTATCAAGCAAAACGTTATTACATCGGTTCCGTTTATTTTTCAATATTTTACAAAATGATTCTTTTTTTTTAGTTTTTAACTCCATACTACTTGAATAAAAAGTAAAAGCTGAAAACAGTATGACTCAGATCATGTTCGATTGAATAAATCAAATGTGTTCAGGAATAATTTGCCTAAAACATATTAAATAGAAGCTTTCTAAACACCTTAAACTGTTTCAATACTATGTAATACTTCTTTTGTATTTATAAAACTCTCTTTATTAACACCTTGCTGGTCAAGAAAAGCCTTTTGTCGAAGTTTAGTTATGTTGTAGAAGTAAATATCTAGAGAGAGAAAATGTTTGCCATTTAAAGGACAAATGCTGTATTTTCAAGTCAATAAAATATAGAAAGTAAGCGACGTTTCCTGAATATGAAACTTCCTCTCACATTAGCTATCTTGTCATTTCATTAAAATTAGCATCTCTCGTCTCCGTCTGCGTTTATTTTGAGACATGTTTAAAAATACTGGCGCGTCTTAAAAGTATTCTATCTACCTGTATCCTTCGTTATTTTAGCCTTAATTGGCGTTATGTGTCGCCCTTTCCCTGCTTTTTATTTATTTATTTTTTATTGACACCAACCTTTACAAGGCTAACGTGAGTAATGTTACAAAACAAAGTAAAAAAAATCATTTTTAGTAATGATGTGGGAGGTAAGTAGTGGGTTAGAGAAGTTCTCTGACGTGTGGTTGTATAAATAGATAATTCTAATTGAATGAGGCCAATACGTGAGTGAAGTAAAAAAAATCATTTTAGTAATGATGTGGGAGGTAAGTAGTGGGTTAGAGAAGTTCTCTGACGTGTGGTTGTATAAATAGATAATTCTAATTGAATGAGGCCAATACGTGAGTGGAGTAAAAAAATTCATTTTTAGTAATGATGTGGGAGGTAAGTAGTGGGTTAGAGAAGTTCTCTGACGTGTGGTTGTATAAATAGATAATTCTAATTGAATGAGGCCAAAACGTGGGTGAAATCCACAGTGTCACCAGTCAAGTGAAAGATATTGATCACTTCTTTCCTGCAGTGTTATTCATTATGCTAAGCAAGGTGGTTCTAACGTTTGTATCTGTGAATGAAATCCTATCGAATGTCAATTCAAATGAAAGATAATAAGTAGTACTTTCCTGTAGTGCTATTCATTATGCTGTGCATGGTGGTCCTTCCTCCTTGATTATGTGGATAAAATATGTTAATTATGTTGCACAAGGTGCTTTTAACTTTTGGGTATGTGAATGAAATCCCAGGGGCAGTACGCAGCTCTTACAAGGACTTCTCTGATTTGCTGAGAAAACAATAGAACAAACAACACAACAATAGACCCTAGCCCTGAAAATAATAGAGCTGTGTGATAACCAGGTCCAATGAAATTAGAGGTTGTTAAGAGTAGCGTGGTATCTGAAATCCTACAGTGTAACATTTATATTGCGCTATACAAGATGCTTTTTAACGTTTAGGGAGAGGTCTCTAGCAATACTGTTTTGTTTATTTTACAACGGCATTAGCCTTTGTATAAATCAAGTGTCAGTATAATTGGAGGCATCCGTCCACAAGGACAGGTTTCTCCATCTAATGTATTAATTTATAAAATAGAAACTGCTGTTTTGCAGGTTTATTTTTAATGGTTACAATCATATATACACACTTATAGGATTTCATCCAAAGACCACCACCATCAAGCTAACATCTCATTATAAAGGCTAAGTCATACTAGGCCCTAGCCTCCTACGCAGACGTCCTTAGGGCTCGTCACGTAATCTTTCCTCCCCCACGAACGTCTGCTGAAACGAGCGGTTAAAAACATAGACCAATCACAGCGCACTTCCAAAGCAAGGAAGTGTGCACTTTGGACCTCGGGAAATTTCACGCGAGACGCGTGGCCTTTCAACGAGTACGTGAGACGTTTAAGATCGTCGCCGGATTTAAATCCTTATCAACGAGAGGCTATAGACAGCTAAAAGAGTGTAAGATCCAAGTCTTATGCGATAGTCACGGTCTATATTGGAATAGTGGTATATTGCAATGGTTTTTAGCTCTCCTCAGAGTTTATTACGTGTTTCTCGGAGCTAGGCAGTACCTCCATTGTCAGAAGTACGGCGTCATTGCTTCCGGTTTGAAATATTTGAATCTCCAGCATGGTAGCTGTTTTGTAGTTATTACGGATGCAAGTGGTTACTTTTATACACTCTTTAAGCAAAATTGCAAGCGAAGCAAGCGAAGTCGTTTAGTTCTAGTACTCCTTTCTTAATCCGAGTAACCGCTTGTAACACTTGGATGTACTTGGTGCAGACGAACGGGTCACTCGACGAAAACACACTTACATCTATTTCCACGGCGCTTTCAATAACGCCCGAGATGTTCACCGAACTCTTGCCGAACACTCGTACTCTCCCAGTAGGAATCAAATGAATACTACAGAGAAAGCAGTTATTTCCGACGATTTTTTTCGGAGTTTCGCCCATACATGAAGCAAGAATTTGGAATCACTTCGCATTTATAAATAAACTTAGCGGTCGAGTACTCGCAGGAAAATTAATCGTCGCCAGGTCTAGGGAGCCAGTTCTAACACAGCTTATGATTGGCTTTTTATTAAACAATGACTTAACGCCGATTGGTCCTCCAGCAATCTGCACGTGATATCCAGCTGATCTTTGCGAATAAATGGAATGGAATTTAACCGCTCGTTTCAGCAGACGTTCGTGGGGGAGGAAAGATTGCGTGACGAGCCCTAAGGACGTCTGCGTAGGAGGCTAACTAGGCCCCAACAAGACCACAATGATAAACATGTAATGTTCATCATTCCACGAACGTGGTAGACTGCTAGCTGTCCCTTTTCAGTCAATCAAGCGGGCGAGCAGATAACGAAAACAAACTCGGTGAGACTGGAGCGAGCGAACGAGCCGAGGGGAAACTGGAGGAGAGGCGGTAGGAAAAGGGACTGCAGTCTTTTCTGTAACTTTCGCGTTCGAATTCTCCGCCGCACCAGGGACGGAAAACTCCGATTGGTTCATAGACAATAGAAAACTGTCAGGGAAGTTTGACGAGTATCAATAATCTTGACACATCTAGTGTGAATCGATATCTCCAGTTTCACATCAGAGTTGAGACGATGACATGGGAATGAAAATGTTTTAGACGATTGTCTGGTTGCCGGCTGTTTAGTTTTAAAAGACTGAAAAGAAGAACAGACAGCGGTGGAAGCGCTTCTATCGGGGAAAGATGTCATGGCTGTGCTACCAACTGGCTTCAGAAAATCAATAATTTATCAAAGCTCTGTCCTTGTATGATAGTGGCATAAACAAAACAGTCGTTAGACTGTCGAGAATTATAAACATCGCAGCTCCACCTGGCTATAATGGGAAGGGAATGGATGCTAAAATCGCAGCCTTGATTAAGGCAAACTTCAAGTTTCTACAAGTTGAATTGCTTTCTTTTTAAGCTTCAACTCTCTGCTAAGCTTGCTAAATGGATCTGCGTCATCTGCAAATTTAATATCCTGCAACGACGAAAACTAAAATAGCTGGGCCCAGCGTGACAAAATAGCAGGAAACTATTCCATGGCCAAAAAAAAAGCACTTCAGATCCTGTCATTTCAGAGAGAAAACCAAGAGAATGAGTTTAAACCTTTCCCACACAAAACTGACCAACATGCCAATTATGGCAAAGGCAACAAACCAACCGCCAGGCAAACAAGGACGCTAAAACAGGTCAAATTCTTATAACAAGAGCAGACACCACAGGAAACCACAACAGACAGCCGACTTTTTGTCTTGTCCGTTGCACACGATATTTTAAAGGTTGAAAATCCTCCATATTTCCGATTTTCAGCGCACATTTCTTGCAAACACGAGCAGATAGATTGGTTGCAGAGTTTGAGTCAGTCACGATCTTGTTAAGCGGAGCGCCATCCTTCGAAGTAGTGAAAAGGTTTTTAGATGATATGTAATTTCCGTTATTCTTAAAAATTTGTCCCACACATACGACAAAAATCAGAGGCCTCTGTCTCTTTCTTCGGCTTTCTTCCTCTACTTCTTCTCCGTACCGATTTCGTAGGCGTTTTTTCGCTCATCAAGGCGATCAAAACAAACTCACGAACAGCAGAAATTACATTTTCTGTCCTTGAATAAACGACGCGAATGCAGTCCGTTTGTAAATAATAAATCTACAATCGGTATAATACAAAGCACTGTTCTATTTTAGCCCGCATGCCGGTTTCGCGCGTGTTTAAAAGCAGAGAGACAAATAGAGGCGGAGTTGTCTTTTATTAAGTTGACAAGATTAGTTTATTTTTAATGGGTTCTCACACTTGGTGGGCGGAGTTATCTGAACGCGAATGTTACAGAAGAGACTGCAGTCCCTCTTTCCCTTCCCGCCTCTTCCCCAGAGCCCACTCGGTTCGCTCGCTTGGCGCTCAGATCGCCGATGACGTATTTGCTCGCCCGCTCGACTATCCAGAGAGGGACTGCTAGCAGTCTACGAACGTGGGACAAAGATCAGCAACTATCGAAAGAGTCACGTGTCGTGATAAAAAACGATGGTAAATTTTAAGCTCGGCAATGAAATGAGAAAGATGTAATGTTCATCTTATGACGAGCTTGTGACAAAGAAAACAAAAGAAATCGAGACCATAATTCATAAAAAATATATATATATATATTTACTTTTTTATATAAATATATATATTTTTTATGAATTATGGTCTCGATTTCTGTTGTTTATATATATATATATATATATATATATATATATATATATATATATATATATATATATATATATATATATATATATATATCTTTCCTCGCCCGGTTGAGATGCGTATAATTGTTTTATTTTATCGTTACATATAACACTAGATGGTATCAACTAATCACAAAGGAACAAGGAATTAGCCAAGTGATTTCAACATTGCCCAAGGCCCAGTAATAGTCGTAATAATTCTAATATTGGAAACAAAATTGCCATTGTGTTCATGAGTGATTGTAAAGCGATGAGGACAGTTTAACTTTCACCTTTACACAAATAGCTTACAAGCATCGCTTCTTTGTCATTAAATCAAAATCTAAAATTTCGTTTAGTTCAACAAAACACCGTTGTAAAAGATAGAATATCTTACGCCTAGAAACGAAGGTTAAGTTGTTTCGGCAAGCATGTTTCACTTTTTCGTTTCCACCCAACTTCTCGAGTCCGCTTATCCTAGCATTTGAATATGCTTATCCTAGCATTTGAATATGCTGCGTTAAGAATCTTATTTGGAAACAAATGTTCTCTAACAACGGGAAAATGCACAAAATGATAAGAACATATAGATAACACCCACCAGCTTTGAAGGAACGAGTAATTCAATAGGTGTTGCCCAAATTAGCTCTTGTTCGTCGTTCTAACTCTCCAGCCCCAAGTTATTAAACTTTTGTTTCTGAAACGGACTTGATTCAAAGGAAAGGTGTTGTTTCGCATTTTGAGAGTTTGTTAGTGTCAAATAAATTGAACGTATAATTTAGTTGCCAATGTTTCGGATCTCATTGGCTGGTCTTTATTCTGTTTAGTGCGTATTTCCCCCAAAATAACCGGTTTTATGACGTTTCCATGGAAACAAATGCGCCATGTTTAAGAAAATGTAAACTTTAATGTGATACTTCGTGCCATTCTTATCGCTTGTGCGTTTCGGCAATACATGGCTAAATAGGTTATGTGTTAATTGTAAGCTGTGTGACGCTCCAATGCAAAATAAGGCTATTTTTTTTGTCCTGAGATCAAAAGAATTATGTGCGATACTTATTTTTTTTAAATTTCTGGGAAAGTTTGAAAATTAATTTGCGGCTTTGGTTCAATTAGCAACTTGATAAGAGAATTTTGCAAAGTAAGTGACAAAAACAGACGCAAACAAATATATAAAACAAGAGAGTGAAAGTCAACACGACTTGATGGGTTATTCTCAAACTCAAACATGACAGCATTGTATGCCAAAACGAAAACCGCTTCCTAAACTAATTAGCTAGAGAGCGTCTTAAATTAGTTGAAAGCTAATAAATTGAAGTGAAGCGGAGATTGCGCAGCCAGACTGTCCACTCGAGAATGTTTTTTGTGTTCGCCAAACACAATATTATTTCTTTTTGCCGAAAGCGTCAGAAAGCAAACGCCGTGAATCCTTTGATCTTGATTTGTCAATGAGTTAACTCGAACCACTTAACATTTTGAACATTACCACCGACAAAATTGGCCTGCTCTAAAATTTCCCACCACTATGGAAATTCCCAATTAACAGCTGCTATGGCCATTTAGCTTCCAAACGACGCTGTGTATTTCTTTATTTATTCCGTTTCTTTAAATTTATAGATTGAAGTGAATGCCTCGTTTTCTTTTTTTTTTTCTTTTTTTGTGTGCGCAAGCCATTTTAACACCAAGTGAAACAGCGGCAAGACTAATTTAACAACTTATTCGTTTGTTTTCACTTCTTGTCGTCTTGAGAAAAATACACTAAAAACCGATGTTTGAAGTCTAACAAATTCGCAACACGATTGTTTTTATCTGTAAGTTCAAACCGCAACACGAGGCCCCCCTTTTTTAACACATGAGCACAATTTCGCTCCAAATGTCCGGCGTTGTCTTTTCTCTCTAGCCAGACAACCTTTCGGTACTTAACTACGTTTGTTTGGTGTGGTGTAAAGAGAATAATAAATGTGTGGTAAAAAAAGGGAATTGAATGATTTATTGTAAATTAAAAAAAGGAAAGGAAAATCTGCACGTTTGATAAATTATTGAATCGTCTTGTCAGTTTCTTATCTTCGCCGCGCATATTTCCTTCTAACGAAATTTTACCCAGTTTGAAAAAAAGGAGATCTGAATGTCGTGTAAGCTAGTCACTGTAAACATTACTCTTGAAGAGTATAGACGTGACTGACACTGGTATAAGGCAATTCTGGATTTTGATTTGCTTACTTGTTGACGAAGTTTATAATCACTCTAATAAGAGAGTAATATGATCAACTTACAGAACTTAAGTTTGTGACGTAGGCGTTCATTTTGTAGCTACTACATCCGTAAAAACTACCCACATTTATTTTCAATTTTATTTTAAACAAAAAAAAAACGTTTTTGTAAAAATATTCTGCGATTCTGCCTGAAGACCGGTACCCGGTTGTCTGAATTTGGAAACCCTGTTAGTCAAATAACTCGTATAAACTTGAGCACTGCCGAGATCCCTAAAGACGACAACGGGACTTAATTCAATGAACCCTTTGATTTTGCCAATATGTCGTACAGCAAGAAAATTTGTTGTGTGTAATCAATTTTTAAAGACAGAGAAAAAAACTAAGCTTATTAGTCAGTCGATTACTGAAATTAAAGATACGCATTCAGGTTTACTATCCTTGGAGACCTTACAGGACAGGACAAATAAACCTGTTACTCATTGCTCGTAAAGCTATACGCGATACACTGGCCGCCTTTGTTTATTTTTCCCACTTTTGAAAAGATTATTTGAAAAATGAAAAATATCCTCATCTTGCAGAGAAAAAAAATAAGGCGCTAATTTAGATAAACGAGGTCCATCGGGTAAAGAAATTGACATTTCAGATTTTTTGAACAGTCTTGACACACGCGATGATTGCACGCAAACTGCCGGATTTTTAAGGGTTTTTAATTTTCTTTTAATGTTTCCGATGCAGCTGTGATTGGGAATTACCCCAAGCGACGGTCTATCGCGGGAAAACAGGGTGCGCGGGGCATCATGGGAAAGATGCAAACGCGAAGCGCCGTAAACGTGAGTGTGGTGCACTAGTCCCACAACCCCATACACACCGCGCTAGAATAAGGAGGGACAATATGTTATTCGCAATTCCCTTTTGGGAATTCAAGCTAGTTATATTTCTCTTTTCCACGCGGGTCACCCATTGACGCCACCAGTTACAAGCGCACTTCCCACCCGCCCCCGTACGCTATTATTAGCTCTTCCTTAACCTCCAGGGAAGTTATTTAACTAACACGCCCTCAGTTTGAAGAACATGTTACCGGGCATCGTACGCTTGTACGGCTGGTCAGCCTCTTCCTACGCAGTTGTATTCTTTTAGCATGTAATAGACATGTATTCTATTCGGCTGAACGTAGTGAAAGAGAATAGAATGATTATTTGGTTTCTCCTGGCTTCTCGCGAATAATCTACGATGCAGCTACCGCAACAAGCTTCAATGCTGCAAACAAGATGAGATTGCTTTTTAGCTCAGTTTAACTATCGCGCTTATCACTTGTGGAAACTGACCGGTTTGGCCGGCCAGTTCTGACAAATGGAAAGCGCCCTTTAGTTTTTGTAATACATACTTAGATTGTTGGTTTTTATTTTTGTAAGTGATGAATAACCTGTTCGTTTCCTTTGCATAAGCTCAGTCATAAACGTAGATAGAAATTTCTTATTTTACAGCTGCTACATTTAACACGTGTCACGGACCCATATGTCAGTGATGTGGTTTTGACTTTTTCAGTCTGCATGCGAACTGATGATGAAATTCAACTGAATGTAAGCGCTGCTGATGAAGCAGTTTTAAAAACTGTCGTTTAATGCTTTTTACCTATAGCTGCTCAAGTTGGTTCTACCTATTGAGTCTCTGAATAATTAGGTCCTAAAGCCGTCCTAAAGCTGTGGTGCTGTTTATTATACTATACAAACTGGTTCTGACTTTTGAGTCTGTGGATGGAATCCTTAAGTGTGACCATTCAAACGAAAGCTACTGAGCAGTACTTTCCTGTGGTGCTGTTTATTATGCTGTACAAGGTGGTTCTAACTTTGTACTCTATGGATGAAATCCTTAAGTGTGGCCATTCAAATGAGAGCTACTGAGCAGTATTTTCCTGTGGTACTGTTTATTATGCTGTACAGTGTGGTTCTAACTTTTGAGTCTGTGGATAAAATCCTAAGTGTAACAATTGAAATGAAAGCTTCTAAGCAGTTTTTTCTAACGCTGATCGCCTTAAGCTGTTTTGTTTTTTGTTTTCCATGCTCTGCATGAGCTAAGTGTAAAGTGTTAAATAAAGGATTGATTGATTGATTGATTGATCGATCGATTGATTGATTGATTGTCCAATGTTGTATTTGAGTCCACAATCCCCGATTTCCTAGGCTATCAAGTGTGCTTGTTCTCCAGGTTTTACTGTTGGTCAGGTTTCGATATAGACCATTTGTTTTCTCAGTTTATTTTTTAGTTCTTGTATTCCAGAATGCGAATACAAGCTTATTAAAGCTTTTACTCAGTCCCAGATTAATATCACGGAGACATGCAGTGTAGTTCTAACCTTTGAGTCTGTCGACAAAATCCTATGGTGTGACCATTCAAATGAAACCTCTTCAGCAGTACTTTTGCATGGTACCATTTGTTCTAACTTTTGAGTCTGTTGATGAAATCCTATGGTGTGACCATTCAAATGAAACCTCTTCAGCAGTACTTTTGCATGGTACCATTTGTTCTAACTTTTGAGTCTGTTGATGAAATCCTATGGTGTGACCTTTCAAATGAAACCTCTTCAGCAGTACTTTTGCATGGTACCATTTGTTTTTCAATACTTCACAAAATTTGATTTTTCTTGAATTTTGATTTTTGGCTGACCCTTGGGAGCTTAAGGGTTAACTTAAACGTCGTGATCAGTTATACCACAAACATTTCTATTTTTGGCTTTTATTTGTCATTCTCTTTTCGAAAAAGCAATAAGATGTATTTTATTTTCCTTATTTATAACAGCTGGTGTGCGTATGTTTCATAGCACAAAAAATCTGGCTGAATAAAAACAAATTTTAGCCTTTCTCCGCCCAATCACGTTTTGATAGATTAAACAAAACAAAAACCGGATTTTGCGTTTTTTCTATGGATCTCCCATGCACGTACGATGAGCTATTATGCACTGATTATTTATAATCTCCAAAGTCTGTGAACAGCGACTAGCAAACATTTTGTGCATTTTTTGTAAGATATTAGGAAGTGACGTTGGGACGGTCAGTTTAGGTGATTTAGTAATTAGTAACTGTATAAACTTAGTGGTACACAAATATTGCATTTACCGGAAAGTAAAGCCTAAAATCCCTCAAAGTTGTAAAACTCCATAACAGATGAATCCAGAAACATTGAAAAACTTAACCTTTCGGGTATTTTTTGTATGTCGAATAGATAGATATTAGTTTTATTATAACGATTTTTTGGCAGTTACAGGTATTCTTAAATTTTACATTTTTCTAATTTTTTAACAGGTACCCTGCATGCTAGACTGCAAAACAATCGTACTTTTTGCGTTGCATGGTCATACCAATGCGCGCGGTCTTTGAATAAAACGTCTGGAGCGAGTGTGAATCAGAGAGTGAAAAAACACCCGACTGCTTTGCTCTCTGGTACCCCGTAGTCCATTCTGCGCATGCAATGTGCTGTTGGAGACGTTATCTTTAACTGTCCGATCTTTAATCCACCGTAGGAAAAAAGATGGCGGCCGTTCATTTTACCACAATACCTTGCGGACCTAACACAGCATATAAGGCACAAAGAAAGCCAAATTTTTACACTATTTGTTCCAGTACTAAGGACAATGTGTAGACTAGGTTTAAAGGTTTTATAACTTTTCTTTACATTTTTATGAACGTTATTAAGGTTTTTGTTCGCTAAGAATTATGAGTAAATGTACCAGTCGCCATCTTTTTTCCTACCGAGGATTGCTTCAGCATCCCTTCTTTTGAACTCATCAACAGTAGAATAGAAGCTTAGTGGCGCGAGTGACAAAAGTGGTGAAAATGCATTTAAACCGGTCAGGACACATCAAGGGACAATAAAGTAAAGGTAAGAAGTCTTTATTGTGTAATATTTTCGATTTTTCCATCACTTCTTGATTCGTGACAAGATTCGTGACAAATCGTAGTATTACCTATATTTTATTACTGTGTATCGGCTTCGAATCTGTAATTTGATGTGGTTCACACACCACGGTTGGGCTGCCTGTGCTTTTGCAAGCTCTTCCCTTTCATATTGGCGGACATTCAGCTTCTGCTAAAACTTGAAGTTTGCGTCATGCGAGTAGTCACAGAATGTAACGTATCGTCAAAAGTCCAAGCATACGCACTGGGCACTACTATTTATACTTCGAAGAAGTCTTATTCATTTTGTTTTCTTGTTAACTTTTAATTTTTTTTTATTTAGTTCGTGTCATATATGAAAACTACAGTAGCTTACAGTTTACTATTTTGTAGCTACGTGTAATCGACCAGGTTAAATAAAAGATTGATTGATGGATTGATTATGGGTCACGTCCAAAGAGATTTCTACACATCTGTAAATCGATCAACAAAGGAGTTGAAATCCATTTGGTTTGGATTGTGGCGGCATTCTCAACAAATACTAAATGAGCTAAATTCGCGTACTTCAAGAACGCTCTACCCGGCACGCCAAAACTAACACGCTTATAACTTATGCAGCGTTCACACTAGGGCGAAATATGTTTCAACTTGTCACTGGGAATGAAACACGTTTCATTATAAAAAAAAAAAAGTGATCAAAACAAGTTGATTCGGAGCATGATTGTAACTACCTCACGAGCTAGTTTCGATCAAAGCCAGACGAAACACGTTACCGCAAATGTCACATTCTTTGCCTTACCTTTCGTTCCCGAAAAGCTTGACAAGCAAGAATAAACCACAAAAATCATGCAACAGCAAGTGCGAACTCTATTTTTTCAGTTTCAGTTTAAAGGGGCTATGTCGCAAGGTGAGTCTGCGCAATGAGTTCCTGTCATGTGACGTCACCCGACGTCACACGTGTCAAATTTCTATTGTTCCCTCCCGGATCGCGGCAAGTTTTATCGCGCTTGCACTCGTGTCGAACCACGCGAGGTAAACAAACGCACGATCGATTTCGCTTTTAAATTCCTCTCCAACTTCCACCACTACTGGAAGACATCGAATTTTTCGAAGGTACGACTAACAAATCGCAGAAATAATTTACCAAAAATCTAGCCAAGTAAATACTCTAACTAATTTGTAAACTTGGGATCTATCCTTCCACGCAATACGACGGGATGGAACGGATTGCAATTTCGTTTAAACATGTTTACTCCAAACATGTTTATTTATTTTTTAACATGGTTTGACAATCTTTTGTTTCGCGAAAGATGACTCCTCAATGGCCCAAAAGTTCAAAATTTCCCGTTTTCTCACAAACTGATTATTTCCACTTTTTATGTGGTTTCGCTGGTGGTAATCTTTACAGTATCAACTATAAATTCGACTTCGCTTCTTTCCCGAGGGTCATGACAGCAAAGTACCCAGGGTACAATGTTTTATCCTGAGGAGGGGAGGAGTGAGTGGGATGCTCGTCGTGCCTTGAAGGTTGTTTATAGAACACCAAGAGAAGATATCAAGTGAATTTTCAAAGAGAGAAATAATTGTCTAAAGTTACCCTTTAAATCCTTGCAACTGCACTTATCAAGCGCACGTTTATTCCATAAGCTTCACACTACGTTTCGCAGGGACAGGAAGCACAGCTTTGAAGTAATTCTTGAAATAACAAAATATATGTAATGTATTGACCAAAAGGAACAATTTGATGTTTGTTTTATGGCACAGGCACACGTCCTGAAAAGGTATTAACTGAAAATATTCGTCGGGTGCGTGATCTCGAGGATAGAATTTTGTGTCCACGAGTGAGGAGGACTAAAAGGATGAAATTATGCAAAAAAAATATAGGTCACCAAGCTCGTTTAGAAGAAAACAACCGCTTATTTACTAAGAGAAATGAATCATCAAAGGAAAACCTTTGCTTCGGAGTGCGCGCGCGCTCGTGCACGCGCAAATGACGATAGATTTTATGGGCAGTAGTGACTAGGGAATCACCTTAATAGGGGATAAAAGTCAGGTTTTAGAACCTTTTCAGGGTGTTCAGAGTTCAATATCAATAAATCTGAAAATGATTTTTCATGCATTGTTTTAGTACCTCCTAGGGGCTAAAATAAATAAAGGGCACGCCTATCATACGATCCAGGTACGATAATCCCCGTCAGTTTTTAAATGTGATCCCCCCGGAAGTTTATATGCATGTGATTAAGACCGGGAAGAAGACTCATTTGCAAATGATAAGATCTGCACCAGGCATCGCTTGGTGAAATGGGCTGAAGACCAATTGTTGAAACGTTGTGCCCACAAAACCCGGAGAGAGGTACTCGACAAAATTTATAAGGGAAGGCACCACCCCCAGGTCCAAACCCAGAAAAGCGGCCGGGTAACACGTTCGCATACCTACAGTAGAAACACTACATCTCTTTTCTATATCCTTGGAATGAACCGACACCCAAGAATGCCAAAAATCAAAATTCAAGAAAAATTCCAAACTGATGAGGAGGTCTCATTTGAATGGTCACACCGTAGGATTTTGCTGACAGACTCAAAAGTTAGAACTATATTGCATGTGGTCTCCATAATTGACTCTGGGAGTGAAAAGGTTAATGAAAGAAAATGACAGGCCATTTTAAATAACTTCAACTTTCTTTATTATTGCACTATTTATAAGTAATCTAACCTTAAATAATAGTATTTACACTTTTAACAGAAAACAAATGTACTAGAACATTGCAAATAACGTTAATGAATGTGTGCGCGGTGACCAGAGTAGCCACTGGCTTTCGAGCTGGCCACCGCCATGTTTAACTAAATAGGGCCATTTATACGAGACCAAATAAGTCGCGACTTACACAAGTCGCGACTTACAGAAGACGCGAACCACTCGTATAAATGATACAAAAATGTGTTCGCATCTTATTTAGGTCGCGACTTATGCAAGCCTCACTCGTATAAATGGTCTAGTTCGCGTCTTCTGTAAGTCGCCGACTTATGCAAGTCGCGACTTATTTGGTCTCGCATAAATGGCCCTAATGTCAGTTTTCCCAACCGTCTTCTATATATCAACTTCCCTACTACTTTATATATACCTCTAGCCTAAAAGAAGGTACCCCTTTCGAGCGAACTATCCCCCGGGGCCTCAAAACGAAATGAGTGACATTTAAAAGTGGGCCTGTTCCTTTCGAATAAGCCCACGAGTATTTCATCACTTTAATATGGGAACCTCCTCCTTACAGAACACACTCATAAGCTGGGATGAACTGATGACAGGCAAATAAACACTGTCATTAAGATCTTTGTTTATCACAAGCAGGCAGATTTCGCAAATGCATCATGAATGTCATCAAAAAAACAAATCCTGTATGTTTTAAACAAGAGCAGCTATCAGAAACATGCTCACTTAGTGTTTTTCCCTAAAGAGTTGCATTCGGCTAGTTCGGTGAATTGCCTTGCGCTGCATTACAGACCTAGGGCCCTAAGGCACCTCAGCGTGAGACCCGACACATTATTACCTTACTTGGGTTATTACACACCATTTATCACGTCGTCAACATGTTAACAGCTGTAGAAATTAAACTGATCGAAATATAGCCATCACTGTACAGGATATGAATGTTTACATTGTTTGAATGTTGATGGACAACATTAAGCGGGTCACAAATGCACACTATTGTCCGGGACTATTGTACCTTGTATTAACTACACCTCTTAATCCATTCACTCATCTAGAAACAAGCCTTGAGTAGTGTAATGGTTCAATCATTCGACTTTGTGGATGAGATCCTAAGGTGTTAGTGACCGCTGAGCAGTAATTCCAAGTAGATCGTTTATTGCCATATACAATGTGGCTTTTACCTAATCCTAGAATGTGAAATTCTATAAATGAAAGCTAAAGGCAGTACTCCGGCTTCGGATCGGGGGTTGCAGCCAGGCGTGCGTTTCTCAAAGCTCCCGAAAACTTTCCGGGCACGAAAAGTCATGTTATGTGCAAAATGTTTAGTACTAACAAATTTCCAATGTTTGTTGCTTTTGAAAGATAAACAATAAAATCTGACGTTTACTGCACAAGTTGGGTGGTTTGCTGGCTAGCTAACAACTTCAAATCATTCGTTAGAAACTGAATTTAAAAATCAGCCTTTGGGCCTGAAATGTCTTCGGGTGTTTTGAGAAATGCACGCCAGCTCTTAGTGTTTTCAACATTTTAAAAAATTAAATTTGGAACCTTGCGAGTTTAATTAGCAACTTTTCTTTTTCAGTATATCTGTAAACACCGAGAAATAATTTCTTGAGCAATTTGATGTTTTCAGTTGTACTTCACAGCAGCAGTTCATGTGTCATAAATATATAGTGCTGAAAGTATTGAATCACCTTTTGGAATTCCAGTGTAAAATACCGAGTACATGTACACTTTATATTGATAGGGTAACTATTAAAGAAGAGCAGATAGTATTTATATAGCATACGGTTTATTGCGTAGCTCAGAAAGATAAAAAATATACCGTCCGATCAGTTTATTATAACCGCGCTTACCTCTCATTCAGCTTCATGCACTTGTGATCGTCTGTAACAGCCACACGAGATAGAAAGAAAAACTCCTTGGGTCCGCCTTGCAAATGAGCCTTTTCGTGCCGTTGTCGATATTTTGTTGGGCACTTAACTCTGAATGACGTTTTTTTTACCTTTAGCAATCGCGTGCCTCCGTGCAAAAAAAGACAGAAATATACCAAATGAATCCACACAGGTCAATCAAACCCAGGTGCTGTGAAAAAACTAGCGGCTGAAAGTTATTACAAAACTATCACAGCGCTGATTAAAAGGTAATTACAACATACCAAGGAAAATTCACATTCAACGAACAGCAGGAAATCGGTAGAGATCAACCCAAGACCGGTCATCTTTAGTGCCTCAAGGTCAGCTTTCTCTAGATATCTGCGTAGCAAAGTATCATGTGTTCCAATATACATCCGAAAAATACAGATAAAAAGGCAATTTGGCCTTTGGTCCGGACTACGGTATCTTCATTATCTAATTTATTCGGAAACGCATTGAGGATAAAATGTATGTTTGCATCACGATATAAAGAGGGATAATTGACAAACGTTCACCCGGGGGAACTCTCCTCTCTCTCTTATACAAGCTATATAAGTATGTGCGTCATCAAATTTATATCAGTGTGCTTTATTGAGCAGTGTGGTCTGGAATAGGGTCTAGCTTTTGTGGAATGACCTATCTTTGTGTAAAATAGATAATGTTTTGCATTAACTGGTATGAAGTAGGGAAGGGGGTCTAAAAAAAGGTTAAAACTAAGCCGGGCTGTGAGCTTTGGGACACATTCCCTCGCCCAAACACACATGGGTACCCCTCCGGATCTAAACACCTTCTTATCGTGATGGAACGGTTATAGAGTATTAATTGATTGACTTTGTCTGGGCTTTCGCAGCTTGACTGTGTGGGTGTGCCTATGGATTACCAGCTGGCCGTGCAGAGAAGGAGTGAATTCGGAACAAATGGAAAGATGCTGCCCAAGGAAGGCACTCCGAATTTAAAGTGATGGGGAAGTGTGAGTGAATGGGGGCAACTAGACTCAATATCCAAAGGACGTTCAGTAAAACCCAATTAAATCCCCGAACCAAAATTGAACCCCAAAAAATATCATGCTGAATTTTCGAACCTTAAAAATATATAACGAGAAGGGATTAAATGATATAACAAGTTTAGTTGCACTAGCCCTACATTTGTAGCAGTACGCAGGTACTATGCATGGCAAGAATTATTTACCGCAAATCCTTATATTGTTTTGAATACTCCAAAAAATTCCAACTTCACTCAAGCCACCCCAAAAAATACTTGCCAAAATAAGCTTACTCAAAAAAATCCTGGAATCGAAAATTTCAAACCCAAAAAAATCCTTCGCACATCTCCGTCACTTTAAATCCGGAGTACACCCCTGGGGGATGCTTACGGCGAAGGGAGGAGGAAGAAGAAGAGGAGAGGGAAGGATGAAACCAGACGGTTTGTAAGCAGTGGTAAGTGTTTGCTCAAAGACGAGATTCTAATGTAGCCTCTATTTTTTTTTCGAAGCTCTCGTAAGTGACCACCTCGGAAAATTCGAAAAAGTGGTCGTAACGATGGCTGGTCGCTTACGAAAACGGGCTCTCGCAAGCGACCACGCCATGAAACAATAGAGACTGGTCGCTTCAAGAGCTTTTAGCATAAAGCTTGCTTGCTTGCTCAAGCCGGAAATCATCTTGAACATTTAATTCGAGATCTGCATCAACGCACCATTAGCGCTTATATTATATTTACTCATTTAATGCGAAAAAGAAGTGTATACAGCTTTCATTAGCTCATACATGATTGGTTCGCTGAATTTATCCCCGGCGTAGCTAATCGAACGAATCCGAACCAAAAACCAATCGAACCCAATCGAACTAAATCGTTCGATTGGAGTTCGATTGGTTCGGTAATCGAACATAATCGAACTGGAACTTTTGGGTGAGTTCGATTAAGTTCGATTACCGAATCCAATCGAACCCAATCGAGGCGATTGGTTCGATTTTGTTCGGTGGAAGAATTTCACCCTTTAACTGATCCTTTACTAGCGGAGCAATTGTGAGAGATATTAACACATTTCAATTAACTAAAATCTTTATTGTTACGGTGATTCGAAATTGATTAATTCACAATATAACATGAACAGCTCAGTACTTCATATCGTTCGGAATAACACCGAACGGGGATAATATTAAAATGTTTGTACCATCGTCGCTAAAGTTTCGGATAGATTACTAAAAGACGACCACTGCAACTGGATCTGGACGCACGCAACGGTGTACAGTGTGTACAGAATAGTTACCACTAACGCTAAAAGTGTTCTCATTACCTCAAAGTAGATTTCTATTAAAACTGCAAGTGGTGTTTGCAGAAGCTGCTGCAAAATGCAAGCAATGTAAGCTAGACTTTCAATGTTAGAACAGTTCATTAAATGTAACAAAAATAAGACTAACGCTTTGTTGAAGTGCCCGATTGTTGAAGTGTTCGATTATGTTCGATGAGTTCGATTACGTTCGATTGTTGAAGCGTTCGATTACCGAACGTTCGATTGCGTTCGATTGGCAAAATTTTTCGGTGAGTTCGATTAAGTTCGATTACCGAACCCAATCGAACCCAATCGAGCGATTGAGTTCGATTAGGTTCGATTATCGAACGTTCGATTAGCTACGCCGGGATTTATCGCAAACACAATGGGCATTTAATGTGGTCCAGGTTTCAGCAGCCGTTAGTGGGAAGGAGCGTTGCGTGACGAGAGAAATAACGGCTGCGTGGGAGACTAGCTCGACATATAAATGGGAGATGATTTCAAAGACAGTCCCACAGAGCCATAAGGAACTTCTCGTAATCTAGGTGTAAGGGTCTGTATATCCCGTATTCAATTAACTATACATTCTTTTATCCCAAATTTGTTGCCCAATATTCCATATTTTCTGTCCTCAGATATTCCGTACCCCCCTTTTTTATTTCACCAGAAATATCCCTTATCCTATAATGTTTTACCCCATCCCGGGGGAGGGGGGGGGGGGGGTACTCCCGACAATTTAGGAAAGGTGTGTGCCGCCAAGGTTCTCAAACCCTGACCCTATTTAAGGGTAGAAAATCGAGATTTGATACCCTTCTTAAATCCCAATTCAGGCGTGTAGTACAGTTTTAACAGACCATATGTTTTTCGTTTTGGGCGTTCGGGTGGATACTGCAATTTAGTGACCCTATCTAAGGAATATCTAAGGATCACAATACCAAAAATACCAAAAAGGATACTACCCTATTTAAGGCCTTAGCACCTCAGAAACCCTACCCTATCGGGCGTCACATACCTATATAGTGTATATAAAGGAGTACCCCCCCCCCCCCCCCCGTACCCCATGCACTGTGATCCCGATAACTCCTATTTAGCACCGGCGAGGCACCATTCACACCGTTCCTTTGAGTGCACTTAATTTATAGTTACCCTGGGTGCCAGTACTTTTAATTTTTTTAGTGATTTTAAATTTGATACAATTCAATTTCACAATACAAGCGAAAGCAGAAATGTCTAAACAGGCATATACGCAACGTATACATTTAATTAAGATCCTACCGGCGAGGCAAAGCAGAATTTATACTAATTTAATTTGGTAATAAAATCTAGCAAGAAGGAAAATATCTTATTTCAAGAGTCGAATAAATGCCACAAAAGAACCTCTTCTAAATAAAAGACAGAAAGTAAACTACTGACTCTAAGATTCAAAAAAGAAAATTTTTCTTCGGACTGATAAAGGGAGAGTTTGAAATTCAAAAGAAAAGAGCATAATTTCTGGGCACATGATTTTCTTTTTTCAATTATTAGAAGTAGCGCCGTCAGTTTTAAATAAACATCCTGGATTTTAGACGAGAGAATACCGTATACACAAATTGAAAGTTTCGTTATAAACATTTATGAAAACAAGAATAGATTGCTAAAGCTAAATAAATAGCATTTTCCATACCATATTTCCTTTGAATTAAAAGCGTAATTTGACATGCCTTTTTATTTGGACTTCCCTAGAAATGGTACCGTTGTCATGCGAGAAAAATATTTTGTTCCTGATTGCGATTATACATGTCATACGTGTATATATTTCTCTGCCTCTAACAAAAGCCTTTTTTAATGATGTGCACTCCATAAAGCACAGTGACTGAGAAGACTAAAGCTGGTATGTTTACAATTTTTTATTCTTTATGCCCGGTTGTTGTTTGGTAAATGATTGTGAACAATAGTGCTATTGGCGAGATGAGCTGTTGCTTATTGCAAGCAACGTTTTTCCATTGGAGTAATAGTACTATCCAGATAAAAATAAGTTATTTTGGCAGTCGCTTTTTCTAAATCCTAGTGAATGACGTGAAAATCCGCTGTGTTAGTTGTTGGTTTGAAAAACACAGTGAAAACAATTTATGGTGTTTGTTGATATAACAAGTACTACCCGGCGTATTTCTATCGACATTTAATGGCTCACTTTTCTTCATTTTCCACACTCCGCACTCCGCACTCCTCATTTTCCAAACTCCACGTTTTCCACCTAACCTACTTTTCTTCAAAGGTTAGTTAGAGAATAAAAAAAACTGAACTGGACATAACAGTGAAGACGCATACAACAGTCCCCGAAAGAATGGCAATTAGGACAAACAAGTCTTGATTAATTTATGATTGATATTTAGAGAACTGACCTCTGGAGCCAGGATCATCGCTCTGCACGTTGTCGTTTACGCACTGTTCATTTACCCCCCCCCCCCCCCCCCCCCCCCCCCTTTGACAGCTACGGGTCGCCTGTTCACTTCACTCTTGTCGTTGAGAGCCAGCCAAGGGTACCTTAGAGTATTTACAGTACGATCAATAAAATCCTAAAGCGATCCGTTATTCAAGTATCTCTGGGTTCCACAGCAGGCGCAGTTGTACGTGGGGTTGTCCGCGAACATGCATGCACGTCCACGAAATTCTGCCTAATATAAATACAATCGAACTCATAAACATTGTTCTTTATTTCAAATTAACATTATGGGAATCTAATCCGCAACTTTTTTGTTGCGGATTAGAAAATATTCGCGTCCACACGTAGCGTATTCGAATCGTATTTGCCCGTCCACACGTATCCGGATTCGCTCTAGCAGCCAGGGCTCCTCTTTAAATGTTGTCAAAAAAGCATACGCAAGGCCAAGTTCAAATCAAAGTTCAACTGTAAACACGTTATTAGACTAGAAATAAGTCCATGTAGAAGTGAAGCGATAACATTTCGGGTCGGCCATGTTGAATATTCGCGCGGTTAAAGACTGGATCTGATACTTTTACGTCAGCGTATTAAAGAATATCCGGATTCGACCGTCCACACGATGCCGTACTCGTAGCGTATTCAAAAATTTCCACTCTGGAGAGCGAATTCAAAAAGTTGCGGATTGGTGAGCCGAATTCGCCGGATACGTGTGGACGGAAGGCCAATCCGCAACAAAAAAGTTGCGGATTCAAAAATATCCGGATACGTGTGGACGGGGCCTAATTCTCTCAAGAGGTTATTCGTTTAATTCTCATTCTGCCCAGTCTTTAAGCGATGACATATTTTGTCAAGTTGACGCTAAAGAGATCACAAGTTAGCCAGCGTAGCTTAAAGACTGGGCAAAATGAGAATTACAGGCACATCGATGGTCGGCTTTATATGCAAATTTCACTCTTTACGAATGGCGCCTGCCCAAACGCGCAAAAAAAAAAGAAACAAATCGCGCCAAATACTATTTTGTTGTTGCCCTAATTAAATCCTTGATCACATCTGTTTATTCCATAAATGAAATCAAATCAAAGGCTCCTGTGAGCCAACCCGCGAATACGAAATGCTAACGCGCAAAGCAATATTGCGAACGCAAGGCTTTAAAAAAAAAAAAACAGTACATCACCTTTATAATGTCCAGTCCGAAAAAAAAATTGGGCAGATCCATGAACCATGCCACTAAGCTACGAAGCAAAAAGTCTGCAGATGGTTATGTCTGTGATTATGCTTATGTCGTAGTGGGAACGTAAAATCTAGCAGTCATAGTTGTGATCATAATGACGTATGTTCATTCATGGTATTTTGGCCAATGAACGTCCTAGTTCCAGTAATTTGCAGTTCATGCTATTCCAAGATGGCCTCCAACTTTCATGAGCGTCAAATTTAAAGTCTACTGCTTGTAAGTATGTGTTTCCACTAGATCATAACAACGTTGTGATTATAATTATGTTTATGATTATGATTATGATCGTTGTGTCGCTAGTGGGAAGCAAGGCCGAACAACCTTTTTCGAATTTGTGGCAAAGCTGTTGCCGACATGACGGTCAGCATTTTATTCAAAGATGAATTACAGTCCGTACTGCGCAATCTCAGCTCGGCAATGTTTGTGAGACTCACAAACAAGGAACGTTAACTAGCGAAAATGAAAATTACGGGACAAACTTAGGGCCTGTTCACATGAGAGTGGGGTACCCCGGGTGCCTGGGGTACCTCAGGTAGCCGGGTCGATAAAATGTTTGTTTCATATGCGTTTGATGACCCCGGGGACCTGGGGTAGGGTGCGTTTGAAGTCTATCCGATCTGGGGACCAAACCATAACCTTTCTTTGGTTTTCAGGACTCCTTTTAGCCACTTTCGCCTTTGTAGATTTGTGTTGCAAACCATCTGAAGGTTTTCGCTTTCCCTTCGGGTTCGACTTCGTATTTTGCCTTGGGGCATCCAATTCCAATGGAATCAGGGCCTGATCGGGCTGAGATGCTACTGTCTCGCTTAAACTACCAATATCCTGACTATTTTCCTCAAAATTTGAGCTGTCGAGTATATTTTGGAGGCGTTGTTTGCGGAAAAGCTCACCAGGTTGATAACGAGTGGACGCCATTCTGTTTTCCCGCTTGTTTTTGGCGGGCTAAATTGTCGAATGCCCGTATGAACCTCACCCCGGTACCCCGGGGTATAGTGTTCACATGGAAAAAATCTACCCCACTCAGGCGGGCAACCCGCCCCGAGGAGACGGGTTGCCCGGCTGAGTGGGGTACCCCACCACGCATGTGAACGCAACCAGATAAACAACAAAGAATATATGGAGACGCTGGGAACCCCACCAAGCCGGGGTACCCCAGGCACCCGGGGTACCCCACTTCCATGTGAACAGGCCCTTACCTTTTTCTGGGTGTTTCTTGGTGTTGCGGAAGCCATTGTTGGTTAGCTTTTGTGTTGTGGTGTGGGTATTGTTCAGTGTCTTTTGAATCTTTTGTTTTACGTCATTTGGTGATCACACCATCCGCAACACCAAGAAACTACCCTTTTTCTTCATTATTAACATCAGATATCCTTGCCAAACAATAATAACAAGTAAAAGAACCCCAAAGTTTTCCCAAACCGACGTTTCAGCTCATCAAGCATTCGTAAACACAACGGCCGTTAAAAATGGCGGACTCGGTTTACTCAGTGGTTTTCCCCATTTACTCCATGTATGCTATTACCGAAGTGTAACATATCAACAAATTCAAAACAAAAAATGAAAACAAACCCCGAGATTGAGCAGTACGGACTGTAATTCAGCTTTAAATGCGTTCAATTCGATTGAAGTGAGACGAATATTAAAAAAAGCCTCAATGCTCGTTGTAGACTAAGCAGCTGGTGTTGTTTCAATTTTTTGATAAAAAAGACCCGCTGTTTTTTGTAGTCCACTGTTTGTTATATGGTAATTTTCCTCGCTAACTGAGCAAGGCCATACTCATTTCCGGGCTGCCTTTAATTTAAAGTAAGGTTCAGCTGTAAACTTCAACCTTTCAAATAAAAATAAGCTTAATTTAACCCACTTTCAAAACCAATGTTTTTCACTTCGCCTCACCTCGAAATGAGGCTAAATGCAATTCACTGAAAGTTCTATAAATCACAATTATATTAGATTTAATAAGCTTAAATTGATTTATCTTTCACCACTTGGTGTGCGAATGCTATTGTAGAACAATCTAATGGCCTCCAAATAGAGAATAATTGTTATAAGTAGTGGCTTTGTCGAAAATCTATCTTCAAACTAATATTCCGATTTTCCCTTATTCACTGACTTTTATTCCATGATAATTTCCTCCAGACGCTTATCGCTAACAAACTAAAGGTATATTGTTCCCGAGGTGAAACGTCTTTTTTGTTGTACCTTTTGAGACGTCAAATTTCACAATCCACCTGCCTCTAAATAATAAATTCGAAATAGTAATAACAGGAATAATATTTCAATTGGTTGTATTCAGTGGCTGCATGATAAATTTGCAAATTTTTGGAACACAACTCATGTCTTTGTCTTTCTGATGCAGTGAACAGGACGTGAAACCGGTATCAAGGAACGATTGGTCAATTTGGCAAAGGACTTATACTCAAGTCAAATCAACGAGGTAAATATTTTTATCAGGGTAATTTACATTTCAGATATCATTAAAAATCATGGTGTATAAAGCCATTATCAAACGTCATTCGTATTCGTAGTTTTCTTTCACATCCTCTGAACGAATTATCCGTTATTTTGAGAAACCTTTTCCCCAAGATGACCATTTCACCTAATACCGTTTGAGATTTTTTTTCTTTTTCTTGATGGAAATCGCTTTAGTTCAGATACTCAAATAGTATGTTCAGCTAGTTCTCATATCAGTATTAAAATATATGTCCTTAAATCCTAAAGTGCGCAAGCAGCACCACAGGAAAGTACTGTTCAACAAACTGTATTTATTTAAAGTGTCGGCGACAGACTCAAAATGAAACCACACGCTTTAAAGTTAAAAACGCCTTGTGTGGGTTGTAAACAGTATCACAAGAAAAGTACTACTCAAATACTTTTAATTTGATAGCCGCCACACACAAGGATTTTATCCACCTACAGTGTACCAAAAAAATGGAACAACCTGATTATATTAAACAGAAAGCACGACATACAGAGAAGTCACTGTATGTACTGCTCAATAGCTTTCATTTCAATAGCCACATTTTAGCCCAAAAGAATGGACTGCTGGTTAGCAAGTAACAAGAGGTAATTGCGGTTAGCTTACAGCGTTTTTCTTTAGCCAGATCCAGCACTCTTAGGAGTTAAATTAAGGGTTAAGGACGAAATGTAATTTCGTGAATACATACTTAGCGAATTCAAATATTCTAAAGGCTGCCCACAAAACGACCTTTATTGTTATCATTTTAACATTTCTACAAATAAAAAGGTGCAAACACATGTCAACATGTTAATTTCCTAGTTCTCCTTGGCTTTCGAGTGTTTTGACACAATCATAATATCGTGGCATCAGACAGTTATCAATAAAAGTTTTTTCCTTGTTCAATTAAAAGTGAAGATCCGCCCACAATCTATCTGTAAGTCCCCGAAGTGGTTTTGCCTTTCAGCCATTTTGGAATATTTAACAATTATTCACCGAAGTGTAGATTGCCAACACCGTACATGACTAACGGTTTGTCCCCGGCATTCGGTAGTGCTGGTATCTCATTATTGGTTATATTTAGAGTTAATGTATGTACTTCCTTACTTTAACATAAAACTTACACTACAGGAGTCATTGGATTGCTTTCACTAATGAAAGCTGTTTATACTACTGTTCATACACCGCTTAATATTTTTGTCCCAGTTTATTGGTCTTTTGCTTAGTTTGAATTAAGGTCTCATTCAAATCGCCCATTTTCGGTCACTGGCATGAGTTCAGAATACTTAAAACTGAATTTGTAAGTTCGCGCACTATTTTCAATTAAAACCAAGTGAAGTTAAAATAAAATTCCTCAGTCATTAGCAAAATCTTTAGTTTGGTGGAAAGGATGCGCACTAGCTGTGCACTCACACGAGTAAAAGCACTCAGATAAATCCAGATTTGCTGCTTCGTTCTTTTCTTTAGAGTTCACGGCACATATTCCGTCAAAACTTAGTTCTAAGGTCGCTTTTTCTTGAAGTCATTCTTTACAGCCTCATAAACATACACATGTTTTAAAATTATTTACAATATTTACAATTTTGTCGATCCCCAGTCAGTGTTAATTCTTCTTTGCAAACCCTTTTTACTATGGAAGGAATCAGTACACCGGCAACAAATGAACGACATTATGCAGATGATATTTAGAACGACAAGTTACATTTTCGCGAATAAAGATCTAAGAATCTGAAGGGATTTTTAGTAAAAATATTATGTTATACACTGACCAACTGTTCACGAAGGACAACCCTCATTCCAGGGGTCAATTCAATAAAACTCAATAAAAAAAATTCAATAAAAGTGTAATTTACAAGTGTAGCTATTGTTTTCAACCTCTGAAATAATGGCTACACTTGTAAACTAAATTAGTCTTGTAAACGTTTTATTGAATTGAGCCCAGATTAATCAAATTTTAAATTATGCTCGCAACCGAAAATTCCGGAAGCAATTTTTTCGAGAGCTAATGCAAGACCATTTAAGATTAGCACATGCCATTTTCAGTAGCTGTTCATTTATCCTTGAGACACATTTTGGTAAAGTTTGGCGACAACCGGTTGCTATGGCAAGTAGATATGACGTCATATGTAACATGTTGTCAACCCATTTTTGAAGAAAAAAGCGTGTTTTTCACCTTTTTTCAGCGAAAAAACATATAAAATGCTACCAAAAGCATCAGAATTTTTGATTGTATGTTATTTTGCAACTCTAGCAGACAATATTTGCAATTTCCGCATTTTTCTGATAAATTTGAATTTTTAGAAAAATCCAATATGGCGGCCACCTTGGCGACCATTTTGGATGACGTCACGGACCCCCTGCAGCGCCCCAACCCATAATATTTACCTTATCTTGTGGAGCACATCGCGGGCTATCTATTAGATGTAAAATATTTCCGAAATATTGCAACAAGGGGGGGGTGCAACACCTCCCCCCCCCCCCCCCCTTGTACGACGGTTGGGGTATACGTTTGCGTGTACGTCCGAGGGTTAAGCTAAAAGGAATAGGCGATAAAAGTCCTATATACTTACTGAAAGGATCCAAGAAAGAAATCCATTAAGTTCTCTTATTCTTAGCACTTGGCATGCCTAATATATGTAAGGAGCGTAAACATTTTAATCACAGAAAATATCGAGATATTTCCATATATATTTTTTGTATGACTTGAGTTATTTATTTTGTTTTTTAAAAGTTATGTTAAATTAGCATAGCGATAATACCTTTTTATCTCAAAATACAACACATAATACAGTCTAAAGCACAGGTGTTTTTCTTTGCAAAACAAAGCTTCTTCAGGGGCTAAATGATTACAACTGTAAAACCGTCATACAAGTGGTTTTGAAAAAACCAAAGAATAACAAAAACAATGAATATGATTGGTGAAGGGTTTGACGGGTGATAAACTAAACTGACTAGTGATGAGAAAGTTAATGAAGTTCGTCGCGTCTGTTGATTCCAAGTGGTTCAAACGTCTTTGCTTTGTCAATGAGAAATGCTTCACGCGCTTTTCGTACAGTCTCTGCTATTACGTATTAATTCCAGTGGTATAAGTTGCATATCCTTAGTAGAGTGTCCCGGTAGATTAAAGTGTTCTGATATAGGAGTAGGGCAGCTGAGGTGATGTGGATTCTCTACAGGGCGGCGATGTTCACCAAAGCGTTCATTTAGTTTGCGTTTTGTTTCTCCAATGTATTGACACGGTATATTATGTTTAAAGCAATTTTTACATTGGATCATATAGATCAGGTTTTTAGAATTACATGTTATGTGATTAATATATATAGATAGCCCAAGCCTAACAGCGTCGCACTTTGAACAAGCTTAACTAAGGTGAAACTTAACTAAGGTGAAACTTAACTAAGGTGAAAGGTTGGAAGCACAAGAATTAAGATTGACGAACGGGCTATTATCAATTTTAGCAACTCTCAAAAACAGTATTACGCGACCGTCTGCACAGTACATTTTTATAGACCGTACAAAAGTTCACAAAAACAACTTTTCTCTGTCTAGAATAACTAGTACCACTACTTTCCGAATAAAATACAGTTTTTGTTTGTCAAAACTTGCCCGAGAAACTGATTTGAAAATCAAAAATTGCAAAAATACACAAACATATTTGCATAAGGCGATGCGAGTGAAGATAGAACTGTACTATAAAATCAAAGTCTTGTTTTGTTTACATAAAATCGCTTTTCAAACTATCTAATGAATGAACAAACACATAAAAATAGACAACACAATCTTCGAAAAAATTTATTCAAATCTCCATTAGTTTACGTTTAAAAGCAAAACGCGTACCATTTAATTATAGCTCATCGAGTTCAAGCTTTCTTCGATGAAATTCAAGAGATCGATACAACTGAATTTAAGCACGTTTTAAAATCAATTCTCCAAAACTAACAATAACACCAATAAAAAGTCACTCGCAGATTGATATCAACATAAATTCTCATCGAAAACTGTAATCTGTTTTACCTTTAAGTCCCTCGCTTGCTTGGAAATTCAAATCTCCGCTTCTGGTTCTGAAATCCGTAGAAAACAAACATCTCCCGCATTTGATAAAAACGTAATGAAGTTCCTCGAAGCAAGATTTTATCCATGAAAGCTCGTCTTTTTCCACTTAAGCGGCTTCTGAGTAACCCTTAATTAGTATCCTTGTCTTGAGTAGCAAACCGCGAAATATTCAGGGAAATAACGCCTTTAATTTAAACGGTTTTCTCCGCTTAGTAAATTCACAGCAAAACATCAAAGTGTTTTTCTAGCTGATGTGACATTCGGCCGTGTAACCGCGCGAAAAAACAAAACCTCGCTTTGGTTTCAACATGACGTCGTACGCGCATGTTTTACGACGTCATACGCGCCCGCGAGCTAGTCCTGCGCAACGGCGGAGCTACAGTAGTCCGGTCCTGCGCGACGGCGGAAGGAGGGCGGGCACACGCGCACCCGCGAAACATTCCGCTAGCCATGACGATGAAAAATGACGGGCACAGGTTCTGGTTCTATGAGTATGGGGCTGCGCAGCCAGGCCTTCGGCCTGGCAAGTGCTCCGCTATAAATACAACGTTCCTCTTTTGTAGTAAAAAAGTGTATTTCTTTTGGCCTTGTTTTGCCTTCTTTTGGCCTTGTAACGTTGTCGGATGAAAAAGGCGAAAAGCCAAGACCGCAAGGTAGTATGGGATTTTTATGCAATGGCTGTTAACCCTAACCCATACTACCTTGCGGTCTTGGCTTTAAGCTTTCATCCGACAACGTTAATTGAAATAGCTATATTCATATTCAAACCTGAAAAAGGTTTCCCAATTTTTAGCCATGAAATGGTTCCTTTCATGCCAGAAGATGCATTCATATTTTTTGCAGCATTTCTACTTGTATTGAGAAAAGATTTTATTGCGTGAACTAGTTTGCTTTTACCTTTTGCCTTTTTGCTTTATCTTCAGCCGGATTTTGCTGTACGAATCAGAACATTTGTAGTATAAAAAACACTTTCCGCAGTTAATCCTTTTTGATTAATGTCAGCCACAAGCCTGGTGGTATCAAGAATTTTAAAAATGTCGTTTACTGAAATGAAACTTAAGATCGTTGCACTGGAGTCGGAGAAAAGGGAAGAAATAACGATAAAGGGTATATCTTGCTTAAATTCTGAACCAGTAGCAACTTATATGAAAGTATAAATAGAGGGTGAGCGGAAAATTCACTGAATATAAGACCTTAAGTGATGATTGATATTTGAAATGATGCCGGTGATTATATTAATATTAATAATACACCCTTTTCGAAAGCTGTGAATCTAATAAAAAGCACGCAAGGAACTTTCCGTTTAGAAACATCTTGCAATTGTGCTGTGCTTTTGAAGCGGTTGAAAGCGTCGATTACGCCCTAAATGGCTTAAATTTCCTCTGACTCGGGAAAAGCAACACCTCTCAGAAAAAGAATTGTAACACCAGTTTACTCAGGAGAAAGGAGAGGCAGGAGAAATCCGCGGTATTAAAGAAAGTAAGTTTCTTTTACTTATTTTTTTTCAGTGATTACTAACGGAACCCACACAAATTTCACATTGCTCTTCGACTTAATAAGATGAACCATTGTCTTTTCAGGCTAAATATCACGGTTTCTTATGTTTCTTTCGATCTTCGTTCTACGTGCGTAGAATAGCAATTTAATTGTATGCTTTATATTATTCAGTTGCCAGAAAAATGTTTACAGAAAGAATCGTTATTCAGTTGCCAGAAAAATGTTTACAGAAAGAATCGTTGAAACTTTATTAATCCGAGGCATTCATGGTGTATCGAAAAAATTACAAAAACACTGCTTTTAAATTTATAAACTAAAGGTATATTTTATTCACGATATCTTAGAGCCAGAATTTTTAAAATCCAGAAATACTACAGAACTCTCTAAATATTATCAGTTACAAGCGACCCATTTTTTTTAAAGGAAACTGCTAGTAGCACGGGGATTATTTTCAAGCTACACAAGTCCCATCTTATTCTTTAGAAATTTTCAGTTCGAAACGTCAAGGGAAAACATTTATTTGCATTAACGAAAAGCTCGAGTTAACTGCCATTAAATTACTAACTGTAATAGAGTAATTAAAGCAGGAAAAAATGGTTTCGGCTAGAGGCTACAAGATAACTGATACTTTAAAAGCCAAATTGAGCCGCAATATTAAATTCATTAATTTTCATCAGTTCAAAGATTTCATTTTCCCTAAGACTTCAGTTGGTATCAGCTGCCAAGCTGTCAAGCGTTATTCAAACGCACTTTGTTACCTTGTAGGCCAGTAGCCAATCCAAACATTTAACAGTGGTATTAAAGAGGAAGTACGCTCAATAAATACAAAACTAGCAGTAATCACAGATTAAAAGAGTGCGTTCGACATGTTTGTTACAACAGCTGAAATAAGAAGTATTGATGTTTGTCGCAAATCGGTTCATTTCAATATTTTCATTCACTGATCTTATCAAGTGATTTAGTTTGACAAGTAGGAAATTAAGTATATCAGATTCCGTAAGGGTTTTAAATATGCAAAGTTAAGATAAGGTCACTTTATAGGTTATGTGTCGCGTTTTCGGGATCGGTGAGCTTTGTGTCTAAGGATCTTGGGACTTTGGGATTAAAGAATTCTTACTTAAAAAAATGCGAAAAACAGCAAAGGCAGAAGAAAGCACGAAGGACGGCACGAACAAAAACAGAAAAACATGGTCTCAAGTGTCGTCTCAAATAATTTCACTGCACTTGTAAATACCAGTTCCCGGCGGCCGAGAAAAATTATCACATGAGATCGAGGCCATCTGTGACAGCCAGCCAGTCCAAGATGGCGTCCAACCCTGAAATCGCATAGCATCCAGCCCAATTCCTCCCACAATCCCCTTCGCCCAGACCGATACCTGACGAGATTAGAAAGCGTTCTACCGTCGTCGAACGCAATTGAGTAGGAAGAAAACAAATTTTAGCCGAGAAAACTACATCAAATAGTGACGGGCCTGTGCCAGTAAAGTCTTGCCAGCCTGCTCAATACAGCCAGGATTATTTTGTAACCTGCTCTTATGTTCAGAATGTTTGGAACAAATTTATCCATTGTTGGAAAAGTAAGAAGGAACGATTCAATCAACCTAACCAAAGAACAAATATTTTATAGTCTTATGAACGTCATACCTCAAAAACTTAATTTAAACATCTGCATAATTATTGCTAAATACCATATGAGGAAGATTTGTTGTTTTGGGGGTGCTTTTTTGGCTACCCTTACTAATAAAATACAAATAGAAACACACAAGGCAAAGCTGCAAGTTAATAGGCCGATCCAGGAAAAAAAGCGGAAGTTGCATGGAAACGAGGCCTGAGGGCCCTTCGCGGCTTCTGGCGGCAAAAACAAATTCGTTTTCGAAAAAGTTTCAAGATGGAGAAAAAAGATATTGAAGATGTCAAATTGAATCCCGAGGACATACCTGGTGCTTCGTTCAAAGGTTCAGAAATTTCCAAGTTAACAGTAAACCTGTTAAAATTCTGGTAAAAATGTAGAAGAATAAACAAAGGCGGTAACAAGAAAGCCCTTTACGAAAGGTAAATTTATTACCTAAAGTTTATTATACGAACAAACCGATCGGGAGTTGCGATGACTTTTATTTGTTTCCTGGCCTATAGAGTCAAGAACCTAACCGCTCTGCCTGATATTAGGGATAAAGTTTATGATACTGACTCAAACAAAGTCTTCACCAAAGCAAAATTGGCCCAACTCAAGAAAAGTCTCTGTAAAGTGGACACGCTGCAAGATGAGTTACCCGGATTCCGCCAATTTCCTTTCGACGATTCGGCTTTTAATAAAGATTATTCAGCCTCTCCCAGTATTTGTACCTACGATTATCTTGATCACCTTAAGGAGTGCGGTAAAACCACGAAGAAATCTCTTTCTACCGATGCTATTGCGGAAATGTCATTACAAGTTCAAAGGGTTTAAGGTTATTGCCATTTGTACATGATCTTGAAGTATCTAAACCTGTTGATAGCGACGTTGTTTACGTCAGGGCTTTGTGTTGGGCTTCTTACAAAAAATGTGTAAAATATAAAGTACGTATGATTGTTCATGACCCGCTTGGAAAGCCGAAAATTACATCAGCCATGTGTGATTCAATATGTCCTGCTGGTAGGAGTGGCTGCTGTTGCCATGTGATGGCAGTTATATGGAAATTGGATGAAATGTCACGGAACAATGAACTAAACTGAATCAATACGAAAATGACGTTCCCTGCACGTCTAAGCCAAGAAAATGGGAAATTCCCGGTAGACGGACAGTGGAACATGAGCTGATTATGGCCTCAAAGCTTATTAAGCCAATGCATCATGCAGACACACCAACCAGGTCATAAGAGGAGGGGTGTGTTATCTACTTTTTTTGATCCACGTCCATTAAAATACTGAACATTGTACCCCGAGGCTGTTGAGAAATTCAGAAGAGAACATTGCCAGAGCTAACCCAAGTGTTCTCTTTGGAAAGATGACTCCAAATGCCTGTGACATAATGCTCGTAGATACTCTAATTGGGACTGTTGCTAAAGGGTCCTAAAGGACCTGTTCTCCAAATGCAACTGAAAGATTTTAATATCACATCTGCTACTTCTACATGCGGGACTACTTCTGTTTTGCAACCAAAACCATGTGTAACAAATAAAATCGTGTCTCAAGCCAATTCAACAAACACAGTCAACAACACAAATAATGTAGCTGACTTGAATGCAAATCAACTGATAGATCAACCCCTCAGTTGCTTTTGTACTTTCTTGAGTAACAAATACAGATGATATTATGGGCATTATTGCACACAAAGGGTAAGAGCAGGCTTTTGCCAGTTAGTGAGTAGACAACATACTGTTCAAACTTGATTTATCGCTCCAGCCATGCTTAACCCTCGGACGTACACGCAAACGTATACCCCCACCGTGGTACAAGGGGGGGATTGTTGCCCCCCCCCCCCCCCCTTGGATTTTTGCGATGTTGCAATATTTCGGAAATATTTTACATCTAATAGATAGCCCGCGATGTGCTCTACAAGATAAGGTAAATATTATGGGTTGAGACGCTGCTGGGGGTCCGTGACGTCATCCAAAATGGTCGCCAAGACGGCCGCCATCTTGGATTTTACAAAAAATTCAAATTTATCGGGAAAATGTGGAAATTGCAAATTTTGTTTGCTAAAGATGCAAAATAACATACAATTAAACATTTTGATGCCTTTGGTAGCATTTTATATGTTTTTTCACAGAAAAAAGGTGAAAAACACGCATTTTTATTCAAAATTGGCTTGACCAAATGTTACTTATGACGTCATATCTCGTTACCATAGCAATCGGTTGTCGCCAAACTTTACCAAAGTGTGTATTAAGGATAAATGAACAGCTACTGAAAACGGCATGTGCAAATCGTAAATGGTCTTGAAAATATTGGAGAAAAACCTCAAGGAGGGTGGCAACCACCCCCACCCCCTTGTACGTCCGAGAGTTAAAGGGTAAAATGTGGTATAATAAGTGCCACCCTTTCACAAGTCTTATGGCCCTTTCCACGTGTATTCGCACATTAGATATTCTCATTGTTTCAAAGCAGTCTACTTTGGAAAACTGATCGGCAGCTGATTGCCTTTTAGGGGGTATAAACAGCTGAGCTTGTTTTGTTGCTAACAAGTCTTATATGTCAAAACCACGATCAGCCATTATTAGATCACCTTGCTCCAAGAAGTCAACAAAATGGCTTTTTTCCACAATTCTCTATCTGAAATGCTGCCCCCATAAAGGTTGCTTACAAACGTAACCCAAACATTAGGTGATATTCCAATCAGTCCTTTGAAAGTGTTATGTGATTTGTACTCTGAATAAAACTCACTCTGCTTTTGGAGATCTTCTGGTTTCTCACATTTAATATCAGTGCAGTCAATGATACAGCGTATATTTTCAAATCTTCCTTGAAAGGCTGTAGCGGGGAGATGCTGCTTTATGACATCTTTAGAAGCCCATATTGAAATGCTTTCCAGCATTACAAACAGATAATTACTATAGGTAATCATGATGTCAGAAACTGTAGAGTCCTGAAGATACAGAAAGCCAAATCACGTTCAAAAACACCTAGCCTGAGTCGAGTTAGGAACAGCCAAAATTCGTCTATAGCCTGAAGATTTCGTTGTGCACCAACATTCCTACCAGGGAATTTTTTTCCAGGTGTATTTAAGTATGGAAAAACATCATCAGCATTCATTTGGGTGGTGTCTCTCACACTGCTATAATAAGTTAAATTGGATGCACTTGGTTCTATATATTTCCAAAATTGTAAAAGAGTATCGTAATCTGGAAACCCAGTGTAAAAGTGGATATCATCAGGGCTTTTTGAGAATCTCTCCAGCCCCAAAACATGAAGACATATTCCTTTCTCTTGCTTTTAAAAATTCATTTTTCAGGAGCTCCACTTCTAAACGTCTGGCCTCGGCAAATTCGTCGAGAGTTGGAGGGCCTATGAACTTACCAGACTCGATCTTTTCACCTGCCTGTGCAAGACTTTTCTTGTCCGCAACTTTAAACGTTCTTCTCTAATATTTGTTTTGGCTGGAGATACAGAAGGAATAGCTCCCTTCTTTAAGTCCATCCTATGACCGGTGAGACTTATTCTGTAATCGGATGGCACGAAATGCTCTGAACAGCAAAACATGTTTTCGACGCTCTTAAAATACTCATCTCCTCTTCGCATGCGAACGTTCCACTTCTTTCTAGTTTCGGGATCTGACGTAAAATTATGATATAAAGTCAGCTCGGGCCGATTTTTACTGCGGTTGTTGCATAGTGCTGCAGCACATGTTTTATGGCTATTTTTTTGGATTTTTCTGCTTATATTTACATGGGTTGTGCTTCATAGCCGCCATTTTGTTTCTTCCGAGGGCCCCTAGGCCTCGCTTCCATGCGACGTCCGTTTTTTTTCCTGGATCGGCGTATTGTAGCAATACTAAAAACTATAATCATGTAATCATGTAGCTACCTTCTAACATTTAAGGTGTCTCTGAATTCCTTCCCAATAATTTTTTAAGCTTTGCAAAAGGTTGTATCTTAACATGTTAATTACAATTCGATAAAAAATGAAGGTCACCGAGCTCGTTTTTCAGTTATAATGACTTAAACTTAAAATGAAGGATGTCTTTAACAGAACACCACTGCATATTGTCCTGGGCCCATGTCCACAACAGTACTATACATCCACTTCCAGACCAATTTTCTTTCTGACAAAAATTAATGAAGATAGGTTGCGGGGGGGGGGGGGGGGTGGAAAGAAGGGCCCTAGGATCTTTGGATACCCAGTCCCATAGTAGTTACGGTGACCCACAGCTCAAAACCCAAAACTTACCAGTACCAGTTCCTATTTATTATAATTTAGGAAGACAGGGCACTAAGTACAAGTTAAATGAAACGGGACCGGGTGAACGAGAATGTCTCAACTTTAAATTTCGGAGCCATTGCCGACATGCAACCCAACCTCTCCAGTCAAATCAGAAATTCCATCTCTCTCACATCGCTAAAATTTTGCAGTGCATCCTCCGCCGAGCTTCGCGAGGTTCTGCGAGACACGTATTTCTAGTCAATATATTATATTTTTTATTGCAAAAGGCATATTTAATTGAAAAAAGTTGTTGTTTTCTTCGATTGAAGGGTGAGTGGAATAAATTAAAGCCCTAAGTGACTTCTGATCAACTGCTAGATTCTCCTTCCAGTTTATCTTGTATAACAAAGGCAGAATTTGGCTTCAGATCAGGAGTCACTTAGGGCCTTATTCCAAATATTGTTTGGAATAAGGCCCTAAGTGACTCCTGTATCACCACGTAGCACTGGTGATACAAACAAGGAATCAGAGAATTAACTCTATGTGTAAATTATAGTGCTAAGGTAAACCCATAAATTTCCCTGTACTGAGCGTTAGCCCTAGTAAGGAAATGAGGGACCACACGAGGGAAAGAAAAAAATCTTTGACCTCGGTGGGATTCGAACCCACGACCTCCGGATTAGATCTTCCGTTGCTCTACCGCTTGAGCCACGATGCCGTACGGGAGCAGATCGTGGGTAATAAGGTGGTAATTCGTGGCAATGAGAATGTGAAGGGTACAAATAAATGTTGAGCCACGTAGCACTGGTGATACAAACAAGGAATCAGAGAATTAACTCTGTGTGTGAGGTCAAAGATTTTTTTCTTTCCCTCGTGTGGTCCCTCATTTCCTTACTAGGGCTAACGCTCAGTACAGGGAAATTTATGGGTTTACCTTAGCACTATAATTTACACACAGAGTTATAATTCTCTGATTCCTTGTTTGATACTACTTAGAGCATTCAACGCGACAACGACATGATAGAGCCCAAACTGAACGCCAAAATGCGGCAGCATTTTCGTTCGCGGTCCTTTGCTTCTTATTTACTTTTTGAGTTTTCATCCGACAAGGTTAATTGAAATAGCTGTATGTAGCCCACTTATGCAAGTGAACAATTGTGAACAAGTGAACAACGCTTCTAATTGTACCTCACGCGGACTAGATTTATTGGAATTTAGTTTTGATAATTGG
>JAJGOT010001208.1:0-48865 GCA_022457155.1 Cladopsammia gracilis | reverse complement strand
AAAATGTTAAGTCATTTTTTCTTGAATAAAACAGCGGATTTAGAGGGCCACAAGAGATTGTCGTCAGGTCTCTGTTAACTTTTCTCTCAAAAGAAAACAGACTCGGTTATATTAAGAACTGGGTTTAAAGTAGGAGGCGTTGTCAAAAGAATACATGGAGTGACGAGACTAAGCCACGGCCCTCGACATGTCGCCTTAAACACCTTCACCTGTTTCCTACACGCAAATCCGCTCTAGTAGGTGCGGTTTTATGTAATGTAAAATTTATTTTAGTCTCTTATGTAGGTATATATACAGGCCACTTATGTTGTATTGTAAAACTCCTGAAGAAGTGTGCGTTAGTCACACGAAACGCGTAGGAGAAAATAAATCGCTTTACAACTCTAAGAGTTCGCAGACGTGCTGCTCACTAGTTCAATCTTGAAAAAATTAAAAAAATAAACAATGCATGCATAGCCATACCAGGCATACATAGCCTTACACACACATACACAGCCTTACACAGTCATACACAGCCTTACACAGGCATACATAGCCTTACACAGGCATACATAGCCTTACACAGTCATACACAGCCTTACACAGTCATACGCAGCCTTACACAGGCATACATAGCCTTACACAGGCATACATAGCCTTACACAGTCATACACAGCCTTACACAGTCATACACAGCCTTACACAGGCATACATAGCCTTACACAGGCATACATAGCCTTACATAGGCATACATAGCCTTACACAGTCATACACAGCCTTACACAGGCATACATAGCCTTACACAGGCATACATAGCCATACACAGGCATACATAGCCTTACACAGGCATAAATAGCCTTACAACAGGCATACATAGCCTTACATAGGCATACATAGCCTTACACAGTCATACACAGCCTTACACAGGCATACATAGCCTTACACAGGCATACATAGCCATACACAGGCATACATAGCCTTACACAGGCATACATAGCCTTACAGAGGCATACATAGCCTTACACAGGCATACATAGCCATACACAGGCATACATAGCCTTACACAGGCATACATAGCCTTACACAGTCATACACAGCCTTACACAGGCATACATAGCCTTACACAGGCATACACAGCCTTACACAGGCATACATAGCCTTACACAGGCACACATAGCCTTACAGAGGCATACATAGCCTTACACAGGCATACATAGCCATACACAGGCATACATAGCCTTACACAGGCATACATAGCCTTACATAGACATACATAGCCTTATTATACACAAGCATACATAGCCTTACACAGGCATACATAGCCTTACACAAGCATACATATAGCCATACACAGGCATACATAGCCTTACACAGTCATACACAGCCTTACAGGGGCATACATAGCCTTACATAGGCATACATAGCCTTACCACAGGCATACATAGCCTCACACAGGCGTACATAGCCTTACCACAGGCATACATAGCCTTACACAGACATATATAGCCCTACACAGGCATACATAGCCTTACAGGGGCATACATAGCCTTACATAGGCATACATAGCCTTACACAGGCATACATAGCCTCACACAGGCATACATAGCCTTACCACAGGCATACATAGCCTTACACAGGCATACATAGCCTTACAGGGACATACATAGCCTTACACAGGCATACCTAGCCATGCACAGGCATACATAGCCTTATACAGGAAAACATAGCCTTACAGGGACATACATAGCCTTACACAGGCATACATAGCCATACACAGGCATACATAGCCTTACAGGGGCATACATAGCCTTACATAGGCATACATAGCCTTACACAGGCATACATAGCCTCACACAGGCATACATAGCCTTACGGGGGCATACATAGCCTTACATAGGCATACATAGCCTTACACAGGCATACATAGCCTCACACAGGCATACATAGCCTTACCACAGGCATATATAGCCATACACAGGCATACATAGCCTTACACAGGCATACATAGCCTTATACAGGCATACATAGCCATACACAGGCATACATTGCCATACTTCACCTAGTGAAAGTTCCTGCACGCAAGGATGTTACTTCCAGTGATAAAGCGAATGATACGATAGTAATTTCCAATAGTGACGTGTCCGGTTCAGATCCAGAGTATGTTTGTGAACGAGAGAGGGATTCTGAAGCAACTAGCCAATCAGGTATAGCGGATGATTCATCTTCTCTCTACACAGAACGCGAGGAACTGCTCACAGGGTTGGTCGAGGTTGTTGGGGCAGAAAAAATTGAAAAGGGTTCATTTCTAGATTGTGGTGAAGCAGCTTGGTGTAGAAAGGTCAAGGAGTTCAAAGATAGAAAAATAAGGGAAGGCCATATATTTAAAACTGTTTTTGAAACAGCTGAAGAATTAAGGCGTGTGTACGAAGACAAAGAAGATAGCGACGATGAGGCATTTCAAGCTATGTTTGATGGGGACGAAAGTGATAATGACGATGCATTAGACACACAGTGGATGCCAAGCGATTGCGAAATGGACGAACAAGAATCTTCCAAGACCGGAACAAAAGAAGGACACAATGACGAAGTGACAGAGAAATTCCTTGTGGATTTTTATAACTGGTTGATTGACGTCGATGGCGGCTACCGTAGTACAAAAATGGCGCAGCAATATCAGTCACAAGTGCAAAGTGTCATCCGCAGGTTAAAATTGGATGAAACGTTCACCGAGGCGGCCCAACCTAAACCACCTGCACTGTATCTCCTATTGCATCCAGGAAGGGACGGAGTTAAGCTATTGAAGACGTGGCTGTCCTATGCTGTGGACAAGTATCAGCCTGGGACTGTAAGATCTTATTTAATGAGTTTACGACTTTTCTATAAATTTCTTACTCAAGAATGCTTATCTGACCTGCCTGATGTTAGCGTGGAGACCCTTAATTCACGCCGAGATTACATGACGTCATGGTCAGCTGCTCAAAAGAAAAAGGTACTAAAGAGGAAGCTTGAGAAATACGACGAGGATTACAGAAAACTCCTCTCGAGCGAAACACTGCACACGGAAATCAACACGTCAATGCTGTCAAACAGCTTGCTGAAACATCGCAGAAGATAAATAGCGGAAACGATGTCGGCAGAACTCTCAGTGACACGTCACACTGCGAAGTTCGCGACTGGCTAATGACGCGTCTCCTTATTGACAACAGTGGGAGATGTGGAGTTGCAGCCAACATGACAACGAGCGAATTTCAAGATGCTGTTTACTATCCCGGTACCGAAGAAGACAGTGCAAGGTATAGGATCGATGTCAAAAATCACAAGACAGCTGGGGTGTATGGTGCGGCAAATGTCTGGGTGTATGACAATTTGTATCTTCTGATAGACATGTACTTGAGAACTGTCAGAAGTCAGTTTGTTACAGCAGATTCACGGGTAGATCAAGTATTTGTTTCAAGTAATGGATTGGCACTCACCTCGTCACAAGTCTCTAACTGCATTTGTAGAACATTCCAAAGAGAAGGCATTGACCTTAAAGGGAAAATTTGCACAACAACAATCCGGAAATCACTTGCAACCGGAATGCATGTTCACATGCCTGATCAAAGGGATCATTTGGCCGCCCTTGCACAACACAAGACGCAGACGCAAGCAAGATATTACCGCGTCCATGACAAAGTTAATGAAACTGATTTGGGAAGAAGGGCTGTCAAGAAACTTGTTTCTCTACAGACCGAGGACGTTCTTCAGGCAAAGAAAGAGAACATGACGTCTGCGGCGTGGACCATGGAGGAAACTCAGGAGTTACAGAAACTATTTCAACGAGAACTGGAAACAGGATCCATCAAAGAGCCTGAAGTCAACGAAAAACTGGTGGAAACAAGTATTCTCAAAACGCATTCCCCTAAAGCAGTTGTACTTAAGCTACGTCGAATGAGAGAAGAGCACGCGAGAAATTTGGAGCCCTCCAATGAGCAGCTCACAAGCAAAGAAAAAGTCTTAAACTTCCTCAACGTATCGGAATTTCAGAAAGTGACATCGGCAGCGTCGAGCGTCCCCTCTGTGTCAGGAGAATCGTCCAGGTTTTTTAGAAAGTTTACAGATGAACAGACAAGACATCTACTCAGTTTGACAAAGGACCTTGTCCAAAATAACACAATAAAGAAGGAAGTGGTTTGGCAGAGGGTAGTTGACGATGCGAGAGCACTGGAGCTTGGTCTGATTACTGGGAATGAAGATGAGGCGCAAATTCATAAAGCCAAGCAGCGCCTCACAGACAAAGTGCGTCAGGAGGTAAACAAAATAAAGAACAAAGTAACAAAAAAAAGAATTAACAATAATTAATAATACAGTAAAACCGAAAGTAACCTCACTGTTACGCGCGCATAAATCGAGCATCAGGCACCCATCCAGCAAGCACGAATCGGGCCTATTATTATTCAAAAGTTTTGTAAAGGCGCAATGGAAACTACCGTACATGTAAGCATGTATCTGAAATCAATCCAGGCGTGCAGTAGGAAATAAACTATAGGCTTGCATTGAAAGGTGAACTAGGTGTGCTTTATAGATACTGAACTAGGCGCGTATTGAAAACTAAACTAGGCGCGCATTGAAAACTTAACTAGGCGCGCATCGGAAACTTAACTAGACGAGTTTTACTTAATGTGCGTTTTCTGTTACCTGATTTTTTTTTGAATTATGTGAAACGTTACCCAGTGATTCAAGCAAACCACGAAACCATGTTATCAGTCATCTTGAATCAAAAGCAAACATAGTAGTTCGTTTAATTATACACTGCAATCCGTCCAAAAGGTAAATCGAAATTGGTTCCCGTGTAATATTTCTTACATTATTTTTTGACGTTTTGCGCGACGTTTTGTAGGAGTTCTTTACCCTCGGCTGACGGGCAAAAAAGGCGCATTTAGATATGAGGTTATTTTTGGTTGGTACTATAGGATTAAGAACCCCTTTCACTTGCTGGCATATATGAACGAACTTTAACTGCATTAATTTACGCTCAAACTTGTGAATGCCTTGATACTATAAATGTTATCCGCAACTTTTGGTTCCAAGTATTTTTAAAGCGAACGTTCGTAAGTTAAGCATGACATGTATTAATATTTAAACTATAGTGATCACTAATTTAGTAACAAACACGATATATGGAGCGTTTAGATCAATTAAAGTTTTAAAGAAATTTATTTACGATCACACCAGATTAGCAATTTGATTAGATTTTTCGTATCAGCTTTTAAATCTCACTAGCATTTCTGAATGACAATATGTTAATATTGTTAACAAAGGTGAAATGTTCATTTTATTAGTTATATAATTGGATATTTTATCGTTTGCGTTTGGGTTTCTATTACAGGCATAGTCCTCATCTACTATTGATTATGTTAAAGGATCAGAATTGACCATTATGCTCCGCACGCTTCTGTTAATTGTTACTAAACCGTGGGTAAAAAACACATTACTGTCACAGACTGATACTGCTTACACGGGATCGAAGCCTCTATTGTTTTTGGCACGCTGTGCATAATGGTCACTACTGGGTCTTAAAGGAGCACTTTGTGTCAATGGCGTCATGAACGAACGGTCCCAAAAAATAGCATGAAGCACAATTTAATTGTAACCCTTTTACTCCGAAGAACGAGCAAGATCAAACTGGAAAACTAACTGAAAATCTCAAGGCTACACGAAAGCAAAGTTGATAAATTTCAATTGAATAGTCACACGTGAGGTTCTAATGTTAGAATCACACTACTGAATAAATATGAAATGTTCTCCTCGATAGCTTTCGTTTGACATTAAGGAGTAATAGTTGTAAATCGCAGGATCTGACTTTTAACTGAGAATGAAAAAGGTTAGGATTTTCTTCGACAATGTTCAGTATTTTTTCGGCTTCCATTTTATTTCCATAAAATATTTATTAATTTATTGAAATATCAAAACAGAAAGATTTGACGATAATAATGTACGATTGCAGTTACTTAATAAACTCATTGTTGATGTTGTTAATGCTGTGATGATATGAGACTATCTCTTCAGAAACTAACTTCGGGGAAGGTCAGGTCAGGATAACGTGGCGGTCAAACTTCTGGCAAGTGTGCAGTCCCTTCCAAAATAGTGCCGACCAATTTACAGATGTCAAAAAGGATAAGGAACACCCAGGCCTTATTTAATAAGCCATGAGGTGCAAATGCCCCTTACCAAGCTGGCGAAATTACGTTAACTTGGTGGTGAATCGTGTGTGTCTTAATGATTCTAATAACAATGTCGGCCTAAGTCTCGGTCCCTAGTAGGTACAACTTGCAGGAATGGTCGAGGTGTACAGCCTTGAAACGGACAGCCCTTTGTCTACCCCACCCTGTAAAAATTCCCCTGATTGCGTAATTTAAGCATCCTTGACTTTACTTCCAGAAAAATACGCCTTTCATTGAAAGGTACGCTTTCTACGTTCATTTCCGTAGATAAGTTACTAATGATATCGAGCACAAGTTGTATACACCATAATTTCAAATAGGTTGTTCGGTAAATTCATACATATACATACATATTTCTATAGTATCACGTGTTTTTACATATACGATTAAAGGAAACCTACACTGTTGCAACAGATTGACCTTAAATTGTTGGTTAAAAAGTCTAAATTCCATTTATTTTTTATAACAAGTGGAAAGAAAAGTCTAGTGTACAAAATATTGTATATGAATCGCTATTTTCGCTTTTATATTTCCCATGCGCCGCCATTTTGAACTTTTGACGTACCTTGCTTGGTTGCCGCTATTATTATGAATCAAAGCTCTTTTGTCTGCAACAATTGGGCTACCAAGATACGCCATAAAAATTCAAAATTCTTTCCACTCATTTTGTAATAACAGAGGAGCTCGAGATTCCCTTTAATAAGGATATCAGTCTTTATAAGACTTGTTGTCCTACATGCTTTTTGTCATCAGTTTTTATTCTTTCATGCACACCTTTATAAGGAAATAATACTTCATTTATTATCGGACCAACGTTAAAAGAAACTTGAATATAAACGCTCTTCATATTTCTAATTCATTAGTTATCTTTCTATTTAAGCATAATTTGCTGCTTCTTATAGCTACTAGGGGTAAAAACTTCAAAACCTCACGGTTCCCTTAACCTTAGGCTCAAACAAAAGGTCTATTTCCTTTCTCCCCTTTTTATAACGTATAATGTATTTAACATCACTTTTGTAATTTATATTGCGAGCCAGAAAAAGATTGTTGTTGTTCTTGTTGTTATAAATTAATACGAATTTTCCTTGAGAATAGTAACTGCGAAAGTTTATTCTATAGCAACTGCCACTAACCTCAAAAGCGTTTTGTTAAGGGGAAAGAGTACTTATAAAAAGGCCTTGGATTTGTTTGAATGCGCATATAGCTGGGTCTATGTTAAATGATTTTGGAGACCCATGTGGTTTTCTAGCTGAACCGATGGCCAGGCTAAATGTATACGAAAGAGGGGGAGGGGATTAAATAAATCAGTGTTCAGTTTGAGCTTGTTACCAGTCCTTCTCAGTTGTTTTCACCTGAAGCCCCAAGAAAAATATACTCTCTGCTCCATGTCAACAGCAATGCAAAATAGCTTAATAGCTTTTATTAAATTAACCATATTTCAGCTTTAATTAGGTAAAAATTTAGTTAAATGTTAAGCAGTTTAAATTAATATCAAGAGGGGAATTTCCTCTCCTTCTAAGACATCTAAAGTACTCATAGTCAAGTCTCTACCCTAGGAAACTAGCTATGGTTCACAAAAATGGACCTAATTGCATTGGCTTTATATATGTCTCAAACTAAGATGCTCCCACGATTTAGCGAACACAAACATAACAAAAATCTCGCTCCATTGCTTCTATTGGAGCAATACATCAGGAGTTTAGACAGACTTAATAATCCCTTCAAAATTGCATGTTAACGCTTTCTTTACCAGAGAGGCGTTCTATATTATTGTTTGGCACACGCATAGGATCAAAGAAATACACATTTGGTGCTTCGTGACCTTTTACTTGGCCAAATAATACGTTTACTGAGCAAAAAGTTAAAAATGGGTATTTGCTACGTAAAGTGGGTTTTTGCTACGAAATGACTTTTTGGAATAAAAACTCTAAAATGCAAGATATAAATGAAAAAACTGGTTAAAGCTGTTGTTTTTACTAAGCGCGGTACTTTCGTGAAGAAACAACATGTTTAATGTACAAAGAAATGGTTTTAGAAAGCAAATGGTTTTTAGGCATGTCTAAAAAATCTGGAGATGTTAGGTGGTGTTGGAAACGTACCCTTTAACACGATTTTATTTTAAAATCGACCTCTGGTGGAAATGAAAATATTTATCTATTCCAGGGGTGTTTTGTAGCAATTAACATTACTTTGAAGACCTTTCAATTCCGTTTTCGTTTTTAATTTTCGCTTATTTTTTGCATCGCGTACCAAAGATTGAGTATTTGCTACGTTGGTCGTGTTAAGAGCGAAATATCTCCTTGAAATTACTTGTGTGTTATGAACTTTAATGGAAAATGTCATTATTGAAAAAATAATAAACGTTTGCAAATGTTAAGACATGCATATTTCACTGAAGAATATTAATAAAATGAACAATGAGATAGCGTAGCAAATACGCACTCATGAATCTAAAGAGAGAGAGAGAGAGAGAGAGAGAGAGAGAGAGAGAGAGAGAGAGACCGATTCAAGTGGGTATTTGCTACGAACAATGGGTATTTGCTACGGTAGCAAATACTCAGTGGGTATTTGCTACCGTAGCAAATACCCACTAGTGAGTATTTGCTACCATAAATGGGTATTTGCTACCGTAGCAAATACCCAATGTGAATGTTGCCTAATACAAAGTCTCTTAATAACCAACATACAGACAGCCACATCGTTTCATAGTATTTTTTCCTATTTACGATGTATTTTTTTTCTTTTCGTTGTGACTGTGTGCCTGTTTCTATACATTTTATACTGAGGAGCTGTTATAAACTCGTGTATTCCGGTGAACGCGATGTATTGTAATTTCTTGGCATTATTACATTATTTGACATTCTTTGCAAAAAAAACCGTTTAGAAAGTAAAAATAAATATGATGGAAGGCAACCTATTAAGTCGCTAAATCCTGGCGATAACATGCGCGCCCGACCAGATTAAATGCAAAGAAAATTGTGGCCGATACTCGCAAACTGTCTGGTCTTAGACAGCTCAGTGCTCTACTGATGAGTTCAAAGAAAGTCAACATTTTTGCCTTACAATATTTTTGAACCACATCTACAACAAACTTCGTTGCGAACGGCGGAAGACAAACCTAAAAAAACAATCGAAAAAAAATTGCAAAAAGCTTGCAATTTTCGACAGCAAAACATGGAAATGCGTACTTAACGTTCTTAACAGTGAACGTATATTTTGCTGTGACAAACAACTAAGGGTGCAAAAACGTGCATTTACTAGTAAAATCTGATGTTTCAGTTGTTATGTGAAACATTGATACGATGAGGTGCAATTTGTTCAGGCTTCCAAACAAACACTATCAAAAGAAAACACACTAAAGATTGGCACTGCGATGTTCGCAAAGAGTAATTATTCTTTTGTTTCGGACAAGTTTATTTAAAAAGGGTACAAATTGTCACAACTGTGTCCGTGATTAATATATTAAAAGACTTACATTTTCTAAGCTAATTATTGTTCGTATGAAGTGACTATAAAGACTGGTCAAGTACAAGCGCAAGCATAAGCCCAAGCAAAAGAGTTCTGCGTAAGGGACAACGATCGCAAGAACAAGCACATTCAAGCACAAGAACGCAAACTATTTTATTATAATTGTACATGTTTAAACCAGGTTTTTGTGCATTTGACCGACAGAAAACATAAATCTATTTGTTTTACTCATTGACTGAAAGCTCTAATAATTCTGAAAGTGAAACGAACAATTTTCACGGCAACGACGTTTTTAACAAGCAAAATTCGGAAAATCAAGGCAAGAAACTAACTACATGAATAAAATAAAATGTTAAGTCATTTTTTCTTGAATAAAACAGCGGATTTAGAGGGCCACAAGAGATTGTCGTCAGGTCTCTGTTAACTTTTCTCTCAAAAGAAAACAGACTCGGTTATATTAAGAACTGGGTTTAAAGTAGGAGGCGTTGTCAAAAGAATACATGGGAGTGACGAGACTAAGCCACGGCCCTCGACATGTCGCCTTAAACACCTTCACCTGTTTCCTACACGCAAATCCGCTCTAGTAGGTGCGGTTTTATGTAATGTAAAATTTATTTTAGTCTCTTATGTAGGTATATATACAGGCCACTTATGTTGTATTGTAAAACTCCCTGAAGAAGTGTGCGTTAGTCACACGAAACGCGTAGGAGAAAATAAATCGCTTTACAACTCTAAGAGTTCGCAGACGTGCTGCTCACTAGTTCAATCTTGAAAAAATTAAAAAAATAAACAATGCATGCATAGCCATACACAGGCATACATAGCCTTACACACACATACACAGCCTTACACAGTCATACACAGCCTTACACAGGCATACATAGCCTTACACAGGCATACATAGCCTTACACAGTCATACACAGCCTTACACAGTCATACGCAGCCTTACACAGGCATACATAGCCTTACACAGGCATACATAGCCTTACACAGTCATACACAGCCTTACACAGTCATACACAGCCTTACACAGGCATACATAGCCTTACACAGGCATACATAGCCTTACATAGGCATACATAGCCTTACACAGTCATACACAGCCTTACACAGGCATACATAGCCTTACACAGGCATACATAGCCATACACAGGCATACATAGCCTTACACAGGCATAAATAGCCTTACAACAGGCATACATAGCCTTACATAGGCATACATAGCCTTACACAGTCATACACAGCCTTACACAGGCATACATAGCCTTACACAGGCATACATAGCCATACACAGGCATACATAGCCTTACACAGGCATACATAGCCTTACAGAGGCATACATAGCCTTACACAGGCATACATAGCCATACACAGGCATACATAGCCTTACACAGGCATACATAGCCTTACACAGTCATACACAGCCTTACACAGGCATACATAGCCTTACACAGGCATACACAGCCTTACACAGGCATACATAGCCTTACACAGGCACACATAGCCTTACAGAGGCATACATAGCCTTACACAGGCATACATAGCCATACACAGGCATACATAGCCTTACACAGGCATACATAGCCTTACATAGACATACATAGCCTTATTATACACAAGCATACATAGCCTTACACAGGCATACATAGCCTTACACAAGCATACATAGCCATACACAGGCATACATAGCCTTACACAGTCATACACAGCCTTACAGGGGCATACATAGCCTTACATAGGCATACATAGCCTTACCACAGGCATACATAGCCTCACACAGGCGTACATAGCCTTACCACAGGCATACATAGCCTTACACAGACATATATAGCCCTACACAGGCATACATAGCCTTACAGGGGCATACATAGCCTTACATAGGCATACATAGCCTTACACAGGCATACATAGCCTCACACAGGCATACATAGCCTTACCACAGGCATACATAGCCTTACACAGGCATACATAGCCTTACAGGGACATACATAGCCTTACACAGGCATACCTAGCCATGCACAGGCATACATAGCCTTATACAGGAAAACATAGCCTTACAGGGACATACATAGCCTTACACAGGCATACATAGCCATACACAGGCATACATAGCCTTACAGGGGCATACATAGCCTTACATAGGCATACATAGCCTTACACAGGCATACATAGCCTCACACAGGCATACATAGCCTTACGGGGGCATACATAGCCTTACATAGGCATACATAGCCTTACACAGGCATACATAGCCTCACACAGGCATACATAGCCTTACCACAGGCATATATAGCCATACACAGGCATACATAGCCTTACACAGGCATACATAGCCTTATACAGGCATACATAGCCATACACAGGCATACATTGCCATACTTCACCTAGTGAAAGTTCCTGCACGCAAGGATGTTACTTCCAGTGATAAAGCGAATGATACGATAGTAATTTCCAATAGTGACGTGTCCGGTTCAGATCCAGAGTATGTTTGTGAACGAGAGAGGGATTCTGAAGCAACTAGCCAATCAGGTATAGCGGATGATTCATCTTCTCTCTACACAGAACGCGAGGAACTGCTCACAGGGTTGGTCGAGGTTGTTGGGGCAGAAAAAAATTGAAAAGGGTTCATTTCTAGATTGTGGTGAAGCAGCTTGGTGTAGAAAGGTCAAGGAGTTCAAAGATAGAAAAATAAGGGAAGGCCATATATTTAAAACTGTTTTTGAAACAGCTGAAGAATTAAGGCGTGTGTACGAAGACAAAGAAGATAGCGACGATGAGGCATTTCAAGCTATGTTTGATGGGGACGAAAGTGATAATGACGATGCATTAGACACACAGTGGATGCCAAGCGATTGCGAAATGGACGAACAAGAATCTTCCAAGACCGGAACAAAAGAAGGACACAATGACGAAGTGACAGAGAAATTCCTTGTGGATTTTTATAACTGGTTGATTGACGTCGATGGCGGCTACCGTAGTACAAAAATGGCGCAGCAATATCAGTCACAAGTGCAAAGTGTCATCCGCAGGTTAAAATTGGATGAAACGTTCACCGAGGCGGCCCAACCTAAACCACCTGCACTGTATCTCCTATTGCATCCAGGAAGGGACGGAGTTAAGCTATTGAAGACGTGGCTGTCCTATGCTGTGGACAAGTATCAGCCTGGGACTGTAAGATCTTATTTAATGAGTTTACGACTTTTCTATAAATTTCTTACTCAAGAATGCTTATCTGACCTGCCTGATGTTAGCGTGGAGACCCTTAATTCACGCCGAGATTACATGACGTCATGGTCAGCTGCTCAAAAGAAAAAGGTACTAAAGAGGAAGCTTGAGAAATACGACGAGGATTACAGAAAACTCCTCTCGAGCGAAACACTGCACACGGAAATCAACACGTCAATGCTGTCAAACAGCTTGCTGAAACATCGCAGAAGATAAATAGCGGAAACGATGTCGCAGAACTCTCAGTGACACGTCACACTGCGAAGTTCGCGACTGGCTAATGACGCGTCTCCTTATTGACAACAGTGGGAGATGTGGAGTTGCAGCCAACATGACAACGAGCGAATTTCAAGATGCTGTTTACTATCCCGGTACCGAAGAAGACAGTGCAAGGTATAGGATCGATGTCAAAAATCACAAGACAGCTGGGGTGTATGGTGCGGCAAATGTCTGGGTGTATGACAATTTGTATCTTCTGATAGACATGTACTTGAGAACTGTCAGAAGTCAGTTTGTTACAGCAGATTCACGGGTAGATCAAGTATTTGTTTCAAGTAATGGATTGGCACTCACCTCGTCACAAGTCTCTAACTGCATTTGTAGAACATTCCAAAGAGAAGGCATTGACCTTAAAGGGAAAATTTGCACAACAACAATCCGGAAATCACTTGCAACCGGAATGCATGTTCACATGCCTGATCAAAGGGATCATTTGGCCGCCCTTGCACAACACAAGACGCAGACGCAAGCAAGATATTACCGCGTCCATGACAAAGTTAATGAAACTGATTTGGGAAGAAGGGCTGTCAAGAAACTTGTTTCTCTACAGACCGAGGACGTTCTTCAGGCAAAGAAAGAGAACATGACGTCTGCGGCGTGGACCATGGAGGAAACTCAGGAGTTACAGAAACTATTTCAACGAGAACTGGAAACAGGATCCATCAAAGAGCCTGAAGTCAACGAAAAACTGGTGGAAACAAGTATTCTCAAAACGCATTCCCCTAAAGCAGTTGTACTTAAGCTACGTCGAATGAGAGAAGAGCACGCGAGAAATTTGGAGCCCTCCAATGAGCAGCTCACAAGCAAAGAAAAAGTCTTAAACTTCCTCAACGTATCGGAATTTCAGAAAGTGACATCGGCAGCGTCGAGCGTCCCCTCTGTGTCAGGAGAATCGTCCAGGTTTTTTAGAAAGTTTACAGATGAACAGACAAGACATCTACTCAGTTTGACAAAGGACCTTGTCCAAAATAACACAATAAAGAAGGAAGTGGTTTGGCAGAGGGTAGTTGACGATGCGAGAGCACTGGAGCTTGGTCTGATTACTGGGAATGAAGATGAGGCGCAAATTCATAAAGCCAAGCAGCGCCTCACAGACAAAGTGCGTCAGGAGGTAAACAAAATAAAGAACAAAGTAACAAAAAAAAGAATTAACAATAATTAATAATACAGTAAAACCGAAAGTAACCTCACTGTTACGCGCGCATAAATCGAGCATCAGGCACCCATCCAGCAAGCACGAATCGGGCCTATTATTATTCAAAAGTTTTGTAAAGGCGCAATGGAAACTACCGTACATGTAAGCATGTATCTGAAATCAATCCAGGCGTGCAGTAGGAAATAAACTATAGGCTTGCATTGAAAGGTGAACTAGGTGTGCTTTATAGATACTGAACTAGGCGCGTATTGAAAACTAAACTAGGCGCGCATTGAAAACTTAACTAGGCGCGCATCGGAAACTTAACTAGACGAGTTTTACTTAATGTGCGTTTTCTGTTACCTGATTTTTTTTTTGAATTATGTGAAACGTTACCCAGTGATTCAAGCAAACCACGAAACCATGTTATCAGTCATCTTGAATCAAAAGCAAACATAGTAGTTCGTTTAATTATACACTGCAATCCGTCCAAAAGGTAAATCGAAATTGGTTCCCGTGTAATATTTCTTACATTATTTTTTGACGTTTTGCGCGACGTTTTGTAGGAGTTCTTTACCCTCGGCTGACGGGCAAAAAAGGCGCATTTAGATATGAGGTTATTTTTGGTTGGTACTATAGGATTAAGAACCCCTTTCACTTGCTGGCATATATGAACGAACTTTAACTGCATTAATTTACGCTCAAACTTGTGAATGCCTTGATACTATAAATGTTATCCGCAACTTTTGGTTCCAAGTATTTTTAAAGCGAACGTTCGTAAGTTAAGCATGACATGTATTAATATTTAAACTATAGTGATCACTAATTTAGTAACAAACACGATATATGGAGCGTTTAGATCAATTAAAGTTTTAAAGAAATTTATTTACGATCACACCAGATTAGCAATTTGATTAGATTTTTCGTATCAGCTTTTAAATCTCACTAGCATTTCTGAATGACAATATGTTAATATTGTTAACAAAGGTGAAATGTTCATTTTATTAGTTATATAATTGGATATTTTATCGTTTGCGTTTGGGTTTCTATTACAGGCATAGTCCTCATCTACTATTGATTATGTTAAAGGATCAGAATTGACCATTATGCTCCGCACGCTTCTGTTAATTGTTACTAAACCGTGGGTAAAAACACATTACTGTCACAGACTGATACTGCTTACACGGGATCGAAGCCTCTATTGTTTTTGGCACGCTGTGCATAATGGTCACTACTGGGTCTTAAAGGAGCACTTTGTGTCAATGGCGTCATGAACGAACGGTCCCAAAAAATAGCATGAAGCACAATTTAATTGTAACCCTTTTACTCCGAAGAACGAGCAAGATCAAACTGGAAAACTAACTGAAAATCTCAAGGCTACACGAAAGCAAAGTTGATAAATTTCAATTGAATAGTCACACGTGAGGTTCTAATGTTAGAATCACACTACTGAATAAATATGAAATGTTCTCCTCGATAGCTTTCGTTTGACATTAAGGAGTAATAGTTGTAAAATCGCAGGATCTGACTTTTAACTGAGAATGAAAAAGGTTAGGATTTTCTTCGACAATGTTCAGTATTTTTTCGGCTTCCATTTTATTTCCATAAAATATTTATTAATTTATTGAAATCACAGAAAGATTTGACGATAATAATGTACGATTGCAGTTACTTAATAAACTCATTGTTGATGTTGTTAATGCTGTGATGATATGAGACTATCTCTTCAGAAACTAACTTCGGGGAAGGTCAGGTCAGGATAACGTGGCGGTCAAACTTCTGGCAAGTGTGCAGTCCCTTCCAAAATAGTGCCGACCAATTTACAGATGTCAAAAAGGATAAGGAACACCCAGGCCTTATTTAATAAGCCATGAGGTGCAAATGCCCCTTACCAAGCTGGCGAAATTACGTTAACTTGGTGGTGAATCGTGTGTGTCTTAATGATTCTAATAACAATGTCGGCCTAAGTCTCGGTCCCTAGTAGGTACAACTTGCAGGAATGGTCGAGGTGTACAGCCTTGAAACGGACAGCCCTTTGTCTACCCCACCCTGTAAAAATTCCCCTGATTGCGTAATTTAAGCATCCTTGACTTTACTTCCAGAAAATACGCCTTTCATTGAAAGGTACGCTTTCTACGTTCATTTCCGTAGATAAGTTACTAATGATATCGAGCACAAGTTGTATACACCATAATTTCAAATAGGTTGTTCGGTAAATTCATACATATACATACATATTTCTATAGTATCACGTGTTTTTACATATACGATTAAAGGAAACCTACACTGTTGCAACAGATTGACCTTAAATTGTTGGTTAAAAAGTCTAAATTCCATTTATTTTTTATAACAAGTGGAAAGAAAAGTCTAGTGTACAAAATATTGTATATGAATCGCTATTTTCGCTTTTATATTTCCCATGCGCCGCCATTTTGAACTTTTGACGTACCTTGCTTGGTTGCCGCTATTATTATGAATCAAAGCTCTTTTGTCTGCAACAATTGGGCTACCAAGATACGCCATAAAAATTCAAAATTCTTTCCACTCATTTTGTAATAACAGAGGAGCTCGAGATTCCCTTTAATAAGGATATCAGTCTTTATAAGACTTGTTGTCCTACATGCTTTTTGTCATCAGTTTTTATTCTTTCATGCACACCTTTATAAGGAAATAATACTTCATTTATTATCGGACCAACGTTAAAAGAAACTTGAATATAAACGCTCTTCATATTTCTAATTCATTAGTTATCTTTCTATTTAAGCATAATTTTGCTGCTTCTTATAGCTACTAGGGGTAAAAACTTCAAAACCTCACGGTTCCCTTAACCTTAGGCTCAAACAAAAGGTCTATTTCCTTTCTCCCCTTTTTATAACGTATAATGTATTTAACATCACTTTTGTAATTTATATTGCGAGCCAGAAAAAGATTGTTGTTGTTCTTGTTGTTATAAATTAATACGAATTTTCCTTGAGAATAGTAACTGCGAAAGTTTATTCTATAGCAACTGCCACTAACCTCAAAAGCGTTTTGTTAAGGGGAAAGAGTACTTATAAAAAGGCCTTGGATTTGTTTGAATGCGCATATAGCTGGGTCTATGTTAAATGATTTTGGAGACCCATGTGGTTTTCTAGCTGAACCGATGGCCAGGCTAAATGTATACGAAAGAGGGGGAGGGGATTAAATAAATCAGTGTTCAGTTTGAGCTTGTTACCAGTCCTTCTCAGTTGTTTTCACCTGAAGCCCCAAGAAAAATATACTCTCTGCTCCATGTCAACAGCAATGCAAAATAGCTTAATAGCTTTTATTAAATTAACCATATTTCAGCTTTAATTAGGTAAAAATTTAGTTAAATGTTAAGCAGTTTAAATTAATATCAAGAGGGGAATTTCCTCTCCTTCTAAGACATCTAAAGTACTCATAGTCAAGTCTCTACCCTAGGAAACTAGCTATGGTTCACAAAAATGGACCTAATTGCATTGGCTTTATTATATGTCTCAAACTAAGATGCTCCCACGATTTAGCGAACACAAACATAACAAAAATCTCGCTCCATTGCTTCTATTGGAGCAATACATCAGGAGTTTAGACAGACTTAATAATCCCTTCAAAATTGCATGTTAACGCTTTCTTTACCAGAGAGGCGTTCTATATTATTGTTTGGCACACGCATAGGATCAAAGAAATACACATTTGGTGCTTCGTGACCTTTTACTTGGCCAAATAATACGTTTACTGAGCAAAAAGTTAAAAATGGGTATTTGCTACGTAAAGTGGGTTTTTGCTACGAAATGACTTTTTGGAATAAAAACTCTAAAATGCAAGATATAAATGAAAAAACTGGTTAAAGCTGTTGTTTTTACTAAGCGCGGTACTTTCGTGAAGAAACAACATGTTTAATGTACAAAGAAATGGTTTTAGAAAGCAAATGGTTTTTAGGCATGTCTAAAAAATCTGGAGATGTTAGGTGGTGTTGGAAACGTACCCTTTAACACGATTTTATTTTAAAATCGACCTCTGGTGGAAATGAAAATATTTATCTATTCCAGGGGTGTTTTGTAGCAATTAACATTACTTTGAAGACCTTTCAATTCCGTTTTCGTTTTTAATTTTCGCTTATTTTTTGCATCGCGTACCAAAGATTGAGTATTTGCTACGTTGGTCGTGTTAAGAGCGAAATATCTCCTTGAAATTACTTGTGTGTTATGAACTTTAATGGAAAATGTCATTATTGAAAAAATAATAAACGTTTGCAAATGTTAAGACATGCATATTTCACTGAAGAATATTAATAAAATGAACAATGAGATAGCGTAGCAAATACGCACTCATGAATCTAAAGAGAGAGAGAGAGAGAGAGAGAGAGAGAGAGAGAGAGAGAGAGAGAGACCGATTCAAGTGGGTATTTGCTACGAACAATGGGTATTTGCTACGGTAGCAAATACTCAGTGGGTATTTGCTACCGTAGCAAATACCCACTAGTGAGTATTTGCTACCATAAATGGGTATTTGCTACCGTAGCAAATACCCAATGTGAATGTTGCCTAATACAAAGTCTCTTAATAACCAACATACAGACAGCCACATCGTTTCATAGTATTTTTTCCTATTTACGATGTATTTTTTTTCTTTTCGTTGTGACTGTGTGCCTGTTTCTATACATTTTATACTGAGGAGCTGTTATAAACTCGTGTATTCCGGTGAACGCGATGTATTGTAATTTCTTGGCATTATTACATTATTTGACATTCTTTGCAAAAAAAACCGTTTAGAAAGTAAAAATAAATATGATGGAAGGCAACCTATTAAGTCGCTAAATCCTGGCGATAACATGCGCGCCCGACCAGATTAAATGCAAAGAAAATTGTGGCCGATACTCGCAAACTGTCTGGTCTTAGACAGCTCAGTGCTCTACTGATGAGTTCAAAGAAAGTCAACATTTTTGCCTTACAATATTTTTGAACCACATCTACAACAAACTTCGTTGCGAACGGCGGAAGACAAACCTAAAAAAACAATCGAAAAAAAATTGCAAAAAGCTTGCAATTTTCGACAGCAAAACATGGAAATGCGTACTTAACGTTCTTAACAGTGAACGTATATTTTGCTGTGACAAACAACTAAGGGTGCAAAAACGTGCATTTACTAGTAAAATCTGATGTTTCAGTTGTTATGTGAAACATTGATACGATGAGGTGCAATTTGTTCAGGCTTCCAAACAAACACTATCAAAAGAAAACACACTAAAGATTGGCACTGCGATGTTCGCAAAGAGTAATTATTCTTTTGTTTCGGACAAGTTTATTTAAAAAGGGTACAAATTGTCACAACTGTGTCCGTGATTAATATATTAAAAAGACTTACATTTTCTAAGCTAATTATTGTTCGTATGAAGTGACTATAAAGACTGGTCAAGTACAAGCGCAAGCATAAGCCCAAGCAAAAGAGTTCTGCGTAAGGGACAACGATCGCAAGAACAAGCACATTCAAGCACAAGAACGCAAACTATTTTATTATAATTGTACATGTTTAAACCAGGTTTTTGTGCATTTGACCGACAGAAAACATAAATCTATTTGTTTTACTCATTGACTGAAAGCTCTAATAATTCTGAAAGTGAAACGAACAATTTTCACGGCAACGACGTTTTTAACAAGCAAAATTCGGAAAATCAAGGCAAGAAACTAACTACATGAATAAAATAAAATGTTAAGTCATTTTTTCTTGAATAAAACAGCGGATTTAGAGGGCCACAAGAGATTGTCGTCAGGTCTCTGTTAACTTTTCTCTCAAAAGAAAACAGACTCGGTTATATTAAGAACTGGGTTTAAAGTAGGAGGCGTTGTCAAAAGAATACATGGGAGTGACGAGACTAAGCCACGGCCCTCGACATGTCGCCTTAAACACCTTCACCTGTTTCCTACACGCAAATCCGCTCTAGTAGGTGCGGTTTTATGTAATGTAAAATTTATTTTAGTCTCTTATGTAGGTATATATACAGGCCACTTATGTTGTATTGTAAAACTCCCTGAAGAAGTGTGCGTTAGTCACACGAAACGCGTAGGAGAAAATAAATCGCTTTACAACTCTAAGAGTTCGCAGACGTGCTGCTCACTAGTTCAATCTTGAAAAAATTAAAAAAATAAACAATGCATGCATAGCCATACACAGGCATACATAGCCTTACACACACATACACAGCCTTACACAGTCATACACAGCCTTACACAGGCATACATAGCCTTACACAGGCATACATAGCCTTACACAGTCATACACAGCCTTACACAGTCATACGCAGCCTTACACAGGCATACATAGCCTTACACAGGCATACATAGCCTTACACAGTCATACACAGCCTTACACAGTCATACACAGCCTTACACAGGCATACATAGCCTTACACAGGCATACATAGCCTTACATAGGCATACATAGCCTTACACAGTCATACACAGCCTTACACAGGCATACATAGCCTTACACAGGCATACATAGCCATACACAGGCATACATAGCCTTACACAGGCATAAATAGCCTTACAACAGGCATACATAGCCTTACATAGGCATACATAGCCTTACACAGTCATACACAGCCTTACACAGGCATACATAGCCTTACACAGGCATACATAGCCATACACAGGCATACATAGCCTTACACAGGCATACATAGCCTTACAGAGGCATACATAGCCTTACACAGGCATACATAGCCATACACAGGCATACATAGCCTTACACAGGCATACATAGCCTTACACAGTCATACACAGCCTTACACAGGCATACATAGCCTTACACAGGCATACACAGCCTTACACAGGCATACATAGCCTTACACAGGCACACATAGCCTTACAGAGGCATACATAGCCTTACACAGGCATACATAGCCATACACAGGCATACATAGCCTTACACAGGCATACATAGCCTTACATAGACATACATAGCCTTATTATACACAAGCATACATAGCCTTACACAGGCATACATAGCCTTACACAAGCATACATAGCCATACACAGGCATACATAGCCTTACACAGTCATACACAGCCTTACAGGGGCATACATAGCCTTACATAGGCATACATAGCCTTACCACAGGCATACATAGCCTCACACAGGCGTACATAGCCTTACCACAGGCATACATAGCCTTACACAGACATATATAGCCCTACACAGGCATACATAGCCTTACAGGGGCATACATAGCCTTACATAGGCATACATAGCCTTACACAGGCATACATAGCCTCACACAGGCATACATAGCCTTACCACAGGCATACATAGCCTTACACAGGCATACATAGCCTTACAGGGACATACATAGCCTTACACAGGCATACCTAGCCATGCACAGGCATACATAGCCTTATACAGGAAAACATAGCCTTACAGGGACATACATAGCCTTACACAGGCATACATAGCCATACACAGGCATACATAGCCTTACAGGGGCATACATAGCCTTACATAGGCATACATAGCCTTACACAGGCATACATAGCCTCACACAGGCATACATAGCCTTACGGGGGCATACATAGCCTTACATAGGCATACATAGCCTTACACAGGCATACATAGCCTCACACAGGCATACATAGCCTTACCACAGGCATATATAGCCATACACAGGCATACATAGCCTTACACAGGCATACATAGCCTTATACAGGCATACATAGCCATACACAGGCATACATTGCCATACTTCACCTAGTGAAAGTTCCTGCACGCAAGGATGTTACTTCCAGTGATAAAGCGAATGATACGATAGTAATTTCCAATAGTGACGTGTCCGGTTCAGATCCAGAGTATGTTTGTGAACGAGAGAGGGATTCTGAAGCAACTAGCCAATCAGGTATAGCGGATGATTCATCTTCTCTCTACACAGAACGCGAGGAACTGCTCACAGGGTTGGTCGAGGTTGTTGGGGCAGAAAAAAATTGAAAAGGGTTCATTTCTAGATTGTGGTGAAGCAGCTTGGTGTAGAAAGGTCAAGGAGTTCAAAGATAGAAAAATAAGGGAAGGCCATATATTTAAAACTGTTTTTGAAACAGCTGAAGAATTAAGGCGTGTGTACGAAGACAAAGAAGATAGCGACGATGAGGCATTTCAAGCTATGTTTGATGGGGACGAAAGTGATAATGACGATGCATTAGACACACAGTGGATGCCAAGCGATTGCGAAATGGACGAACAAGAATCTTCCAAGACCGGAACAAAAGAAGGACACAATGACGAAGTGACAGAGAAATTCCTTGTGGATTTTTATAACTGGTTGATTGACGTCGATGGCGGCTACCGTAGTACAAAAATGGCGCAGCAATATCAGTCACAAGTGCAAAGTGTCATCCGCAGGTTAAAATTGGATGAAACGTTCACCGAGGCGGCCCAACCTAAACCACCTGCACTGTATCTCCTATTGCATCCAGGAAGGGACGGAGTTAAGCTATTGAAGACGTGGCTGTCCTATGCTGTGGACAAGTATCAGCCTGGGACTGTAAGATCTTATTTAATGAGTTTACGACTTTTCTATAAATTTCTTACTCAAGAATGCTTATCTGACCTGCCTGATGTTAGCGTGGAGACCCTTAATTCACGCCGAGATTACATGACGTCATGGTCAGCTGCTCAAAAGAAAAAGGTACTAAAGAGGAAGCTTGAGAAATACGACGAGGATTACAGAAAACTCCTCTCGAGCGAAACACTGCACACGGAAATCAACACGTCAATGCTGTCAAACAGCTTGCTGAAACATCGCAGAAGATAAATAGCGGAAACGATGTCGGCAGAACTCTCAGTGACACGTCACACTGCGAAGTTCGCGACTGGCTAATGACGCGTCTCCTTATTGACAACAGTGGGAGATGTGGAGTTGCAGCCAACATGACAACGAGCGAATTTCAAGATGCTGTTTACTATCCCGGTACCGAAGAAGACAGTGCAAGGTATAGGATCGATGTCAAAAATCACAAGACAGCTGGGGTGTATGGTGCGGCAAATGTCTGGGTGTATGACAATTTGTATCTTCTGATAGACATGTACTTGAGAACTGTCAGAAGTCAGTTTGTTACAGCAGATTCACGGGTAGATCAAGTATTTGTTTCAAGTAATGGATTGGCACTCACCTCGTCACAAGTCTCTAACTGCATTTGTAGAACATTCCAAAGAGAAGGCATTGACCTTAAAGGGAAAATTTGCACAACAACAATCCGGAAATCACTTGCAACCGGAATGCATGTTCACATGCCTGATCAAAGGGATCATTTGGCCGCCCTTGCACAACACAAGACGCAGACGCAAGCAAGATATTACCGCGTCCATGACAAAGTTAATGAAACTGATTTGGGAAGAAGGGCTGTCAAGAAACTTGTTTCTCTACAGACCGAGGACGTTCTTCAGGCAAAGAAAGAGAACATGACGTCTGCGGCGTGGACCATGGAGGAAACTCAGGAGTTACAGAAACTATTTCAACGAGAACTGGAAACAGGATCCATCAAAGAGCCTGAAGTCAACGAAAAACTGGTGGAAACAAGTATTCTCAAAACGCATTCCCCTAAAGCAGTTGTACTTAAGCTACGTCGAATGAGAGAAGAGCACGCGAGAAATTTGGAGCCCCCAATGAGCAGCTCACAAGCAAAGAAAAAGTCTTAAACTTCCTCAACGTATCGGAATTTCAGAAAGTGACATCGGCAGCGTCGAGCGTCCCCTCTGTGTCAGGAGAATCGTCCAGGTTTTTTAGAAAGTTTACAGATGAACAGACAAGACATCTACTCAGTTTGACAAAGGACCTTGTCCAAAATAACACAATAAAGAAGGAAGTGGTTTGGCAGAGGGTAGTTGACGATGCGAGAGCACTGGAGCTTGGTCTGATTACTGGGAATGAAGATGAGGCGCAAATTCATAAAGCCAAGCAGCGCCTCACAGACAAAGTGCGTCAGGAGGTAAACAAAATAAAGAACAAAGTAACAAAAAAAAGAATTAACAATAATTAATAATACAGTAAAACCGAAAGTAACCTCACTGTTACGCGCGCATAAATCGAGCATCAGGCACCCATCCAGCAAGCACGAATCGGGCCTATTATTATTCAAAAGTTTTGTAAAGGCGCAATGGAAACTACCGTACATGTAAGCATGTATCTGAAATCAATCCAGGCGTGCAGTAGGAAATAAACTATAGGCTTGCATTGAAAGGTGAACTAGGTGTGCTTTATAGATACTGAACTAGGCGCGTATTGAAAACTAAACTAGGCGCGCATTGAAAACTTAACTAGGCGCGCATCGGAAACTTAACTAGACGAGTTTTACTTAATGTGCGTTTTCTGTTACCTGATTTTTTTTTGAATTATGTGAAACGTTACCCAGTGATTCAAGCAAACCACGAAACCATGTTATCAGTCATCTTGAATCAAAAGCAAACATAGTAGTTCGTTTAATTATACACTGCAATCCGTCCAAAAGGTAAATCGAAATTGGTTCCCGTGTAATATTTCTTACATTATTTTTTGACGTTTTGCGCGACGTTTTGTAGGAGTTCTTTACCTCGGCTGACGGGCAAAAAAGGCGCATTTAGATATGAGGTTATTTTTGGTTGGTACTATAGGATTAAGAACCCCTTTCACTTGCTGGCATATATGAACGAACTTTAACTGCATTAATTTACGCTCAAACTTGTGAATGCCTTGATACTATAAATGTTATCCGCAACTTTTGGTTCCAAGTATTTTTAAAGCGAACGTTCGTAAGTTAAGCATGACATGTATTAATATTTAAACTATAGTGATCACTAATTTAGTAACAAACACGATATATGGAGCGTTTAGATCAATTAAAGTTTTAAAGAAATTTATTTACGATCACACCAGATTAGCAATTTGATTAGATTTTTCGTATCAGCTTTTAAATCTCACTAGCATTTCTGAATGACAATATGTTAATATTGTTAACAAAGGTGAAATGTTCATTTTATTAGTTATATAATTGGATATTTTATCGTTTGCGTTTGGGTTTCTATTACAGGCATAGTCCTCATCTACTATTGATTATGTTAAAGGATCAGAATTGACCATTATGCTCCGCACGCTTCTGTTAATTGTTACTAAACCGTGGGTAAAAACACATTACTGTCACAGACTGATACTGCTTACACGGGATCGAAGCCTCTATTGTTTTTGGCACGCTGTGCATAATGGTCACTACTGGGTCTTAAAGGAGCACTTTGTGTCAATGGCGTCATGAACGAACGGTCCCAAAAAATAGCATGAAGCACAATTTAATTGTAACCCTTTTACTCCGAAGAACGAGCAAGATCAAACTGGAAAACTAACTGAAAATCTCAAGGCTACACGAAAGCAAAGTTGATAAATTTCAATTGAATAGTCACACGTGAGGTTCTAATGTTAGAATCACACTACTGAATAAATATGAAATGTTCTCCTCGATAGCTTTCGTTTGACATTAAGGAGTAATAGTTGTAAAATCGCAGGATCTGACTTTTAACTGAGAATGAAAAAGGTTAGGATTTTCTTCGACAATGTTCAGTATTTTTTCGGCTTCCATTTTATTTCCATAAAATATTTATTAATTTATTGAAATCACAGAAAGATTTGACGATAATAATGTACGATTGCAGTTACTTAATAAACTCATTGTTGATGTTGTTAATGCTGTGATGATATGAGACTATCTCTTCAGAAACTAACTTCGGGGAAGGTCAGGTCAGGATAACGTGGCGGTCAAACTTCTGGCAAGTGTGCAGTCCCTTCCAAAATAGTGCCGACCAATTTACAGATGTCAAAAAGGATAAGGAACACCCAGGCCTTATTTAATAAGCCATGAGGTGCAAATGCCCCTTACCAAGCTGGCGAAATTACGTTAACTTGGTGGTGAATCGTGTGTGTCTTAATGATTCTAATAACAATGTCGGCCTAAGTCTCGGTCCCTAGTAGGTACAACTTGCAGGAATGGTCGAGGTGTACAGCCTTGAAACGGACAGCCCTTTGTCTACCCCACCCTGTAAAAATTCCCCTGATTGCGTAATTTAAGCATCCTTGACTTTACTTCCAGAAAATACGCCTTTCATTGAAAGGTACGCTTTCTACGTTCATTTCCGTAGATAAGTTACTAATGATATCGAGCACAAGTTGTATACACCATAATTTCAAATAGGTTGTTCGGTAAATTCATACATATACATACATATTTCTATAGTATCACGTGTTTTTACATATACGATTAAAGGAAACCTACACTGTTGCAACAGATTGACCTTAAATTGTTGGTTAAAAAGTCTAAATTCCATTTATTTTTTATAACAAGTGGAAAGAAAAGTCTAGTGTACAAAATATTGTATATGAATCGCTATTTTCGCTTTTATATTTCCCATGCGCCGCCATTTTGAACTTTTGACGTACCTTGCTTGGTTGCCGCTATTATTATGAATCAAAGCTCTTTTGTCTGCAACAATTGGGCTACCAAGATACGCCATAAAAATTCAAAATTCTTTCCACTCATTTTGTAATAACAGAGGAGCTCGAGATTCCCTTTAATAAGGATATCAGTCTTTATAAGACTTGTTGTCCTACATGCTTTTTGTCATCAGTTTTTATTCTTTCATGCACACCTTTATAAGGAAATAATACTTCATTTATTATCGGACCAACGTTAAAAGAAACTTGAATATAAACGCTCTTCATATTTCTAATTCATTAGTTATCTTTCTATTTAAGCATAATTTTGCTGCTTCTTATAGCTACTAGGGGTAAAAACTTCAAAACCTCACGGTTCCCTTAACCTTAGGCTCAAACAAAAGGTCTATTTCCTTTCTCCCCTTTTTATAACGTATAATGTATTTAACATCACTTTTGTAATTTATATTGCGAGCCAGAAAAAGATTGTTGTTGTTCTTGTTGTTATAAATTAATACGAATTTTCCTTGAGAATAGTAACTGCGAAAGTTTATTCTATAGCAACTGCCACTAACCTCAAAAGCGTTTTGTTAAGGGGAAAGAGTACTTATAAAAAGGCCTTGGATTTGTTTGAATGCGCATATAGCTGGGTCTATGTTAAATGATTTTGGAGACCCATGTGGTTTTCTAGCTGAACCGATGGCCAGGCTAAATGTATACGAAAGAGGGGGAGGGGATTAAATAAATCAGTGTTCAGTTTGAGCTTGTTACCAGTCCTTCTCAGTTGTTTTCACCTGAAGCCCCAAGAAAAATATACTCTCTGCTCCATGTCAACAGCAATGCAAAATAGCTTAATAGCTTTTATTAAATTAACCATATTTCAGCTTTAATTAGGTAAAAATTTAGTTAAATGTTAAGCAGTTTAAATTAATATCAAGAGGGGAATTTCCTCTCCTTCTAAGACATCTAAAGTACTCATAGTCAAGTCTCTACCCTAGGAAACTAGCTATGGTTCACAAAAATGGACCTAATTGCATTGGCTTTATTATATGTCTCAAACTAAGATGCTCCCACGATTTAGCGAACACAAACATAACAAAAATCTCGCTCCATTGCTTCTATTGGAGCAATACATCAGGAGTTTAGACAGACTTAATAATCCCTTCAAAATTGCATGTTAACGCTTTCTTTACCAGAGAGGCGTTCTATATTATTGTTTGGCACACGCATAGGATCAAAGAAATACACATTTGGTGCTTCGTGACCTTTTACTTGGCCAAATAATACGTTTACTGAGCAAAAAGTTAAAAATGGGTATTTGCTACGTAAAGTGGGTTTTTGCTACGAAATGACTTTTTGGAATAAAAACTCTAAAATGCAAGATATAAATGAAAAAACTGGTTAAAGCTGTTGTTTTTACTAAGCGCGGTACTTTCGTGAAGAAACAACATGTTTAATGTACAAAGAAATGGTTTTAGAAAGCAAATGGTTTTTAGGCATGTCTAAAAAATCTGGAGATGTTAGGTGGTGTTGGAAACGTACCCTTTAACACGATTTTATTTTAAAATCGACCTCTGGTGGAAATGAAAATATTTATCTATTCCAGGGGTGTTTTGTAGCAATTAACATTACTTTGAAGACCTTTCAATTCCGTTTTCGTTTTTAATTTTCGCTTATTTTTTGCATCGCGTACCAAAGATTGAGTATTTGCTACGTTGGTCGTGTTAAGAGCGAAATATCTCCTTGAAATTACTTGTGTGTTATGAACTTTAATGGAAAATGTCATTATTGAAAAAATAATAAACGTTTGCAAATGTTAAGACATGCATATTTCACTGAAGAATATTAATAAAATGAACAATGAGATAGCGTAGCAAATACGCACTCATGAATCTAAAGAGAGAGAGAGAGAGAGAGAGAGAGAGAGAGAGAGAGAGAGAGACCGATTCAAGTGGGTATTTGCTACGAACAATGGGTATTTGCTACGGTAGCAAATACTCAGTGGGTATTTGCTACCGTAGCAAATACCCACTAGTGAGTATTTGCTACCATAAATGGGTATTTGCTACCGTAGCAAATACCCAATGTGAATGTTGCCTAATACAAAGTCTCTTAATAACCAACATACAGACAGCCACATCGTTTCATAGTATTTTTTCCTATTTACGATGTATTTTTTTTCTTTTCGTTGTGACTGTGTGCCTGTTTCTATACATTTTATACTGAGGAGCTGTTATAAACTCGTGTATTCCGGTGAACGCGATGTATTGTAATTTCTTGGCATTATTACATTATTTGACATTCTTTGCAAAAAAAACCGTTTAGAAAGTAAAAATAAATATGATGGAAGGCAACCTATTAAGTCGCTAAATCCTGGCGATAACATGCGCGCCCGACCAGATTAAATGCAAAGAAAATTGTGGCCGATACTCGCAAACTGTCTGGTCTTAGACAGCTCAGTGCTCTACTGATGAGTTCAAAGAAAGTCAACATTTTTGCCTTACAATATTTTTGAACCACATCTACAACAAACTTCGTTGCGAACGGCGGAAGACAAACCTAAAAAAACAATCGAAAAAAAATTGCAAAAAGCTTGCAATTTTCGACAGCAAAACATGGAAATGCGTACTTAACGTTCTTAACAGTGAACGTATATTTTGCTGTGACAAACAACTAAGGGTGCAAAAACGTGCATTTACTAGTAAAATCTGATGTTTCAGTTGTTATGTGAAACATTGATACGATGAGGTGCAATTTGTTCAGGCTTCCAAACAAACACTATCAAAAGAAAACACACTAAAGATTGGCACTGCGATGTTCGCAAAGAGTAATTATTCTTTTGTTTCGGACAAGTTTATTTAAAAAGGGTACAAATTGTCACAACTGTGTCCGTGATTAATATATTAAAAAGACTTACATTTTCTAAGCTAATTATTGTTCGTATGAAGTGACTATAAAGACTGGTCAAGTACAAGCGCAAGCATAAGCCCAAGCAAAAGAGTTCTGCGTAAGGGACAACGATCGCAAGAACAAGCACATTCAAGCACAAGAACGCAAACTATTTTATTATAATTGTACATGTTTAAACCAGGTTTTTGTGCATTTGACCGACAGAAAACATAAATCTATTTGTTTTACTCATTGACTGAAAGCTCTAATAATTCTGAAAGTGAAACGAACAATTTTCACGGCAACGACGTTTTTAACAAGCAAAATTCGGAAAATCAAGGCAAGAAACTAACTACATGAATAAAATAAAATGTTAAGTCATTTTTTCTTGAATAAAACAGCGGATTTAGAGGGCCACAAGAGATTGTCGTCAGGTCTCTGTTAACTTTTCTCTCAAAAGAAAACAGACTCGGTTATATTAAGAACTGGGTTTAAAGTAGGAGGCGTTGTCAAAAGAATACATGGGAGTGACGAGACTAAGCCACGGCCCTCGACATGTCGCCTTAAACACCTTCACCTGTTTCCTACACGCAAATCCGCTCTAGTAGGTGCGGTTTTATGTAATGTAAAATTTATTTTAGTCTCTTATGTAGGTATATATACAGGCCACTTATGTTGTATTGTAAAACTCCCTGAAGAAGTGTGCGTTAGTCACACGAAACGCGTAGGAGAAAATAAATCGCTTTACAACTCTAAGAGTTCGCAGACGTGCTGCTCACTAGTTCAATCTTGAAAAAATTAAAAAAATAAACAATGCATGCATAGCCATACACAGGCATACATAGCCTTACACACACATACACAGCCTTACACAGTCATACACAGCCTTACACAGGCATACATAGCCTTACACAGGCATACATAGCCTTACACAGTCATACACAGCCTTACACAGTCATACGCAGCCTTACACAGGCATACATAGCCTTACACAGGCATACATAGCCTTACACAGTCATACACAGCCTTACACAGTCATACACAGCCTTACACAGGCATACATAGCCTTACACAGGCATACATAGCCTTACATAGGCATACATAGCCTTACACAGTCATACACAGCCTTACACAGGCATACATAGCCTTACACAGGCATACATAGCCATACACAGGCATACATAGCCTTACACAGGCATAAATAGCCTTACAACAGGCATACATAGCCTTACATAGGCATACATAGCCTTACACAGTCATACACAGCCTTACACAGGCATACATAGCCTTACACAGGCATACATAGCCATACACAGGCATACATAGCCTTACACAGGCATACATAGCCTTACAGAGGCATACATAGCCTTACACAGGCATACATAGCCATACACAGGCATACATAGCCTTACACAGGCATACATAGCCTTACACAGTCATACACAGCCTTACACAGGCATACATAGCCTTACACAGGCATACACAGCCTTACACAGGCATACATAGCCTTACACAGGCACACATAGCCTTACAGAGGCATACATAGCCTTACACAGGCATACATAGCCATACACAGGCATACATAGCCTTACACAGGCATACATAGCCTTACATAGACATACATAGCCTTATTATACACAAGCATACATAGCCTTACACAGGCATACATAGCCTTACACAAGCATACATAGCCATACACAGGCATACATAGCCTTACACAGTCATACACAGCCTTACAGGGGCATACATAGCCTTACATAGGCATACATAGCCTTACCACAGGCATACATAGCCTCACACAGGCGTACATAGCCTTACCACAGGCATACATAGCCTTACACAGACATATATAGCCCTACACAGGCATACATAGCCTTACAGGGGCATACATAGCCTTACATAGGCATACATAGCCTTACACAGGCATACATAGCCTCACACAGGCATACATAGCCTTACCACAGGCATACATAGCCTTACACAGGCATACATAGCCTTACAGGGACATACATAGCCTTACACAGGCATACCTAGCCATGCACAGGCATACATAGCCTTATACAGGAAAACATAGCCTTACAGGGACATACATAGCCTTACACAGGCATACATAGCCATACACAGGCATACATAGCCTTACAGGGGCATACATAGCCTTACATAGGCATACATAGCCTTACACAGGCATACATAGCCTCACACAGGCATACATAGCCTTACGGGGGCATACATAGCCTTACATAGGCATACATAGCCTTACACAGGCATACATAGCCTCACACAGGCATACATAGCCTTACCACAGGCATATATAGCCATACACAGGCATACATAGCCTTACACAGGCATACATAGCCTTATACAGGCATACATAGCCATACACAGGCATACATTGCCATACTTCACCTAGTGAAAGTTCCTGCACGCAAGGATGTTACTTCCAGTGATAAAGCGAATGATACGATAGTAATTTCCAATAGTGACGTGTCCGGTTCAGATCCAGAGTATGTTTGTGAACGAGAGAGGGATTCTGAAGCAACTAGCCAATCAGGTATAGCGGATGATTCATCTTCTCTCTACACAGAACGCGAGGAACTGCTCACAGGGTTGGTCGAGGTTGTTGGGGCAGAAAAAAATTGAAAAGGGTTCATTTCTAGATTGTGGTGAAGCAGCTTGGTGTAGAAAGGTCAAGGAGTTCAAAGATAGAAAAATAAGGGAAGGCCATATATTTAAAACTGTTTTTGAAACAGCTGAAGAATTAAGGCGTGTGTACGAAGACAAAGAAGATAGCGACGATGAGGCATTTCAAGCTATGTTTGATGGGGACGAAAGTGATAATGACGATGCATTAGACACACAGTGGATGCCAAGCGATTGCGAAATGGACGAACAAGAATCTTCCAAGACCGGAACAAAAGAAGGACACAATGACGAAGTGACAGAGAAATTCCTTGTGGATTTTTATAACTGGTTGATTGACGTCGATGGCGGCTACCGTAGTACAAAAATGGCGCAGCAATATCAGTCACAAGTGCAAAGTGTCATCCGCAGGTTAAAATTGGATGAAACGTTCACCGAGGCGGCCCAACCTAAACCACCTGCACTGTATCTCCTATTGCATCCAGGAAGGGACGGAGTTAAGCTATTGAAGACGTGGCTGTCCTATGCTGTGGACAAGTATCAGCCTGGGACTGTAAGATCTTATTTAATGAGTTTACGACTTTTCTATAAATTTCTTACTCAAGAATGCTTATCTGACCTGCCTGATGTTAGCGTGGAGACCCTTAATTCACGCCGAGATTACATGACGTCATGGTCAGCTGCTCAAAAGAAAAAGGTACTAAAGAGGAAGCTTGAGAAATACGACGAGGATTACAGAAAACTCCTCTCGAGCGAAACACTGCACACGGAAATCAACACGTCAATGCTGTCAAACAGCTTGCTGAAACATCGCAGAAGATAAATAGCGGAAACGATGTCGGCAGAACTCTCAGTGACACGTCACACTGCGAAGTTCGCGACTGGCTAATGACGCGTCTCCTTATTGACAACAGTGGGAGATGTGGAGTTGCAGCCAACATGACAACGAGCGAATTTCAAGATGCTGTTTACTATCCCGGTACCGAAGAAGACAGTGCAAGGTATAGGATCGATGTCAAAAATCACAAGACAGCTGGGGTGTATGGTGCGGCAAATGTCTGGGTGTATGACAATTTGTATCTTCTGATAGACATGTACTTGAGAACTGTCAGAAGTCAGTTTGTTACAGCAGATTCACGGGTAGATCAAGTATTTGTTTCAAGTAATGGATTGGCACTCACCTCGTCACAAGTCTCTAACTGCATTTGTAGAACATTCCAAAGAGAAGGCATTGACCTTAAAGGGAAAATTTGCACAACAACAATCCGGAAATCACTTGCAACCGGAATGCATGTTCACATGCCTGATCAAAGGGATCATTTGGCCGCCCTTGCACAACACAAGACGCAGACGCAAGCAAGATATTACCGCGTCCATGACAAAGTTAATGAAACTGATTTGGGAAGAAGGGCTGTCAAGAAACTTGTTTCTCTACAGACCGAGGACGTTCTTCAGGCAAAGAAAGAGAACATGACGTCTGCGGCGTGGACCATGGAGGAAACTCAGGAGTTACAGAAACTATTTCAACGAGAACTGGAAACAGGATCCATCAAAGAGCCTGAAGTCAACGAAAAACTGGTGGAAACAAGTATTCTCAAAACGCATTCCCCTAAAGCAGTTGTACTTAAGCTACGTCGAATGAGAGAAGAGCACGCGAGAAATTTGGAGCCCTCCAATGAGCAGCTCACAAGCAAAGAAAAAGTCTTAAACTTCCTCAACGTATCGGAATTTCAGAAAGTGACATCGGCAGCGTCGAGCGTCCCCTCTGTGTCAGGAGAATCGTCCAGGTTTTTTAGAAAGTTTACAGATGAACAGACAAGACATCTACTCAGTTTGACAAAGGACCTTGTCCAAAATAACACAATAAAGAAGGAAGTGGTTTGGCAGAGGGTAGTTGACGATGCGAGAGCACTGGAGCTTGGTCTGATTACTGGGAATGAAGATGAGGCGCAAATTCATAAAGCCAAGCAGCGCCTCACAGACAAAGTGCGTCAGGAGGTAAACAAAATAAAGAACAAAGTAACAAAAAAAAGAATTAACAATAATTAATAATACAGTAAAACCGAAAGTAACCTCACTGTTACGCGCGCATAAATCGAGCATCAGGCACCCATCCAGCAAGCACGAATCGGGCCTATTATTATTCAAAAGTTTTGTAAAGGCGCAATGGAAACTACCGTACATGTAAGCATGTATCTGAAATCAATCCAGGCGTGCAGTAGGAAATAAACTATAGGCTTGCATTGAAAGGTGAACTAGGTGTGCTTTATAGATACTGAACTAGGCGCGTATTGAAAACTAAACTAGGCGCGCATTGAAAACTTAACTAGGCGCGCATCGGAAACTTAACTAGACGAGTTTTACTTAATGTGCGTTTTCTGTTACCTGATTTTTTTTTTGAATTATGTGAAACGTTACCCAGTGATTCAAGCAAACCACGAAACCATGTTATCAGTCATCTTGAATCAAAAGCAAACATAGTAGTTCGTTTAATTATACACTGCAATCCGTCCAAAAGGTAAATCGAAATTGGTTCCCGTGTAATATTTCTTACATTATTTTTTGACGTTTTGCGCGACGTTTTGTAGGAGTTCTTTACCCTCGGCTGACGGGCAAAAAAGGCGCATTTAGATATGAGGTTATTTTTGGTTGGTACTATAGGATTAAGAACCCCTTTCACTTGCTGGCATATATGAACGAACTTTAACTGCATTAATTTACGCTCAAACTTGTGAATGCCTTGATACTATAAATGTTATCCGCAACTTTTGGTTCCAAGTATTTTTAAAGCGAACGTTCGTAAGTTAAGCATGACATGTATTAATATTTAAACTATAGTGATCACTAATTTAGTAACAAACACGATATATGGAGCGTTTAGATCAATTAAAGTTTTAAAGAAATTTATTTACGATCACACCAGATTAGCAATTTGATTAGATTTTTCGTATCAGCTTTTAAATCTCACTAGCATTTCTGAATGACAATATGTTAATATTGTTAACAAAGGTGAAATGTTCATTTTATTAGTTATATAATTGGATATTTTATCGTTTGCGTTTGGGTTTCTATTACAGGCATAGTCCTCATCTACTATTGATTATGTTAAAGGATCAGAATTGACCATTATGCTCCGCACGCTTCTGTTAATTGTTACTAAACCGTGGGTAAAAACACATTACTGTCACAGACTGATACTGCTTACACGGGATCGAAGCCTCTATTGTTTTTGGCACGCTGTGCATAATGGTCACTACTGGGTCTTAAAGGAGCACTTTGTGTCAATGGCGTCATGAACGAACGGTCCCAAAAAATAGCATGAAGCACAATTTAATTGTAACCCTTTTACTCCGAAGAACGAGCAAGATCAAACTGGAAAACTAACTGAAAATCTCAAGGCTACACGAAAGCAAAGTTGATAAATTTCAATTGAATAGTCACACGTGAGGTTCTAATGTTAGAATCACACTACTGAATAAATATGAAATGTTCTCCTCGATAGCTTTCGTTTGACATTAAGGAGTAATAGTTGTAAAATCGCAGGATCTGACTTTTAACTGAGAATGAAAAAGGTTAGGATTTTCTTCGACAATGTTCAGTATTTTTTCGGCTTCCATTTTATTTCCATAAAATATTTATTAATTTATTGAAATCACAGAAAGATTTGACGATAATAATGTACGATTGCAGTTACTTAATAAACTCATTGTTGATGTTGTTAATGCTGTGATGATATGAGACTATCTCTTCAGAAACTAACTTCGGGGAAGGTCAGGTCAGGATAACGTGGCGGTCAAACTTCTGGCAAGTGTGCAGTCCCTTCCAAAATAGTGCCGACCAATTTACAGATGTCAAAAAGGATAAGGAACACCCAGGCCTTATTTAATAAGCCATGAGGTGCAAATGCCCCTTACCAAGCTGGCGAAATTACGTTAACTTGGTGGTGAATCGTGTGTGTCTTAATGATTCTAATAACAATGTCGGCCTAAGTCTCGGTCCCTAGTAGGTACAACTTGCAGGAATGGTCGAGGTGTACAGCCTTGAAACGGACAGCCCTTTGTCTACCCCACCCTGTAAAAATTCCCCTGATTGCGTAATTTAAGCATCCTTGACTTTACTTCCAGAAAATACGCCTTTCATTGAAAGGTACGCTTTCTACGTTCATTTCCGTAGATAAGTTACTAATGATATCGAGCACAAGTTGTATACACCATAATTTCAAATAGGTTGTTCGGTAAATTCATACATATACATACATATTTCTATAGTATCACGTGTTTTTACATATACGATTAAAGGAAACCTACACTGTTGCAACAGATTGACCTTAAATTGTTGGTTAAAAAGTCTAAATTCCATTTTTTTTTATAACAAGTGGAAAGAAAAGTCTAGTGTACAAAATATTGTATATGAATCGCTATTTTCGCTTTTATATTTCCCATGCGCCGCCATTTTGAACTTTTGACGTACCTTGCTTGGTTGCCGCTATTATTATGAATCAAAGCTCTTTTGTCTGCAACAATTGGGCTACCAAGATACGCCATAAAAATTCAAAATTCTTTCCACTCATTTTGTAATAACAGAGGAGCTCGAGATTCCCTTTAATAAGGATATCAGTCTTTATAAGACTTGTTGTCCTACATGCTTTTTGTCATCAGTTTTTATTCTTTCATGCACACCTTTATAAGGAAATAATACTTCATTTATTATCGGACCAACGTTAAAAGAAACTTGAATATAAACGCTCTTCATATTTCTAATTCATTAGTTATCTTTCTATTTAAGCATAATTTTGCTGCTTCTTATAGCTACTAGGGGTAAAAACTTCAAAACCTCACGGTTCCCTTAACCTTAGGCTCAAACAAAAGGTCTATTTCCTTTCTCCCCTTTTTATAACGTATAATGTATTTAACATCACTTTTGTAATTTATATTGCGAGCCAGAAAAAGATTGTTGTTGTTCTTGTTGTTATAAATTAATACGAATTTTCCTTGAGAATAGTAACTGCGAAAGTTTATTCTATAGCAACTGCCACTAACCTCAAAAGCGTTTTGTTAAGGGGAAAGAGTACTTATAAAAAGGCCTTGGATTTGTTTGAATGCGCATATAGCTGGGTCTATGTTAAATGATTTTGGAGACCCATGTGGTTTTCTAGCTGAACCGATGGCCAGGCTAAATGTATACGAAAGAGGGGAGGGGATTAAATAAATCAGTGTTCAGTTTGAGCTTGTTACCAGTCCTTCTCAGTTGTTTTCACCTGAAGCCCCAAGAAAAATATACTCTCTGCTCCATGTCAACAGCAATGCAAAATAGCTTAATAGCTTTTATTAAATTAACCATATTTCAGCTTTAATTAGGTAAAAATTTAGTTAAATGTTAAGCAGTTTAAATTAATATCAAGAGGGGAATTTCCTCTCCTTCTAAGACATCTAAAGTACTCATAGTCAAGTCTCTACCCTAGGAAACTAGCTATGGTTCACAAAAATGGACCTAATTGCATTGGCTTTATTATATGTCTCAAACTAAGATGCTCCCACGATTTAGCGAACACAAACATAACAAAAATCTCGCTCCATTGCTTCTATTGGAGCAATACATCAGGAGTTTAGACAGACTTAATAATCCCTTCAAAATTGCATGTTAACGCTTTCTTTACCAGAGAGGCGTTCTATATTATTGTTTGGCACACGCATAGGATCAAAGAAATACACATTTGGTGCTTCGTGACCTTTTACTTGGCCAAATAATACGTTTACTGAGCAAAAAGTTAAAAATGGGTATTTGCTACGTAAAGTGGGTTTTTGCTACGAAATGACTTTTTGGAATAAAAACTCTAAAATGCAAGATATAAATGAAAAAACTGGTTAAAGCTGTTTTTTACTAAGCGCGGTACTTTCGTGAAGAAACAACATGTTTAATGTACAAAGAAATGGTTTTAGAAAGCAAATGGTTTTTAGGCATGTCTAAAAAATCTGGAGATGTTAGGTGGTGTTGGAAACGTACCCTTTAACACGATTTTATTTTAAAATCGACCTCTGGTGGAAATGAAAATATTTATCTATTCCAGGGGTGTTTTGTAGCAATTAACATTACTTTGAAGACCTTTCAATTCCGTTTTCGTTTTTAATTTTCGCTTATTTTTTGCATCGCGTACCAAAGATTGAGTATTTGCTACGTTGGTCGTGTTAAGAGCGAAATATCTCCTTGAAATTACTTGTGTGTTATGAACTTTAATGGAAAATGTCATTATTGAAAAAATAATAAACGTTTGCAAATGTTAAGACATGCATATTTCACTGAAGAATATTAATAAAATGAACAATGAGATAGCGTAGCAAATACGCACTCATGAATCTAGAGAGAGAGAGAGAGAGAGAGAGAGAGAGAGAGAGAGAGAGAGAGAGAGAGAGAGAGACCGATTCAAGTGGGTATTTGCTACGAACAATGGGTATTTGCTACGGTAGCAAATACTCAGTGGGTATTTGCTACCGTAGCAAATACCCACTAGTGAGTATTTGCTACCATAAATGGGTATTTGCTACCGTAGCAAATACCCAATGTGAATGTTGCCTAATACAAAGTCTCTTAATAACCAACATACAGACAGCCACATCGTTTCATAGTATTTTTTCCTATTTACGATGTATTTTTTTTCTTTTCGTTGTGACTGTGTGCCTGTTCTATACATTTTATACTGAGGAGCTGTTATAAACTCGTGTATTCCGTGTGAACGCGATGTATTGTAATTTCTTGGCATTATTACATTATTTGACATTCTTTGCAAAAAAAACCGTTTAGAAAGTAAAAATAAATATGATGGAAGGCAACCTATTAAGTCGCTAAATCCTGGCGATAACATGCGCGCCCGACCAGATTAAATGCAAAGAAAATTGTGGCCGATACTCGCAAACTGTCTGGTCTTAGACAGCTCAGTGCTCTACTGATGAGTTCAAAGAAAGTCAACATTTTTTGCCTTACAATATTTTTGAACCACATCTACAACAAACTTCGTTGCGAACGGCGGAAGACAAACCTAAAAAAACAATCGAAAAAAAATTGCAAAAAGCTTGCAATTTTCGACAGCAAAACATGGAAATGCGTACTTAACGTTCTTAACAGTGAACGTATATTTTGCTGTGACAAACAACTAAGGGTGCAAAAACGTGCATTTACTAGTAAAATCTGATGTTTCAGTTGTTATGTGAAACATTGATACGATGAGGTGCAATTTGTTCAGGCTTCCAAACAAACACTATCAAAAGAAAACACACTAAAGATTGGCACTGCGATGTTCGCAAAGAGTAATTATTCTTTTGTTTCGGACAAGTTTATTTAAAAAGGGTACAAATTGTCACAACTGTGTCCGTGATTAATATATTAAAAAGACTTACATTTTCTAAGCTAATTATTGTTCGTATGAAGTGAACTATAAAGACTGGTCAAGTACAAGCGCAAGCATAAGCCCAAGCAAAAGAGTTCTGCGTAAGGGACAACGATCGCAAGAACAAGCACATTCAAGCACAAGAACGCAAACTATTTTATTATAATTGTACATGTTTAAACCAGGTTTTTGTGCATTTGACCGACAGAAAACATAAATCTATTTGTTTTACTCATTGACTGAAAGCTCTAATAATTCTGAAAGTGAAACGAACAATTTTCACGGCAACGACGTTTTTAACAAGCAAAATTCGGAAAATCAAGGCAAACTAACTACATGAATAAAATAAAATGTTAAGTCATTTTTTCTTGAATAAAACAGCGGATTTAGAGGGCCACAAGAGATTGTCGTCAGGTCTCTGTTAACTTTTCTCTCAAAAGAAAACAGACTCGGTTATATTAAGAACTGGGTTTAAAGTAGGAGGCGTTGTCAAAAGAATACATGGGAGTGACGAGACTAAGCCACGGCCCTCGACATGTCGCCTTAAACACCTTCACCTGTTTCCTACACGCAAATCCGCTCTAGTAGGTGCGGTTTTATGTAATGTAAAATTTATTTTAGTCTCTTATGTAGGTTATATATACAGGCCACTTATGTTGTATTGTAAAACTCCTGAAGAAGTGTGCGTTAGTCACACGAAACGCGTAGGAGAAAATAAATCGCTTTACAACTCTAAGAGTTCGCAGACGTGCTGCTCACTAGTTCATCTTGAAAAAATTAAAAAAATAAACAATGCATGCATAGCCATACACAGGCATACATAGCCTTACACACACATACACAGCCTTACACAGTCATACACAGCCTTACACAGGCATACATAGCCTTACACAGGCATACATAGCCTTACACAGTCATACACAGCCTTACACAGTCATACGCAGCCTTACACAGGCATACATAGCCTTACACAGGCATACATAGCCTTACACAGTCATACACAGCCTTACACAGTCATACACAGCCTTACACAGGCATACATAGCCTTACACAGGCATACATAGCCTTACATAGGCATACATAGCTTACACAGTCATACACAGCCTTACACAGGCATACATAGCCTTACACAGGCATACATAGCCATACACAGGCATACATAGCCTTACACAGGCATAAATAGCCTTACAACAGGCATACATAGCCTTACATAGGCATACATAGCCTTACACAGTCATACACAGCCTTACACAGGCATACATAGCCTTACACAGGCATACATAGCCATACACAGGCATACATAGCCTTACACAGGCATACATAGCCTTACAGAGGCATACATAGCCTTACACAGGCATACATAGCCATACACAGGCATACATAGCCTTACACAGGCATACATAGCCTTACACAGTCATACACAGCCTTACACAGGCATACATAGCCTTACACAGGCATACACAGCCTTACACAGGCATACATAGCCTTACACAGGCACACATAGCCTTACAGAGGCATACATAGCCTTACACAGGCATACATAGCCATACACAGGCATACATAGCCTTACACAGGCATACATAGCCTTACATAGACATACATAGCCTTATTATACACAAGCATACATAGCCTTACACAGGCATACATAGCCTTACACAAGCATACATAGCCATACACAGGCATACATAGCCTTACACAGTCATACACAGCCTTACAGGGGCATACATAGCCTTACATAGGCATACATAGCCTTACCACAGGCATACATAGCCTCACACGGCGTACATAGCCTTACCACAGGCATACATAGCCTTACACAGACATATATAGCCCTACACAGGCATACATAGCCTTACAGGGCATACATAGCCTTACATAGGCATACATAGCCTTACACAGGCATACATAGCCTCACACAGGCATACATAGCCTTACCACAGGCATACATAGCCTTACACAGGCATACATAGCCTTACAGGGACATACATAGCCTTACACAGGCATACCTAGCCATGCACAGGCATACATAGCCTTATACAGGAAAACATAGCCTTACAGGGACATACATAGCCTTACACAGGCATATATAGCCCTACACAGGCATACATAGCCTTACAGGGGCATACATAGCCTTACATAGGCATACATAGCCTTACACAGGCATACATAGCCTCACACAGGCATACATAGCCTTACGGGGGCATACATAGCCTTACATAGGCATACATAGCCTTACACAGGCATACATAGCCTCACACAGGCATACATAGCCTTACCACAGGCATATATAGCCATACACAGGCATACATAGCCTTACACAGGCATACATAGCCTTATACAGGCATACATAGCCATACACAGGCATACATTGCCATACTTCACCTAGTGAAAGTTCCTGCACGCAAGGATGTTACTTCCAGTGATAAAGCGAATGATACGATAGTAATTTCCAATAGTGACGTGTCCGGTTCAGATCCAGAGTATGTTTGTGAACGAGAGAGGGATTCTGAAGCAACTAGCCAATCAGGTATAGCGGATGATTCATCTTCTCTCTACACAGAACGCGAGGAACTGCTCACAGGGTTGGTCGAGGTTGTTGGGGCAGAAAAAATTGAAAAGGGTTCATTTCTAGATTGTGGTGAAGCAGCTTGGTGTAGAAAGGTCAAGGAGTTCAAAGATAGAAAAATAAGGGAAGGCCATATATTTAAAACTGTTTTTGAAACAGCTGAAGAATTAAGGCGTGTGTACGAAGACAAAGAAGATAGCGACGATGAGGCATTTCAAGCTATGTTTGATGGGGACGAAAGTGATAATGACGATGCATTAGACACACAGTGGATGCCAAGCGATTGCGAAATGGACGAACAAGAATCTTCCAAGACCGGAACAAAAGAAGGACACAATGACGAAGTGACAGAGAAATTCCTTGTGGATTTTTATAACTGGTTGATTGACGTCGATGGCGGCTACCGTAGTACAAAAATGGCGCAGCAATATCAGTCACAAGTGCAAAGTGTCATCCGCAGGTTAAAATTGGATGAAACGTTCACCGAGGCGGCCCAACCTAAACCACCTGCACTGTATCTCCTATTGCATCCAGGAAGGGACGGAGTTAAGCTATTGAAGACGTGGCTGTCCTATGCTGTGGACAAGTATCAGCCTGGGACTGTAAGATCTTATTTAATGAGTTTACGACTTTTCTATAAATTTCTTACTCAAGAATGCTTATCTGACCTGCCTGATGTTAGCGTGGAGACCCTTAATTCACGCCGAGATTACATGACGTCATGGTCAGCTGCTCAAAAGAAAAAGGTACTAAAGAGGAAGCTTGAGAAATACGACGAGGATTACAGAAAACTCCTCTCGAGCGAAACACTGCACACGGAAATCAACACGTCAATGCTGTCAAACAGCTTGCTGAAACATCGCAGAAGATAAATAGCGGAAACGATGTCGGCAGAACTCTCAGTGACACGTCACACTGCGAAGTTCGCGACTGGCTAATGACGCGTCTCCTTATTGACAACAGTGGGAGATGTGGAGTTGCAGCCAACATGACAACGAGCGAATTTCAAGATGCTGTTTACTATCCCGGTACCGAAGAAGACAGTGCAAGGTATAGGATCGATGTCAAAAATCACAAGACAGCTGGGGTGTATGGTGCGGCAAATGTCTGGGTGTATGACAATTTGTATCTTCTGATAGACATGTACTTGAGAACTGTCAGAAGTCAGTTTGTTACAGCAGATTCACGGGTAGATCAAGTATTTGTTTCAAGTAATGGATTGGCACTCACCTCGTCACAAGTCTCTAACTGCATTTGTAGAACATTCCAAAGAGAAGGCATTGACCTTAAAGGGAAAATTTGCACAACAACAATCCGGAAATCACTTGCAACCGGAATGCATGTTCACATGCCTGATCAAAGGGATCATTTGGCCGCCCTTGCACAACACAAGACGCAGACGCAAGCAAGATATTACCGCGTCCATGACAAAGTTAATGAAACTGATTTGGGAAGAAGGGCTGTCAAGAAACTTGTTTCTCTACAGACCGAGGACGTTCTTCAGGCAAAGAAAGAGAACATGACGTCTGCGGCGTGGACCATGGAGGAAACTCAGGAGTTACAGAAACTATTTCAACGAGAACTGGAAACAGGATCCATCAAAGAGCCTGAAGTCAACGAAAAACTGGTGGAAACAAGTATTCTCAAAACGCATTCCCCTAAAGCAGTTGTACTTAAGCTACGTCGAATGAGAGAAGAGCACGCGAGAAATTTGGAGCCCTCCAATGAGCAGCTCACAAGCAAAGAAAAAGTCTTAAACTTCCTCAACGTATCGGAATTTCAGAAAGTGACATCGGCAGCGTCGAGCGTCCCCTCTGTGTCAGGAGAATCGTCCAGGTTTTTTAGAAAGTTTACAGATGAACAGACAAGACATTACTCAGTTTGACAAAGGACCTTGTCCAAAATAACACAATAAAGAAGGAAGTGGTTTGGCAGAGGGTAGTTGACGATGCGAGAGCACTGGAGCTTGGTCTGATTACTGGGAATGAAGATGAGGCGCAAATTCATAAAGCCAAGCAGCGCCTCACAGACAAAGTGCGTCAGGAGGTAAACAAAATAAAGAACAAAGTAACAAAAAAAAGAATTAACAATAATTAAATAATACAAAAACCGAAAGTAACCTCACTGTTACGCGCGCATAAATCGAGCATCAGGCACCCATCCAGCAAGCACGAATCGGGCCTATTATTATTCAAAAGTTTTGTAAAGGCGCAATGGAAACTACCGTACATGTAAGCATGTATCTGAAATCAATCCAGGCGTGCAGTAGGAAAAAACTATAGGCTTGCATTGAAAGGTGAACTAGGTGTGCTTTATAGATACTGAACTAGGCGCGTATTGAAAACTAAACTAGGCGCGCATTGAAAACTTAACTAGGCGCGCATCGGAAACTTAACTAGACGAGTTTTACTTAATGTGCGTTTTCTGTTACCTGATTTTTTTTTTGAATTATGTGAAACGTTACCCAGTGATTCAAGCAAACCACGAAACCATGTTATCAGTCATCTTGAATCAAAAGCAAACATAGTAGTTCGTTTAATTATACACTGCAATCCGTCCAAAAGGTAAATCGAAATTGGTTCCCGTGTAATATTTCTTACATTATTTTTTGACGTTTTGCGCGACGTTTTGTAGGAGTTCTTTACCTCGGCTGACGGGCAAAAAAGGCGCATTTAGATATGAGGTTATTTTTGGTTGGTACTATAGGATTAAGAACCCCTTTCACTTGCTGGCATATATGAACGAACTTTAACTGCATTAATTTACGCTCAAACTTGTGAATGCCTTGATACTATAAATGTTATCCGCAACTTTTGGTTCCAAGTATTTTTAAAGCGAACGTTCGTAAGTTAAGCATGACATGTATTAATATTTAAACTATAGTGATCACTAATTTAGTAACAAACACGATATATGGAGCGTTTAGATCAATTAAAGTTTTAAAGAAATTTATTTACGATCACACCAGATTAGCAATTTGATTAGATTTTTCGTATCAGCTTTTAAATCTCACTAGCATTTCTGAATGACAATATGTTAATATTGTTAACAAAGGTGAAATGTTCATTTTATTAGTTATATAATTGGATATTTTATCGTTTGCGTTTGGGTTTCTATTACAGGCATAGTCCTCATCTACTATTGATTATGTTAAAGGATCAGAATTGACCATTATGCTCCGCACGCTTCTGTTAATTGTTACTAAACCGTGGGTAAAAACACATTACTGTCACAGACTGATACTGCTTACACGGGATCGAAGCCTCTATTGTTTTTGGCACGCTGTGCATAATGGTCACTACTGGGTCTTAAAGGAGCACTTTGTGTCAATGGCGTCATGAACGAACGGTCCAAAAAATAGCATGAAGCACAATTTAATTGTAACCCTTTTACTCCGAAGAACGAGCAAGATCAAACTGGAAAACTAACTGAAAATCTCAAGGCTACACGAAAGCAAAGTTGATAAATTTTCAATTGAATAGTCACACGTGAGGTTCTAATGTTAGAATCACACTACTGAATAAATATGAAATGTTCTCCTCGATAGCTTTCGTTTGACATTAAGGAGTAATAGTTGTAAAATCGCAGGATCTGACTTTTAACTGAGAATGAAAAAGGTTAGGATTTTCTTCGACAATGTTCAGTATTTTTTCGGCTTCCATTTTATTTCCATAAAATATTTATTAATTTATTGAAATCACAGAAAGATTGACGATAATAATGTACGATTGCAGTTACTTAATAAACTCATTGTTGATGTTGTTAATGCTGTGATGATATGAGACTATCTCTTCAGAAACTAACTTCGGGAAGGTCAGGTCAGGATAACGTGGCGGTCAAACTTCTGGCAAGTGTGCAGTCCCTTCCAAAATAGTGCCGACCAATTTACAGATGTCAAAAAGGATAAGGAACACCCAGGCCTTATTTAATAAGCCATGAGGTGCAAATGCCCCTTACCAAGCTGGCGAAATTACGTTAACTTGGTGGTGAATCGTGTGTGTCTTAATGATTCTAATAACAATGTCGGCCTAAGTCTCGGTCCCTAGTAGGTACAACTTGCAGGAATGGTCGAGGTGTACAGCCTTGAAACGGACAGCCTTTGTCTACCCCACCCTGTAAAAATTCCCCTGATTGCGTAATTTAAGCATCCTTGACTTTACTTCCAGAAAATACGCCTTTCATTGAAAGGTACGCTTTCTACGTTCATTTCCGTAGATAAGTTACTAATGATATCGAGCACAAGTTGTATACACCATAATTTCAAATAGGTTGTTCGGTAAATTCATACATATACATACATATTTCTATAGTATCACGTGTTTTTACATATACGATTAAAGGAAACCTACACTGTTGCAACAGATTGACCTTAAATTGTTGGTTAAAAAGTCTAAATTCCATTTATTTTTTATAACAAGTGGAAAGAAAAGTCTAGTGTACAAAATATTGTATATGAATCGCTATTTTCGCTTTTATATTTCCCATGCGCCGCCATTTTGAACTTTTGACGTACCTTGCTTGGTTGCCGCTATTATTATGAATCAAAGCTCTTTTGTCTGCAACAATTGGGCTACCAAGATACGCCATAAAAATTCAAAATTCTTTCCACTCATTTTGTAATAACAGAGGAGCTCGAGATTCCCTTTAATAAGGATATCAGTCTTTATAAGACTTGTTGTCCTACATGCTTTTGTCATCAGTTTTTATTCTTTCATGCACACCTTTATAAGGAAATAATACTTCATTTATTATCGGACCAACGTTAAAAGAAACTTGAATATAAACGCTCTTCATATTTCTAATTCATTAGTTATCTTCTATTTAAGCATAATTTTGCTGCTTCTTATAGCTACTAGGGTAAAAACTTCAAACCTCACGGTTCCCTTAACCTTAGGCTCAAACAAAGGTCTATTTCCTTTCTCCCTTTTTATAACGTATAATGTATTTAACATCACTTTTGTAATTTATATTGCGAGCCAGAAAAAGATTGTTGTTGTTCTTGTTGTTATAAATTAATACGAATTTTCCTTGAGAATAGTAACTGCGAAAGTTTATTCTATAGCAACTGCCACTAACCTCAAAAGCGTTTTGTTAAGGGGAAAGAGTACTTATAAAAAGGCCTTGGATTTGTTTGAATGCGCATATAGCTGGGTCTATGTTAAATGATTTTGGAGACCCATGTGGTTTTCTAGCTGAACCGATGGCCAGGCTAAATGTATACGAAGAGGGGGAGGGGATTAAATAAATCAGTGTTCAGTTTGAGCTTGTTACCAGTCCTTCTCAGTTGTTTTCACCTGAAGCCCCAAGAAAAATATACTCTCTGCTCCATGTCAACAGCAATGCAAAATAGCTTAATAGCTTTTATTAAATTAACCATATTTCAGCTTTAATTAGGTAAAAATTTAGTTAAATGTTAAGCAGTTTAAATTAATATCAAGAGGGGAATTTCCTCTCCTTCTAAGACATCTAAAGTACTCATAGTCAAGTCTCTACCTAGGAAACTAGCTATGGTTCACAAAAATGGACCTAATTTGCATTGGCTTTATTATATGTCTCAAACTAAGATGCTCCCACGATTTAGCGAACACAAACATAACAAAAATCTCGCTCCATTGCTTCTATTGGAGCAATACATCAGGAGTTTAGACAGACTTAATAATCCCTTCAAAATTGCATGTTAACGCTTTCTTTACCAGAGAGGCGTTCTATATTATTGTTTGGCACACGCATAGGATCAAAGAAATACACATTTGGTGCTTCGTGACCTTTTACTTGGCCAAATAATACGTTTACTGAGCAAAAAGTTAAAAATGGGTATTTGCTACGTAAAGTGGGTTTTTGCTACGAAATGACTTTTTGGAATAAAAACTCTAAAATGCAAGATATAAATGAAAAAAACTGGTTAAAGCTGTTGTTTTTACTAAGCGCGGTACTTTCGTGAAGAAACAACATGTTTAATGTACAAAGAAATGGTTTTAGAAAGCAAATGGTTTTTAGGCATGTCTAAAAAATCTGGAGATGTTAGGTGGTGTTGGAAACGTACCCTTTAACACGATTTTATTTTAAAATCGACCTCTGGTGGAAATGAAAATATTTTTATTCAGGGGTGTTTTGTAGCAATTAACATTACTTTGAAGACCTTTCAATTCCGTTTTCGTTTTTAATTTTCGCTTATTTTTTGCATCGCGTACCAAAGATTGAGTATTTGCTACGTTGGTCGTGTTAAGAGCGAAATATCTCCTTGAAATTACTTGTGTGTTATGAACTTTAATGGAAAATGTCATTATTGAAAAAAATAATAAACGTTTGCAAATGTTAAGACATGCATATTTCACTGAAGAATATTAATAAAATGAACAATGAGATAGCGTAGCAAATACGCACTCATGAATCTAAGGAGAGAGAGAGAGAGAGAGAGAGAGTGAGAGAGAGAGAGAGAGAGAGAGAGAGAGAGAGAGAGAGAGAGAGAGAGATGAGAGAGAGAGAGAGAGGAGAGAGAGAGAGAGAGAGAGAGAGAGAGAGAGAGAGAGAGAGAGAGGAGAGAGAGAGAGAGAGAGAGAGGAGAGAGAGAGAGAAGGAGAGAGAGAGAGAGAGAGAGAGAGAGGAGAGAGAGAGAGAGAGAGAGAGAGAGAGAGGAGAGAGAGAGAGAGAGGAGAAGAGA
>JAJGOT010001201.1:0-49925 GCA_022457155.1 Cladopsammia gracilis | reverse complement strand
CCCCCTCCCCCCCCGTATCTTAACAAAGGTTTCAGTCAGCTATTCTCACGCATATCACGTGCGTTTCCCCCTTCTTATTATCCTATATCGCACTTGCCTGTTCATTCTTTCGAGGGCTTCGGTACCGACTCATCAAGTTTATTGTTATCGTACAGTCGTTCAATTCGCGCCGTGTCCCACATTCGACTATGCCAAAACAGAAGAAAAAGACCTCTAAAGCAACAGCTCCCACTCGCTTAAACCGCCGCCAGGCACCTCAGGAGACAGCGGAAAACGTTGATTTCGGCGCCATGTCCAACGAAGCCCTTCGCCTCCTGCTGGGGCAACATCAGCTCCTGCAAACTGGCACTCGTCGAGAAATTATTTCTCGTCTGCAGAACCACCTACAGCAACCCCCTCAGCCGGCCCAAAGGCAAAGCAGTTCTGCCGCGATCGAACGAACCGAGTTGGCAGAACTTATTGCATCCATTGTGGACCAACGATTGTCCCAAACGCCAACACGCAACATTCTAACCATGCAAGATGGCGGCGAATCGACTAGTGGACCGAGAGTTGGACCGAGTCCCCACGCTTTCGAACCCAGTCTCCCGATCCCACCGCACATTCAAGATGGCGGCCAACAGCTCGGCCAACAGCAACAACAAGGCCGCGCAGACAACGTGAGCCTCCTACCCGACGCTCCCCGCTTGCCTTCAATCTTTGATGCCTCCAATCCATCCCACGTAGCTGCTCTTCACCCGGAGTACCGCCAACCTTCGCTCGCCAGTCACTTGACGAAGACTACCACGACAGCCATCACGAACGGTGAGTACGTGGACTTTGCTACTCTCCTCCCTCTATCTTCCCTACTTAATGACACTCTGAATTCGCAATTAAGCCCCAAGGTCGGCGAACAAGGGATAACCATCCCTCTCCCCTCTTCCTCCAAACGCCCCAGGATCACCACCATTGACAAATGGCTAGATGCCTACGCCATTTTCTTTTCAGTCATGGTATCAGCTCACCCTTCGCGCGCCTCCGATTTAATCGCATATCAGCAGTTAATTCGCGAGGCGGCGAGAAAATTCCCCGGGATGGCCTGGTACGTATACGACGTGGAATTCCGAAGACGTGCCTCCCATAACCTCTCCCTTAAGTGGGGGGAACGGGATGTCCAGCTATATCTGGACACATTCACGGGCCTCCCTAAGTCTGGCTGCAGATCTTGTGGTAACACCGACCACTTCTCTGATACCTGCCCTCTCTCCACCCCTAGGTCTCGGGATGCCCTCCCCCAAGCAGATGTCTGCTTCAACTTCAACAAGGGCAGGCCCTGTGCACGCACCCCCTGCCCCTACAAACACAGGTGCAACCAGCCAGGATGTGCTGCAACCCACTCAGGCCAAGAGCATGCGAAACTGTCCCGCAACAGAGAGGAGAGGTCTAAATCATCTTCGAACTCTAGCAGTTCCTCCCGAGGCCACTCTTGAGTATCTTTCCCACCTCACTCCTCCCACCCCCATTAACATCCCTCAACTGTCATTTTATCTCCAGGGCTACCCTAACCAATCAACCGTCCACCACCTACTTAATGGGTTCTCCCAAGGCTTCAAAATCGGATATTCCGGTCCCAGAGGCCCCAAAGAATACTCCAACCTGCCATGCGCTAAAAATAATCCCTATGTCATTGACACAAACATGTTAAAAGAGGTTACAACCTACAAGTATATCCTATTGGGGCCATTCCAAAGAAACATTCCTCAGAATGGCGTACTATATTCCACCTCTCCTATCCCAAACAGCACCCTACCAGTGTGAATGCCCACATCCCCGCAGAGGCTTACTCCCTCCACTACATTAAAGTTGACAATGCCATTTCCATACTCCAAGAACTTGGCCAGGGGTGCTTCATGTCTAAACTTGACATAAAATCTGCCTTCCGTAACATCCCCGTCCACCCCTCCGATTGGGAACTCCTTGGGATGAAATGGGAAGGGCTGTATTTCTTCGATATGGTCCTCCCTTTTGGTCTCCGTAGCGCTCCCTTCCTTTTCGACCAGTTTGCCTCAGCCATTGAATGGATCATTCAAAATAAGCTAAACATCCCAAGGGTCATTCACATTCTGGACGATTTTTTCCTTGCTACACCCCCTCCACGATCTAATTGCATGACAGCCCTGTGCAAAGTCCTACATTTATTTTCCGATTTTAATATCCCTGTAGCACCGGGCAAAACATTTCCTGCCTCCACCTCCCAAGAATTCATGGGCATCCTCCTGGATTCCACGGCTATGGAAGCCCGCCTCCCTCAAGATAAACTTGCCCGCCTGAAAACAGCTCTCTATAATTGGTCCCGTAAAAAATCAGCTACCCTTCTTGAACTTCAGTCCCTGATAGGCACCCTTCAATTTGCCTGTAAAGTCATTGCTCCCGGTCGCCCATTCCTCCAACGAATTATCCAGCTGACAAAGGGCATTAAATACTCCCACTGGCATATCAGGCTTAACTCTGGATTTCAGAAGGATATCAAAATGTGGCAGGTTTTCCTTGCACATTGGAATGGGGTGAGCATCTTTCTTGATTCCGTCATCTCCTCCCCACCCGCATTACAACTTTATACTGACGCCTCAGGCTCTGTAGGATATGGGGGGTATTTGAATGGGCAGTGGTTCCAAGGTCACTGGCTTCCCCAACACACCCTGAGCAAAAAGAGGGGAATCAGCATTGAGTGGCAGGAGCTTTTTCCCATTTATCTCGCATGCACCCTCTGGGTTCACTCCTGGTCGGGAAAAAGAATTCGTATGTGGTGCGACAACCAGTCAGTTGTCGCTATCATCAATTCCAAGCACTCCAAATCCCCCGGGTAATGGATCTGGTGCGGGCCATCACCCTTCAAACCCTCTCTTTCAATTTTACTTTCAATGCCACTCATATTCCCGGGCTAAAAAATTCAATTGCTGACTCCCTTTCCCGCTTTCAGATGGATCGCTTCCACTCCTTGGCTCCATTGGCCTCTCCCACTCCTTGTTCCATCCCTCAATCAGCGATGATCATCTAACAGCCGCAGTCCACCAATACCTGAATGCCTCCCTTGCCCCCTCCACCCGACGTACATATTTGGCTGGCCAAAAACACTTCCTGACCTTCACCCTTATGCATGGTTTAGTCGGCCCTTCCACCCCTCTCTTACCAGCATCCGAACTGACCCTAACGTATTTTGTGTCATACTTAGCTCAAACAGTTTCCTATAAAACGGTCAAGCTGTACTTGGTTGCCGTTCAGGACCTTCACCGTGAACTTAACTACCCCCTACAGATTAGTCTTATGCATAGGCTGCAAAAGGTCCTGACTGGCATCAAGCGCCTCTCTTCCACAAGGAAGCTTGATCGTTTCCCCATCACCATCCCAGTCCTTGCTAACATCCATTCCTACCTCCAGCCTGACCATAGTGACTGCCTAGACCATGTCATGCTATGGGCAGCTTTTACCCTGGCCTTCTTTGGCTTTTTACGCTCCAGTGAATTCACTTGCAATGCCGCCTTTGACCCTGCTGTCCATCTAACAGCCCAAGATATCACCTTTGTCCCCGACTCCCAATCTCCTACCCATATGCTTGTTAAAATAAAACAATCCAAAACTGACCCCTTTCGCCAAGGCCACACCCTTACGATAGCAAAGTCCACGTCTAACATCTGTTCCGTGATGGCCATGAAAGACTACATCCTACAAGCACAGCCACCCGCAAGTCGTCCCCTGTTCTCCTTCTCTAAATCTGGCAAATGGCTGACGCGCACTTCCCTCACCAAGGAGCTCCGTACTAGAAACATTTTAAGTAAACAAAATATGAACCATTTTCAGGGATTACAAAGCGTATGTTTAAACAAATCAGCCAGGCGGTCCTTTCATGTGCTCATGGAATCATTGTCTAATGTTGTAGACAGGGTTTCATACTGAGAAGGAAATGTCGGTGTCTGATTATAGTATAATCCTCAGAGAAGAAATATAATCAATGGCTCTTATTCAGTCTTGCTATCAAGGCCTTCCAGGTTCTTTCACTAAGACTACATAATAAATCATACAAGGAATTAATTAACACCTTTCGAACATGCTGTATAAGTTGATATCAGAGTCCACGTATTAATATGCAACTCAGACAGGAATCATAGAAGTTAATCATTGGAAGTTAAAACTGATTCAAAACATAAAACTGTAAAAACGAACGATAAAATCCGACGTTTCGGAGTAGTCATGACTCCATTATCAAGGAAAATATAAAAAGATAATGCAAATTACAGCATTTAAAGCGATTTTGGCGCGAAGAATAATATAAGAGGGTGCGAAGATTATAAGAATAATTTCGCACGAATGGAGTCTGATTGCACGTTGAGATTTGGCTTTGAAAGAAAAATAGAATTTATAAGTGTTAAATGTATAAAAACAACTTCTATAAAATTGCCTACCTTTTCATATTCGTCTTGAATAAACGAACACGAAAAATTGCTATAGCTTCCTGTAGGTAAATTATAATTGATCTTCATATGCATTGCATTAAATCAGTCTTAACGTGCCTAGCTTTGATTTAGCACGATGTGATTGACAACAGTTTATAGTTCACAATTTACACAACATGACATTTTCCAGTGGTTGTTTTTCAAAAGTTTCAATTTGCAATTTCAGACATATAAACATTTTTATGTCTTTGCCGATGCATTATAATAATTTTATGAAAAGACGTTTCTTCGAATTGGGCACGAAAAACAGCTAGAACTCGAATATGCCACAACTGTTTATAAAATCAATTATTAGTCTCCGTTTGGTGAGATATCTAATAGAACCCTATCTCTCCTAGATCAAGAACTTTCTTGATAAGATGTGTCTCCCTTATATTAATACATTTCTTAGAACTTAAAGTTTCTTACAGTACGCAGTTTAGCCGGTTTGTATTATTCAATAACAAAGATATTTTAATTGGCGGCCGTTCGTTCTTTTACAGAAGTTGGTTGAATAAAAATGTCTTCCTTGTTCAAGATCTTTTAGGGGATGATGGTAAGGTTCTTTCTTACTCGGAATTTTTTTAGGAAATTTCAACTAAAAGGTAATTTCTTACAATACATCCAAGTTGTTTCTGCGATTCCTAAGGATCTGATGGAGGACGCACGGAGATACCTCATTGATAAAACTAGTATTTTGTCCGAAAGCTCCTTCCAGCTCTCAGCGGACCTTTCATTAGATTTACTCAAAATGAAAAATAGAAATTACTATTGGCTCCTGTTAGTACAGATCAACATGAAATAAACGCTAGCATAAAATGGGAAAGAGACCTCCTACCTGAAAAAATACTTGCAAGGCATCATTTCTCCCGTGTGAAAAATATTTGCAGAGATAACAAACTAAGAGAATTCTACTTTAAACTCCTACACAGAATTGTCGTCACAAAAAGAGAACTGTTCACGTATGGTATTGCAGAAAATGCACTTTGTCCTTACTGCAGACAAAATGATTCAATAATTCATACTTTTTGTAACTGCCACTGGACCAAGTGGTTTTTCTCAGAAGTAATCAAATGGTTCAACGTCGAAAATGCCACCTCCTTTGCGCCATCCTCAACGTATCCTCAAGTGAATTAATCTTTGGTCTTAATAATGACAGAAAGAATCAAAGCTCTTCAGCAATTATTAAAAAGCTCGATTTTACTCTTTTGTTTGCTAAATATTACTTGTACATAAATAAGTTAGCTTCTAAGGATTTATCTTTGGATGAATTTAAGGCTAAAATCAGCTGGAGATACGATTTCGAAAAACCCCCTCCTTCAATCAATTAGTTAGTAGCGGAGTCTCGCCGGGCCGAAGGCCCGGCTGCGCAGCTCCATACTCATAGAACCAAAGAACCATAGAACCCATGGCCATCATTTTTTATGGTCATGGCTAGCGGAATGTTTCGCGGGCGCGTTGTGTGCCCGCCGCCGCCGACGCCGTCGCTTAGGGTTAACTCGCGGGCGCGTAGACCGTCGCAAAACATGCGCGTATGACGCCACACAACAACCGGGATCTTTGCAATTTTCACGTGAAATGGGAAAACACTGCTGTGTTTAGCGGAGAAAACCGTTTAAGTTAAAGTCGTTATTCTCCTAAATTTTTTCGCGGTTTGCTACTCAAGACAGGGATACTAATTAAGGGATACTCAAAAGCCGCTATAGTGGAAATAGAAGAGCTTTCAGAGATAAAATCTTGCTTCGAGGATGGGAGCAATGCGGGAAGATGTTTGTCACTTTGGGTTTCAGAACTGAAGAAGCGGAGATTTAAACAATTTCCAAGCAGTGGAGGACTTAAAGGTAAAACAAAATACATTTTTCGATGGGATTTATGTTGATATCAATCTGTGATTGACTTTTTTGTGTTCTCGCTAGTTTTCGGGAGAATTTTTTATAACGCGCTCAATTAAATTCAGTTGTTTTGATTTCTTTCATCGGAGACATCTCGGCCTCGACGAGCTCTTAATGGTTCGCGTTTTGCTTTTAAACATAAACTTTTGGAGATTTGAATAAAATTTTTCGAAAGAAGATTGTGTTGTCCATTTTTATGTGTTTGTTCATTCATTACATAGATTGAAAAGCGATTTTATGTAAACAAAACAAGACTTAGATTTTCTGTCTTCACTCGCGTCGCCTTATGCAAATCTGTTTGTGTATTTTTGCAATTTTGATTTCCAAATCAGTTTCTCGGGCAATTTTTGACAAACAAAAACTGTATTTTATTCGGAAACTAGTCGTACTAGTTATTCTAGAAAGAGAACAGTTGTTTTTGTGAACTTTTCTACGGTCTAAATGTACTGTGCAGACTGTCGGGTAATACTGTTTTTTTTTAGAATTGCTAAATTTGAAAAATAGCCCGGTCGTCAATCTTAATTCTTGTGCTTCCGACCTTTCACCTTAGTTAAGTTTCACCTTTAATATATTAAGCTCGTTCCTTTTCTCCGGCTCATTTTGATTTTTACCGTAATTTGTACTTGCAAGAACCTGTTAATTTAACAGTCCAAACCGAATTTTTGAACAAACTTGAAAACAGATTAAGTGAGAGTGAAATTTTATCCTGCGAAGGATTTTTATCTTTGGCTGAAATTATCCACGCAATGCGTGGACTTTCTTCAGGGAAAACCTCCGGTTCAGACGGATTACCTCAAGAATTTTACGCTAAATTCTGGGATCTTTTAGGCCCTATTCTGTTCGAAATTATAAATTTAGTTTGGAAAATAATTCTCTCAGTGATTCAATGCAAGGAAGCGTGACTAGATAACTTTACAAGAAAGATGATAAGAAAATTCTCAAAAATTGTTGGCCCGGCCATTTCGCTACTCAATGTTCATTACAAAATTTGTTCAAAAGCTCTTACAAACAGAGTTTCAAAAGGGTTACCCTCGATTATTTCAAGAAGATCAAACTTGTTCCGTCCCAGGTAGGACGATTTTTGAGAATTTATTTCTCTTGCGTGACACTCTAGATTCATCATCATCATCATCTAGGCCTATTGCGCCAATGAGGCGCACAGGGCCTGCACATGGGTTTTCCACTGAAGCCTGTCTTGTGCGGCGGTTCGCAGCTCACACCAGGACTGCCACCCTGCTTTTGTCCTCTCTCTCTCTACTGTGCGCCGCCAGGTTGTTTTTGGCCGACCTCTCCTTCTCTTCCCCTCAGGAGCCCATGTCAGGGCTGTAACACAGTCGTTATCCGGATGTTTTCTAAGGATGTGTCCAATGAAACGCCATCTCCTTCTTCTTACTTCCTCGCTCAGCCTGTCTACGTTTGCCCTTTCCAGTAGCTCCTTGTTAGTAACCTTATCCTGCCATTTGATCTTCAATATCCTCCTCAGGCAACGATTTTGGAACACATTGATCTTTTGTGCATCACCTTCATTCATTTTCCATGTCTCGCATCCATACATTAAAACGGGTTTAACCAGCGTCTTGTATAACTTGATCTTTGTTTTCTTCGTCACACACTCTAGATTATATAAATATTACCAATGAAACTGGTATCTTGCTGAATATTGATCAAGAGAAAGCCTTTGACAGGGTAGAAAAAACATTGGTAAACTTTTAACCAATGTTTTAAGTCGTTTTGGATTTTGCCGTAATTTCCAGCGGTGGATTTCTACATTATACTGTCAAGCAAATATGAAAATTATAGTTAATGTTTTTTACTAAAGAAATTTCACTCGAGTGAGGTGTGAGGCAGGGAGATTCCCGGTCTCCACTTTTGTACATTTTATGCACAGAAGTTTTGGCTACCAGTATAAAAAAGGATGATACTATTGAAGGTTTTCTCCTTCCAGAAGCCTGAGGAAAGCGTTTTAAAATTCGCCAATATGCGGATGACTCCATATGTTTTGTAAACGACATTTTTTTCTTTAGACAAATTGTTTACCTTACTTCACAAATACGAGACAGGTACAGGGACTAAATTAAATGTGGCAAAGAGTACAGAAGTCATGAAGTTAGGAGCCTGGTGCTCACGTCCGGACACTCCTTATGGCCTGACGTGGGTGTCTGGTTTAGCAATGGTACTGCAAATGTGAAACCAGATTTGTCTGATAACTGGTTACCACGCCTTTCCAAGCTAGATTAAAATTTGAACCTGTGGAAGGGTGTGGGGTGTTTTCACTCCCACCGTATCGGCACTACTCAATACTAGGTTTTCAGTTAATGTTAAGAATATTTTCTTTTACCTAATGGACTTCTGCTGAAGATGAGAATTACATGCGAGCACGCTTTTTCATTAAGACCATACTTTATGGTATATGGGTTTTTCGAAATAAAGCAACTTTTCACAATGGCACCGAGAACTCTCCGGCCACTGTAAGGGACATAAGGAATGACATCTCACAACACAGTTGCAAATTGACCGGGGGGGGGGTACTTTGCAAATTTTTGGGCGGGGGTGTGCCGCTGGGACTCTGAGACCCTTAACCTATACTAGACCATTTTAGCTGCATTTTGCAACCCTATTCTAGACTAAACACTGAAAAATCCTACCCTATCCTAGACCTTTTCTAGACTCGCTATTTTGCAGAAACTCATTCACTATCACAGTCTAAGATACCAGGGGTCAGTAAAAATGTCGTACAGCACACCTTGCCGATTATTAAATTCCATTTGCTAGTATATAGCGTCTAGACTAAATTCTTCATGCAACTGATCAGTTTTGCGGAAAATGATACTCTATTCTAGACTAAAAATCTCTGATTACTATACCCTATCCCAGACTAAACTGCCTGAAAACCATACCCTTAATTCACAGCGGCACATACCTACAGTGTATATAGCTCATATATGGGAGTACCCCCCGCCCCCTCCCTCCCCCCCCCCGTATCTTAACAAAGGTTTCAGTCAGCTATTCTCACGCATATCACGTGCGTTTCCCCCTTCTTATTATCCTATATCGCACTTGCCTGTTCATTCTTTCGAGGGCTTCGGTACCGACTCATCAAGTTTATTGTTATCGTACAGTCGTTCAATTCGCGCCGTGTCCCACATTCGACTATGCCAAAAAAGAAGAAAAAGACCTCTAAAGCAACAGCTCCCACTCGCTTAAACCGCCGCCAGGCACCTCAGGAGACAGCGGAAAACGTTGATTTCGGCGCCATGTCCAACGAAGCCCTTCGCCTCCTGCTGGGGCAACATCAGCTCCTGCAAACTGGCACTCGTCGAGAAATTATTTCTCGTCTGCAGAACCACCTACAGCAACCCCCTCAGCCGGCCCAAAGGCAAAGCAGTTCTGCCGCGATCGAACGAACCGAGTTGGCAGAACTTATTGCATCCATTGTGGACCAACGATTGTCCCAAACGCCAACACGCAACATTCTAACCATGCAAGATGGCGGCGAATCGACTAGTGGACCGAGAGTTGGACCGAGTCCCCACGCTTTCGAACCCAGTCTCCCGATCCCACCGCACATTCAAGATGGCGGCCAACAGCTCGGCCAACAGCAACAACAAGGCCGCGCAGACAACGTGAGCCTCCTACCCGACGCTCCCCGCTTGCCTTCAATCTTTGATGCCTCCAATCCATCCCACGTAGCTGCTCTTCACCCGGAGTACCGCCAACCTTCGCTCGCCAGTCACTTGACGAAGACTACCACGACAGCCATCACGAACGGTGAGTACGTGGACTTTGCTACTCTCCTCCCTCTATCTTCCCTACTTAATGACACTCTGAATTCACAATTAAGCCCCAAGGTCGGCGAACAAGGGATAACCATCCCTCTCCCCTCTTCCTCCAAACGCCCCAGGATCACCACCATTGACAAATGGCTAGATGCCTACGCCATTTTCTTTTCAGTCATGGTATCAGCTCACCCTTCGCGCGCCTCCGATTTAATCGCATATCAGCAGTTAATTCGCGAGGCGGCGAGAAAATTCCCCGGGATGGCCTGGTACGTATACGACGTGGAATTCCGAAGACGTGCCTCCCATAACCTCTCCCTTAAGTGGGGGGAACGGGATGTCCAGCTATATCTGGACACATTCACGGGCCTCCCTAAGTCTGGCTGCAGATCTTGTGGTAACACCGACCACTTCTCTGATACCTGCCCTCTCTCCACCCCTAGGTCTCGGGATGCCCCCCCCAAGCAGATGTCTGCTTCAACTTCAACAAGGGCAGGCCCTGTGCACGCACCCCCTGCCCCTACAAACACAGGTGCAACCAGCCAGGATGTGCTGCAACCCACTCAGGCCAAGAGCATGCGAAACTGTCCCGCAACAGAGAGGAGAGGTCTAAATCATCTTCGAACTCTAGCAGTTCCTCCCGAGGCCACTCTTGAGTATCTTTCCCACCTCACTCCTCCCACCCCCATTAACATCCCTCAACTGTCATTTTATCTCCAGGGCTACCCTAACCAATCAACCGTCCACCACCTACTTAATGGGTTCTCCCAAGGCTTCAAAATCGGATATTCCGGTCCCAGAGGCCCCAAAGAATACTCCAACCTGCCATGCGCTAAAAATAATCCCTATGTCATTGACACAAACATGTTAAAAGAGGTTACAACCTACAAGTATATCCTATTGGGGCCATTCCAAAGAAACATTCCTCAGAATGGCGTACTATATTCCACCTCTCCTATCCCAAACAGCACCCTACCAGTGTGAATGCCCACATCCCCGCAGAGGCTTACTCCCTCCACTACATTAAAGTTGACAATGCCATTTCCATACTCCAAGAACTTGGCCAGGGGTGCTTCATGTCTAAACTTGACATAAAATCTGCCTTCCGTAACATCCCCGTCCACCCCTCCGATTGGGAACTCCTTGGGATGAAATGGGAAGGGCTGTATTTCTTCGATATGGTCCTCCCTTTTGGTCTCCGTAGCGCTCCCTTCCTTTTCGACCAGTTTGCCTCAGCCATTGAATGGATCATTCAAAATAAGCTAAACATCCCAAGGGTCATTCACATTCTGGACGATTTTTTCCTTGCTACACCCCTCCACGATCTAATTGCATGACAGCCCTGTGCAAAGTCCTACATTTATTTTCCGATTTTAATATCCCTGTAGCACCGGGCAAAACATTTCCTGCCTCCACCTCCCAAGAATTCATGGGCATCCTCCTGGATTCCACGGCTATGGAAGCCCGCCTCCCTCAAGATAAACTTGCCCGCCTGAAAACAGCTCTCTATAATTGGTCCCGTAAAAAATCAGCTACCCTTCTTGAACTTCAGTCCCTGATAGGCACCCTTCAATTTGCCTGTAAAGTCATTGCTCCCGGTCGCCCATTCCTCCAACGAATTATCCAGCTGACAAAGGGCATTAAATACTCCCACTGGCATATCAGGCTTAACTCTGGATTTCAGAAGGATATCAAAATGTGGCAGGTTTTCCTTGCACATTGGAATGGGGTGAGCATCTTTCTTGATTCCGTCATCTCCTCCCCACCCGCATTACAACTTTATACTGACGCCTCAGGCTCTGTAGGATATGGGGGGTATTTGAATGGGCAGTGGTTCCAAGGTCACTGGCTTCCCCAACACACCCTGAGCAAAAAGAGGGGAATCAGCATTGAGTGGCAGGAGCTTTTTCCCATTTATCTCGCATGCACCCTCTGGGTTCACTCCTGGTCGGGAAAAAGAATTCGTATGTGGTGCGACAACCAGTCAGTTGTCGCTATCATCAATTCCAAGCACTCCAAATCCCCCCGGGTAATGGATCTGGTGCGGGCCATCACCCTTCAAACCCTCTCTTTCAATTTTACTTTCAATGCCACTCATATTCCCGGGCTAAAAAATTCAATTGCTGACTCCCTTTCCCGCTTTCAGATGGATCGCTTCCACTCCTTGGCTCCATTGGCCTCTCCCACTCCTTGTTCCATCCCTCAATCAGCGATGATCATCTAACAGCCGCAGTCCACCAATACCTGAATGCCTCCCTTGCCCCCTCCACCCGACGTACATATTTGGCTGGCCAAAAACACTTCCTGACCTTCACCCTTATGCATGGTTTAGTCGGCCCTTCCACCCCTCTCTTACCAGCATCCGAACTGACCCTAACGTATTTTGTGTCATACTTAGCTCAAACAGTTTCCTATAAAACGGTCAAGCTGTACTTGGTTGCCGTTCAGGACCTTCACCGTGAACTTAACTACCCCCTACAGATTAGTCTTATGCATAGGCTGCAAAAGGTCCTGACTGGCATCAAGCGCCTCTCTTCCACAAGGAAGCTTGATCGTTTCCCCATCACCATCCCAGTCCTTGCTAACATCCATTCCTACCTCCAGCCTGACCATAGTGACTGCCTAGACCATGTCATGCTATGGGCAGCTTTTACCCTGGCCTTCTTTGGCTTTTTACGCTCCAGTGAATTCACTTGCAATGCCGCCTTTGACCCTGCTGTCCATCTAACAGCCCAAGATATCACCTTTGTCCCCGACTCCCAATCTCCTACCCATATGCTTGTTAAAATAAAACAATCCAAAACTGACCCCTTTCGCCAAGGCCACACCCTTACGATAGCAAAGTCCACGTCTAACATCTGTTCCGTGATGGCCATGAAAGACTACATCCTACAAGCACAGCCACCCGCAAGTCGTCCCCTGTTCTCCTTCTCTAAATCTGGCAAATGGCTGACGCGCACTTCCCTCACCAAGGAGCTCCGTACTAGAAACATTTTAAGTAAACAAAATATGAACCATTTTCAGGGATTACAAAGCGTATGTTTAAACAAATCAGCCAGGCGGTCCTTTCATGTGCTCATGGAATCATTGTCTAATGTTGTAGACAGGGTTTCATACTGAGAAGGAAATGTCGGTGTCTGATTATAGTATAATCCTCAGAGAAGAAATATAATCAATGGCTCTTATTCAGTCTTGCTATCAAGGCCTTCCAGGTTCTTTCACTAAGACTACATAATAAATCATACAAGGAATTAATTAACACCTTTCGAACATGCTGTATAAGTTGATATCAGAGTCCACGTATTAATATGCAACTCAGACAGGAATCATAGAAGTTAATCATTGGAAGTTAAAACTGATTCAAAACATAAAACTGTAAAAACGAACGATAAAATCCGACGTTTCGGAGTAGTCATGACTCCATTATCAAGGAAAATATAAAAAGATAATGCAAATTACAGCATTTAAAGCGATTTTGGCGCGAAGAATAATATAAGAGGGTGCGAAGATTATAAGAATAATTTCGCACGAATGGAGTCTGATTGCACGTTGAGATTTGGCTTTGAAAGAAAAATAGAATTTATAAGTGTTAAATGTATAAAAACAACTTCTATAAAATTGCCTACCTTTTCATATTCGTCTTGAATAAACGAACACGAAAAATTGCTATAGCTTCCTGTAGGTAAATTATAATTGATCTTCATATGCATTGCATTAAATCAGTCTTAACGTGCCTAGCTTTGATTTAGCACGATGTGATTGACAACAGTTTATAGTTCACAATTTACACAACATGACATTTTCCAGTGGTTGTTTTTCAAAAGTTTCAATTTGCAATTTCAGACATATAAACATTTTTATGTCTTTGCCGATGCATTATAATAATTTTATGAAAAGACGTTTCTTCGAATTGGGCACGAAAAACAGCTAGAACTCGAATATGCCACAACTGTTTATAAAATCAATTATTAGTCTCCGTTTGGTGAGATATCTAATAGAACCCTATCTCTCCTAGATCAAGAACTTTCTTGATAAGATGTGTCTCCCTTATATTAATACATTTCTTAGAACTTAAAGTTTCTTACAGTACGCAGTTTAGCCGGTTTGTATTATTCAATAACAAAGATATTTTAATTGGCGGCCGTTCGTTCTTTTACAGAAGTTGGTTGAATAAAAATGTCTTCCTTGTTCAAGATCTTTTAGGGGATGATGGTAAGGTTCTTTCTTACTCGGAATTTTTTTAGGAAATTTCAACTAAAAGGTAATTTCTTACAATACATCCAAGTTGTTTCTGCGATTCCTAAGGATCTGATGGAGGACGCACGGAGATACCTCATTGATAAAACTAGTATTTTGTCCGAAAGCTCCTTCCAGCTCTCAGCGGACCTTTCATTAGATTTACTCAAAATGAAAAATAGAAATTACTATTGGCTCCTGTTAGTACAGATCAACATGAAATAAACGCTAGCATAAAATGGGAAAGAGACCTCCTACCTGAAAAAATACTTGCAAGGCATCATTTCTCCCGTGTGAAAAATATTTGCAGAGATAACAAACTAAGAGAATTCTACTTTAAACTCCTACACAGAATTGTCGTCACAAAAAGAGAACTGTTCACGTATGGTATTGCAGAAAATGCACTTTGTCCTTACTGCAGACAAAATGATTCAATAATTCATACTTTTTGTAACTGCCACTGGACCAAGTGGTTTTTCTCAGAAGTAATCAAATGGTTCAACGTCGAAAATGCCACCTCCTTTGCGCCATCCTCAACGTATCCTCAAGTGAATTAATCTTTGGTCTTAATAATGACAGAAAGAATCAAAGCTCTTCAGCAATTATTAAAAAGCTCGATTTTACTCTTTTGTTTGCTAAATATTACTTGTACATAAATAAGTTAGCTTCTAAGGATTTATCTTTGGATGAATTTAAGGCTAAAATCAGCTGGAGATACGATTTCGAAAAACCCCCTCCTTCAATCAATTAGTTAGTAGCGGAGTCTCGCCGGGCCGAAGGCCCGGCTGCGCAGCTCCATACTCATAGAACCAAAGAACCATAGAACCCATGGCCATCATTTTTTATGGTCATGGCTAGCGGAATGTTTCGCGGGCGCGTTGTGTGCCCGCCGCCGCCGACGCCGTCGCTTAGGGTTAACTCGCGGGCGCGTAGACCGTCGCAAAACATGCGCGTATGACGCCACACAACAACCGGGATCTTTGCAATTTTCACGTGAAATGGGAAAACACTGCTGTGTTTAGCGGAGAAAACCGTTTAAGTTAAAGTCGTTATTCTCCTAAATTTTTTCGCGGTTTGCTACTCAAGACAGGGATACTAATTAAGGGATACTCAAAAGCCGCTATAGTGGAAATAGAAGAGCTTTCAGAGATAAAATCTTGCTTCGAGGATGGGAGCAATGCGGGAAGATGTTTGTCACTTTGGGTTTCAGAACTGAAGAAGCGGAGATTTAAACAATTTCCAAGCAGTGGAGGACTTAAAGGTAAAACAAAATACATTTTTCGATGGGATTTATGTTGATATCAATCTGTGATTGACTTTTTTGTGTTCTCGCTAGTTTTCGGGAGAATTTTTTATAACGCGCTCAATTAAATTCAGTTGTTTTGATTTCTTTCATCGGAGACATCTCGGCCTCGACGAGCTCTTAATGGTTCGCGTTTTGCTTTTAAACATAAACTTTTGGAGATTTGAATAAAATTTTTCGAAAGAAGATTGTGTTGTCCATTTTTATGTGTTTGTTCATTCATTACATAGATTGAAAAGCGATTTTATGTAAACAAAACAAGACTTAGATTTTCTGTCTTCACTCGCGTCGCCTTATGCAAATCTGTTTGTGTATTTTTGCAATTTTGATTTCCAAATCAGTTTCTCGGGCAATTTTTGACAAACAAAAACTGTATTTTATTCGGAAACTAGTCGTACTAGTTATTCTAGAAAGAGAACAGTTGTTTTTGTGAACTTTTCTACGGTCTAAATGTACTGTGCAGACTGTCGGGTAATACTGTTTTTTTTTAGAATTGCTAAATTTGAAAAATAGCCCGGTCGTCAATCTTAATTCTTGTGCTTCCGACCTTTCACCTTAGTTAAGTTTCACCTTTAATATATTAAGCTCGTTCCTTTTCTCCGGCTCATTTTGATTTTTACCGTAATTTGTACTTGCAAGAACCTGTTAATTTAACAGTCCAAACCGAATTTTTGAACAAACTTGAAAACAGATTAAGTGAGAGTGAAATTTTATCCTGCGAAGGATTTTTATCTTTGGCTGAAATTATCCACGCAATGCGTGGACTTTCTTCAGGGAAAACCTCCGGTTCAGACGGATTACCTCAAGAATTTTACGCTAAATTCTGGGATCTTTTAGGCCCTATTCTGTTCGAAATTATAAATTTAGTTTGGAAAATAATTCTCTCAGTGATTCAATGCAAGGAAGCGTGACTAGATAACTTTACAAGAAAGATGATAAGAAAATTCTCAAAAATTGTTGGCCCGGCCATTTCGCTACTCAATGTTCATTACAAAATTTGTTCAAAAGCTCTTACAAACAGAGTTTCAAAAGGGTTACCCTCGATTATTTCAAGAAGATCAAACTTGTTCCGTCCCAGGTAGGACGATTTTTGAGAATTTATTTCTCTTGCGTGACACTCTAGATTCATCATCATCATCATCTAGGCCTATTGCGCCAATGAGGCGCACAGGGCCTGCACATGGGTTTTCCACTGAAGCCTGTCTTGTGCGGCGGTTCGCAGCTCACACCAGGACTGCCACCCTGCTTTTGTCCTCTCTCTCTCTACTGTGCGCCGCCAGGTTGTTTTTGGCCGACCTCTCCTTCTCTTCCCCTCAGGAGCCCATGTCAGGGCTGTAACACAGTCGTTATCCGGATGTTTTCTAAGGATGTGTCCAATGAAACGCCATCTCCTTCTTCTTACTTCCTCGCTCAGCCTGTCTACGTTTGCCCTTTCCAGTAGCTCCTTGTTAGTAACCTTATCCTGCCATTTGATCTTCAATATCCTCCTCAGGCAACGATTTTGGAACACATTGATCTTTTGTGCATCACCTTCATTCATTTTCCATGTCTCGCATCCATACATTAAAACGGGTTTAACCAGCGTCTTGTATAACTTGATCTTTGTTTTCTTCGTCACACACTCTAGATTATATAAATATTACCAATGAAACTGGTATCTTGCTGAATATTGATCAAGAGAAAGCCTTTGACAGGGTAGAAAAAACATTGGTAAACTTTTAACCAATGTTTTAAGTCGTTTTGGATTTTGCCGTAATTTCCAGCGGTGGATTTCTACATTATACTGTCAAGCAAATATGAAAATTATAGTTAATGTTTTTTACTAAAGAAATTTCACTCGAGTGAGGTGTGAGGCAGGGAGATTCCCGGTCTCCACTTTTGTACATTTTATGCACAGAAGTTTTGGCTACCAGTATAAAAAAGGATGATACTATTGAAGGTTTTCTCCTTCCAGAAGCCTGAGGAAAGCGTTTTAAAATTCGCCAATATGCGGATGACTCCATATGTTTTGTAAACGACATTTTTTTCTTTAGACAAATTGTTTACCTTACTTCACAAATACGAGACAGGTACAGGGACTAAATTAAATGTGGCAAAGAGTACAGAAGTCATGAAGTTAGGAGCCTGGTGCTCACGTCCGGACACTCCTTATGGCCTGACGTGGGTGTCTGGTTTAGCAATGGTACTGCAAATGTGAAACCAGATTTGTCTGATAACTGGTTACCACGCCTTTCCAAGCTAGATTAAAATTTGAACCTGTGGAAGGGTGTGGGGTGTTTTCACTCCCACCGTATCGGCACTACTCAATACTAGGTTTTCAGTTAATGTTAAGAATATTTTCTTTTACCTAATGGACTTCTGCTGAAGATGAGAATGACATGCGAGCACGCTTTTTCATTAAGACCATACTTTATGGTATATGGGTTTTTCGAAATAAAGCAACTTTTCACAATGGCACCGAGAACTCTCCGGCCACTGTAAGGGACATAAGGAATGACATCTCACAACACAGTTGCAAATTGACCGGGGGGGGGGGTACTTTGCAAATTTTTGGGCGGGGGTGTGCCGCTGGGACTCTGAGACCCTTAACCTATACTAGACCATTTTAGCTGCATTTTGCAACCCTATTCTAGACTAAACACTGAAAAATCCTACCCTATCCTAGACCTTTTCTAGACTCGCTATTTTGCAGAAACTCATTCACTATCACAGTCTAAGATACCAGGGGTCAGTAAAAATGTCGTACAGCACACCTTGCCGATTATTAAATTCCATTTGCTAGTATATAGCGTCTAGACTAAATTCTTCATGCAACTGATCAGTTTTGCGGAAAATGATACTCTATTCTAGACTAAAAATCTCTGATTACTATACCCTATCCCAGACTAAACTGCCTGAAAACCATACCCTTAATTCACAGCGGCACATACCTACAGTGTATATAGCTCATATATGGGAGTACCCCCGCCCCCTCCCCCCCCCCCCGACCGGAAATGAACTTTATAAATAATCCCTTATGGACTAGACTTTTAAGTGACTGTAAACCGGAACTGACCTTGTATTATTGTAACCGGAAATGACTAGCTTTAACTCAGGATGCCTTGTATTGTAAACTTTAGGGATTTCTTATTGATAAATAAAACATTTTAAAAGAAAAAAAACACTTTGTTGTGTTTAGCGGAGAAAACGGTTTGCAAAATCGTTTTTCCCTGCTTTTTTTTCGCGATTTGCTACTCAAGAGAGGTTTCACATTTCTCAAACAGTGAGCTTTTGTGAAATTTGTGCAGTCTAAATGTACTAGCTGTGCAGACGGTCGCGTTATAAGCTTACTGTTTTTGAGAATTGCTAAAATTGAAAAATAGCCTGGTCGTCAATCTTAATTCTAATTTTTCTTGTGCTTCCGACCTTTCACCTAAGTTAAGCTTGTCATCATCGTTTCTGTTCAGAGAGCTCCGCTGTTAGGCTAAGCCTATCTATATATATTAGTATCTATCTTACCGGAATAATCTGTTAATTAGCAGGTCTATCGTTATTGTGCGCATTGCTACAACTGCTGTACTATTCTTTCTCTTTTTTATGTAATTCCGATTCAATCTGTAATTTCGGTATATGCTTTCTTTTAGTTTTAAACTTTGCAACTGTAATATATATCTCACGATGTAGTCACTTCCGATGTGGATCGCGACGTTTCGACTGCATACTGCTAGTCTTCTTCAGGCGATGGGGTCGACTGGTTACGCGTCACCTTATGAATCACGATACTCTGCTGTGATTGGTTGGTTTTCAACAGCTGTGACTGGCGCATTTTTGATCCTCGTTGTTTCGGCGAATTGTTCCCTCGGCGGTCCGTAGTCGTACGGCTCTCCTGTTGTTGTGTTTCTTGATCGTGGGCATCCATGCTTCTGGAATTTCTATCCCACTGTCCCTGTTGATGTTGTTAGGATTAAGTCTTATGTGGATCGCCTTTTTGACCCTGCGTGTGTACCAATGAGGATCACGATCAATAAACTTTACTTCATTCCAAAGCGGTTGGTGTCCGGGTTTGTTGGCGTGCTCTGAAACGGCGGAGGTCTGGGTACGGGCGAATCGGATGTCTCGGTCATGCTCTTTTATTCTGTCTTGCATAGGTCTTCCAGTCTCGCCGATATAAACTTTACCGCATTCACAGGGAATTCTGTAAACCACGCCATCTTGTTTAGTCGGGTCAACAGCGTCTTTAGGCCGTACTAGGTGTGATCTAAGTGTAGTCTCCGACTTGAAAACAGCGCGTACGCCTTGTTGTTGTAGGCAGCGGCGAAGTTGTTCGGACAGACCTTTGACATAAGGTAAAACCGCAGTAGATTTGAACTCGGTCGTGGGCTCAGCACTGGTGTTGGGTTTTCTGGTCTTGGTAAGTTTCTGCAAGAAAGAAAAAGGATAACCATTAGAAACAAGAACAGATGACAGATGTTTTTTCTCCTTGGAGATAACAGAGGGTTTCGTTACGAGACGTTTGGCGCGCTCGTAAAGACACTTGACAATACCGCGTTTTACTGATTGCGGGTGGTGTGAATCATACGCTAAGTAAAGACCTCCGCCGTTTCAGAGCACGCCAACAACACCAGACACCAACCGCTTTGGAATGAAGTAAAGTTTATTGATCGTGATCCTCATTGGTACACGCGCAGGGTCAAAGAGGCGATCCACATAAGACTTAACCCTAACAACATCAACAGGGACAGTGGGATAGAAATTCCAGAAGCATGGATGCCCACGATCAAGAAACACAACAACAGGAGAGCCGTACGACTACGGACCGCCGAGGGAACAATTCGCCGAAACAACGAGGATAAAAAATGCGCCAGTCACAGCTGTTGAAAACCAACCAATCACAGCAGAGTATCGTGATTCATAAGGTGACGCGTAACCAGTCGACCCCATCGCCTGAAGAAGACTAGCAGTATGCAGTCGAAACGTCGCGATCCACATCGGAAGTGACTACATCGTGAGACTACATCGTGAGACAAACGAAAAATACTTCTTTACTAGTGTGTTCACCACGATGAACAACAACAACCCTTTTTACGATGATATATCTATATAATATATATATATATATATATATATATATATATATACTGAATAAATGTTTGAAAAAAATTTGCCCTGAGTGGGATTTGAACCCACGTCCCCCTGTACACTAGTCAGGTGTGATAACCACTACACCATCAGGACAACCATGCTGGCAACATGGCAATCGAAGAGGTGATTTATGTGATTCAGACGTGGGCTTCCCGGGATTTTTTCTATATATTATATATATATATATATTACATCGTAAAAAGGGTTGTTGTTGTTCATCGTGGTGAACACACTAGTAAAGAAGTATTTTTCGTTTGTCTATATATATATATATATATATATATATATATATATCACTGGAAAATTTGGACCATTTACAGACTTCATAAAATGTCTATAAATCTTGAATTTACAGACTTGGTACTTTCACCTGTTAAAAACAAAATCTCTGTAAATTCTTTTGACAGACATTTTATACAGTTTTGTTGTCTTGTTCTTTATAAAATGTTTGTAAAATGTTTATAAATTCTAGGAGCTGTAATGAGGGGAAAGACTTACAATTTACAGACTTTATAAAATCTGCCAACAATGTTTGTAAATCTACTATTTACAAAGATTTTATAATGCCTAGACTTCTAATATAAAATGTCTGTAAATGGCAAATCTCTGTAAATTAATGTGGTCCCCAAGCGGACTGAACAAGTAATGACAACTGAACGGGGAATTATAAAATCTCTGTAAATTGACACATACAAACATAATCTTTCTCCGAATCGTCTAAGTAGTAATTTTAAAGCTACATCCAGTGTTCACTCACATAATCTAAGAAATTCAAAATACAACCTTTTCGTTCGTAGACCGAGTACTGAAGCAGGCAAACGAAGTTTTCAATATAGCGGTTCTGTTTTCTGGAACAGCTTGCCTTTGAGCGCTAAAATGTAGCCCACTCTTAGCTCTTTTAAATCATGCATTTACTTTATATCTAATTTAATAATAGTTAATAAAGGATACTTTTCATGGTTTTTAGTATAATCCCGTATATATAATGAATTTAGTTAGATAATTTAATTTAGTTACGTAATTAATCTATTCAGTGTTGTTTAAGGCTCGACGGAAGAGCATGTATTATGAACTGACACCGTGTACGATAAATAAGTTTACCTACCTAACGGGGCGCTATAAAATCTCTGTAAATTGACACAAACGGGGCAGTATAAAATCTCTGTGAATTGACACAAACGGGGCATCATAAAATCTCTGTAAATTGACACAAACGGGGCAGTATAAAATCTCTGTAAATTGACACAAACGGGGCATCATAAAAACTCTGTAAATTGACACAAACGGGGCACTATAAAATGTCTGTAAATTGACACAAACGGGGCACTATAAAATGTCTGTAAATTGACACAAACGGGGCATCATAAAATCTGTGTAAATTGACACAAACGGGGCACTATAAAATCTCTGTAAATTGACACAAACGGGGCATCATATAAACTCTGTAAATTGACACAAACGGGGCACTATAAAATCTCTGTAAATTGACACAAACGGGGCATTATAAAATCTCTGCAAATTGACACAAACGAGGCATTATAAAATCTCTGTAAATTGATGCCAATGGGGAATTATAAAATCTCTGTAAATTGATGTAAACTGGGCATCACAAAATCTCTGTAAATTGACGCAAATGAGTAAAACTGACTAATTTTTCTTTTAGTAAAGTAGGCATTTTACTCGATATTTTGAGTTAGTTTACTTGAAATTTGACTTAAATATTTAATCTCACATTGAGTTGAAACAACTCCTTATTTTGAGAAAATCAAGCGGAAGTCACTTTTACTCAAACACACGATAAAAAACTTACTCACCACAGTGAGTATTAAAGTGCTAAAATTCAAAATATGTGTTTATTCTTAACCCAATAAAGTGAGTTGTTGAAACAACTCTTTATTTTGAGTGAACTTAGGGACGGACCATTATTTTTCTGGAGCTGGGGGGGATGAAATTTTCCTCTGCAAACATTTTTTTAATTTATGTGCCTCTGCAATCATTTTTTTTTCCAAGAACACCTTCCTGCAAAATTTTTTTTCATTTTTTACAGTGCTATTTCTGGCTGCGCTAAAAATAATTGTAAGCTATTTTTCGAAAAAAAATCAATAGGGCTATAGCCAGTTATTTTGGCCACATACGCTCCTTGTAATTTATAGTTTGTTGTTCCTTTATACATGATTCACCGTTTTAATTCCTAGTAGCTACTGGCGCAAATAAAGGGCAAACGACAGGAAATCAGGCAAAGGGAGTAGCAGGCTTTTTCGCGATTCCACAGTACCGAAGTCCTGATCCTCTTCTGATGTTGTTCCCACAGGCCATCATACTCGTATCACCCGGCCTAGCTGTGGTACCAGCGGTGAAGGCAGGCACATTGCTGATTTAAAATGATTCCCATCGCCATAGGTTATATTACTCGGCCAAATAACTAGCTTGTAAACAGTTATTGACCCATTAGCTTTGATGGTGATATCGTCAGGAAGATGACAGACTTCTGACACTCGCCCATTTCTCGGACAGAATGTCAAGTTAAATGGCAAGGCAAGGGATTCCTTGAATGAAAACCCGTTGAGATTCTGACCTTAAGCTCTGGCACAACGAAGAGTTTTTTTGGCTGCTTTTTGCGAAGGCAAGGTGAAGGAGTTGTCTTTGCAGCCAAATGGAAAGAATCATCACTGAGCAATATTCAGTTTTGGAACTAATATTTTTTAATAAATTATCTGACTTCTCTGCAAACATTTTTTTACACATATCGTGTTTGCAAACAATTTATTTTGTCTTTTCAGGCCCTGCAAACAATTTTTTTCCCATATTTCTCATCCCCCCTCCAGAAAAATAATGGTCCGTCTCTTAGTAACAGTCCGACATCTACTCCAACGAGACCAAAAGCACACACATAAGAGATTGCCGCTTCAAGTTCGCAAGCGAGCGCGGTAAAAAAAAAAGGTTTCATTCAAAAAAAATATTTTAAAATACAAGGCACAGCTTAGTTCAACGGCGGTTGTGTACCATTTGGACAACAAATCTTTACTTCACATGTCAATGAAAAAAGTGAAAACCGGTGACGGGCACAAAGCTGACACAGCAGTTTAATATTTTAGCCTTGCCTAAACAGCTCTTGAAAGAGGTATTTTTAAAGCCTGGATTTACCTGGAACTGAAATAGGAATGATTTCCGAAGAACGAGAGGTTAAAAAGAAATGCATTATGGTGAATAAAATAAAATAAAATAAATCAAAGGCAATCATCAATGCATTTTTCCATCAGGTCGCTCGGCCGCTGGGCCGAGAGGTCTTGGGTGCGAATTTATCATGCGCAAGAGAGTCATTCCCGGCGGGCAGTTCGTGTTGGCGCTTCTTTCAACGAACTTTTGCTGGTCACTTTCAGTGCTCAAAACTTCACTTGCTTTTAAAAGACAACTTGTGATTTGAGCCTTTTTCTCGTTCCACGTTTTCTGAATAAGCTGCATGCAATGTTTTTACAACATATCAACGATCGCTATGCATACGATTCCTTCCAACCTACATGCATCGTCAAGTCAAATTTGACCGCCATGACAGTTGGCTAGTTCTTTAATGCTACACCAATTCCAGAGCATCATTCTTGCTGCCCTTGTGTTCCCAAAGGTAAGTAAGCTTACGTTAACAATGTAAACCACTTAAAATACTATTTTTGGCTACTTGTACTGAAGATTTTCCATATGAAACTCCTTGTTAACAAAAGGTCTATCATATTTCCGACGACCACGCCCACAAATAAGCTCACTCGAAATATTAGGGAATTTTGTAGTTTTTCGTTCAGTGCGAATTCCTTGTGAATATTCATGCTTGGTTACCAATGATTTATGAAACATACACATTTAATACATCTTTAATTCACTTGTTCGGTCCGAAAAGAATAAAACAAGTCACGGACTTTGAAGGTTACTTTTGGCAAGTTCAGTCAATTTTATAAGGCCTCGCACAGGTGAGACAGAACCTGGCGAGGAAAACTGGGTAATAGCGTCTCAATGCACGCTGGGATTGACAGGTTACCTCAAGATTCGAATAGAATATGAAATTGCCCGCGTTTTGGTGTGCGATTCATAAATCTTCGTCAAGATTTAGTCACGGACCCATGGCTTTCAAGTTTCACTGGGTGCTCGTTTTGCTTGTGTTGTTATTTTCGGTTCAAAGGGGTAAAGCAGCTGGGGATGGTTCGGAGTTCATCAGACGATTCTTTCTCCTCGTTCACAAACGAAATAAACAAGTGAGTGTCGATAAAATTTCGTGAGCTGTTTATTTCAATTTTAATGGCTGCGATGAGACATAGAGGCTCAGGATAAAAACATTAGCCCTACATTACCTTCATACGTATTCGTGACTGGTTAGCGCGAAATACGTTTCCTTACTAAATCAGTGTCAAGCATAAAATCCCTGCACCTGGGCTCGAAATAATTTTTGCAGAGTCTCCGGTCACGATGACCGGCCAAGTAAGTTTTAGTTCGGTTGCGTGTCATTTCTTGCCGGTCAAATGTATATGAATAAATAACTCTCAAAACAGGCAGTAACAGGGGCCCATGAAACTACTAAACTAAAATATTGTTATAACTTTTGTGTTTATATTACACAAGCCACTTGGAAAACACTACAAAAATGCCACAAAACATTACATTATAATTTTATTATACTCTGGGCTATGGAAATAATTTGTAAACAGGAGGAAATGAACTACAAAATGAAATTGGGAAACCAGCTAATTTCAATTTGAGACCGGAAGTGTGCGAACTCCGAAGTCTGTTTCACCACGCGAATTGTAAACAAAGGTTTCGAGTCGAAGTTCAGTATTAAATACAAACGAAATGTATTAAATACTGATAGTAAACAACTGAACAGCATGGATACTTTTGTCTATTTTAGTACAATCGAATGTGGCCGACCAACATGACAGGAAAGACGCGAAATTTTGACCGGTCAAATCCCCAATCAGTCCGGACGTTGTTCGGTGATCATGACCGCGGCCGTTATTTCGACACTGATTTCGAGCCCTGTGCACTCGATAAAATATATTTACCGTGTTTATATTTTTTGCTGACACTTTGCTCATTTACATCTTATCGATGGAGAACGAAAAACATGAGGGTAAAAGTTATGAGTCAGCCATAGCGGCAGTAGTAAAAATTCGTTGATAAGCCTTTCTGCGGACGTGACTGTCGTTTGGTTCTTTCCGCCGTAATTGGATATGTTGCGCATGCGAACTGGGAAACTCTACTCATTACTTCGTGTATGATCACTAGATATCAAATGTTCCGCGTTGTATGACAAGAGTTTGATATGACGAATTTCAGGGTTCTTTCTTGGTGACTGTAAGAGCTCACAGTCTTTACAAGGGATTTCACGTTGTATTTTGTTTAGTCTTTTGTTTTTGTCCTTGTGTATCGGTAAACCAGGACAGATCCAATTTGAATAAATAAGCTTATAAGAAACTAAAACTTTTATTTTAATATTCATTTCAATCTTGCAATTCTGTTCAAGTGAGGTTCATTTTTAACCCGTGAATATACGCGCATGCGTAATGAACGGGTTATCGGTAACGGCGACAGATATGCAAATGAGTCACTCACTCGCTCACTCCTTCCATCAGCTGTAAACTTAGTGACGTAATGCTTTGTTACGAATGCGTTTTGTAACAAGAACAGCGTGAATCCAGCGATAACAATAAACGAATTGGTGTAAACGAATATAAACAACAATAAGCTTAAAGATGTTTCGCATTTGGAGTCTTTAATGCAACGTTAAAATCGATGTAAAAGGAATTTTCAACTGAGACACGCGTTTTGATGGTTATTTACCTTCAAGTAATAAAATTTATCCTGTTTCAAGTCAGTGGTCACGGTGGTCGAGTGGTGTAAAGCGCGGATTTACATCCGAAAGGCCCAGGTTCGAATCTCGCTCGGGCCGTTCTTTTTTTTTCTTTCTTTTCTTTCTTCTTCGGATTGAACATTATGAAAGTGATGTACTGTATTTTTATTTTTTGCGTTTGTCAAAAATCCTTACATTTAATTAAAAATATATATATATTGAACCGTGACAGAGTGAAAACATAAGCTTACCGCAATATTGCGTTACGCTAGCATTTCAAATTCACGGGTTGGCTCTAAGGAGCCTTTGATTAACATGAGGTACATGTACAGTATTATCTACTTCTTATTTGCTGGGGCCTTTGCCGTCCATGCTTAGGAAACCATACTGTAGGCCATAAGACCACTGACTTGTTATGTACACATGCTAAATTGTTGGAGGTAAAACCTCTGGAAAAGGTGAACATTGCTCAGTTAATCAGTACCAAAAATGACAATAGTCAGTTCAGGGACATATACAAAACAATGACCCAGGTGTACATGGACCACCTGAATGACCACATTTAATTTTTGTCAGTTTTATTTATTATTTTTCTAAATTTTTCTGTCAGTATATGCGGACTAGGTACAGGGTATAAAACGCTGTCTTCAGTTTAAATAAATATGGCATTCAACATCAAGTAGCAACGTCAAGACACAAGTACATGTAGAACAAGAACTAGAAGGATTGGACCAAGTCCCAAGCGACTATAATAATATGGGATGCAGACAATCCCATGTGCTTTTCTTTTGGATTCGTTGTGCATGTGCTTGTACTGATAGGCCTGGTGGAGTATAAACAAACACATGCACAAGCAACCATACTGATGAATCTCGGAACAAGATAAAGATTGCTTTTGTCTGTTATTATTAATTTTTTTCTAAACAGTTAGTATGGTACTGGTTTTGGCATGTGTTTGTTTATACTCCACTAGACTTTGTTTTATCCGAACTCAAAAGAAAAGCACATGGGATTGTCTACATCCCATAATACATGTACATGTAATAGCACACCGTAGCTTGGGACTTGGCCCAGTCCTTCTTGTTCGACATCGTCAAACAAAATCTGTGGGGAGAGCACTAAAACTTCACATGCTCCTGCCCCAACAGTACCAGCCAGGAATCAGACTGCATACATTGTATAAAATACAATGTTGACAAAAGCATAAAATAGTAGGAAGTTAAATATTGATGTTGAATGCCATATTTATTTCAACTTAAGACTGTGTTTAAAACCCGGTTCTCAGCCCGCAGTCCATCCTTTAGACTGACAGAAAAATTTGGAAAAAAAAAATTAAAATTGACAAAAAGTAGGGGTGGTCCATGGACCCGGGTCCATGTTTTGTAAACGCCCTCAGTTCAGTGTATTTTTTAGCACATGTACATGTATGATTTTAATGCATATAGTTCACAAACATCATATCGGATAGCTCTTTGTAACAAGAAAGGCCCACCGCAAAAGAAGGCAATTTTAATTTGTTGTTGTAGGTACATGTGTCAGTTTGTTGATTGATCATGTAGGTAGCTGTTGCACTTCACTTATTTTTTTTTCTTTAGTCTGTGTGAGATTCAGCTGTATACAATATTGTGTACATGTAATGTTTGCTAACGAGGATAAAACAAAAATACAAAAAAAAATACAGTGTAGAATCAAGGATAGTTTTAAGCACAACATTCATGTACATGTACAGCTGTAGCCATTGAGTGGGTAAATACATGCTGTAGCATCATTACTTTATTTTTACTTTACAATGGACTGTACAGCCTTGTCAAGGCTGTAAGGCTGTGCTCTAAATCTACATTATTGGTGCCAGCTTAGAAGTATTGTCAAAAGCTATATGTTTGTACACTTTCCGATCACCCAAGGTCAAAAGTGACATGCTATGGGCCACTGTGTGTTGCTAGAACACAGCCCAACATTGCAAAATTTTACCTCGATCTGGGCAACCAGGAAATCTTTGTTTTTGCACAACAACAACAACAACAATTTTATTTCATTATTAATATAACAATGTTTTAAACTTTGACAACCCGCAGCTAGCATAGCTAATCGAGGCGGGTTGTCAAAAATAAAAACAAAAATTAACATTAGCTCCTAGTAATATGAAATTAACATCTCCTAGTAATTTGACTGAAAGGATTATATATTACCTATATATCCTAAAAACTTAATATATGCTGAGCACCCCAGATTTCAAGTGTTTGGAGACTTCGGGCCCCCAACTATTTTTCTAAAAGCACAGCCTTGGTTGTCTAATTAATACATGCATGTACAGGTATGTAGTCAAAGTTTGTAGATTTTTTTAATCTACTTTTTAATCTGTAAATGGTGACTATTTCCTTTATTTCTTAGAAAGCTGACAAAACTACAGTACTGCTGTACATATAACATGCAGTAATGAAAAAGATGTAGAATGGTCTGAGCCAGAGGTACATGTATACTACTGTATCTTTCATCTTGCAGCAATGGAACTTGTTGATTAATTTTAGTTTGTCTAACCCCCAGCCTCTGATACACTGTATAGCAAGTTACAATGCATTGCATCACCATGGGAATTCTTCTTGATTTCTAACATTCCCATGCATGTACTGTAAGAGTGCATTTGGGCATCATAGACATCAATATTACTAACCTCTGCTTATGATAATGAATTGGTGGGGGAGTGAAACAAAATGTTAGTGTTATCAGCCATGTTGATGCCTATAAAAACTCTTTTGCCACCATAAAAGGATTAAAAAGGTAATGTTTTTTCGTGATAGCCCTCAAAACTTCAGCCTTAATTTACTTTATCAACAATTCAGTTGATCAAACTAATCTACACGTAAACAATGAACAAATGGCATTCTTAATCTAACAATCTAACAATATTTTTTTTCAAAACAGAACAACAAGGTACACTGTAGAAGATACATGAAGTGATGATAACTGCAGTGTCACATTGCATGACAACATGCAAGTAAGTATGTTGTTATGAATTAAATCCTGAATAAAGAACTACATTGTACATATTACCAGCAGAAACACTGGGAAACTAACACACTTCAAGAAAAGTGAAACAGGAAAACTCATTTATAAATAAATATTATTTTTGAGAGCTTGAGCATTTGCACTCACTTGTGGATCATCATCAGTTAAGACTGTGGAAACTTTTTGTCACTGACTTGCTGATATTTGAAATCCTGGGTCAATCAGTTTTTACTTCCCAAGTTGTTCAAGTGTTCACTTTACCCTTGCAGTGCCTCTTTGCACATTAGGAGTAGTAGTATTATTACATGTAGTATTTATTTCTCCAAAGATTAAACAAGTTTACAGGAATTACTAATCTCTTATTGACCTTTTCTTCTAAGATAAACAATCCATTCGGCTAGTTTCTCATAAACATTCCACTTCATAAAATGACGAATTATAAATGCAATGAAATTTGACTGCAATCGTATGTGAGTTTTCCAGCCGTTTGGATGGACTGAAACTGTCTTCGTATAATCGCAAACGTCTTTAAAGAGGATTTGTTTCGGGCACTTAATCTGCCTCGGACATAATTCATTCATAGCGGAGCACTTGCCAGGCCGAAGGCCTGGCTGCGCAGCTCCATACTCATAGAACCGATGCCCTTCATTTTTCATGGTCATGGCTAGCGGAATGTTTCGCGGGCGCGCGTGTGCCCGACGCCGCCCTCCGCCGTCGCGCAGGACTAGCTTGCCTTCGCGCAGGACTAGCTCGCGGGCGCGTATGACGTCGGAAAACATGCGCGTACGACGTCATGTTGAAACCAAAGCGAGGCTTTGTTTTTCGCGCGGTTACACGGCCGAATGTCACGTCAGCTAGAAAAACACTTTGATGTTTTACTGTGAATTTACTAAGCGGAGAAAACCGTTTAAATTAAAGGCGTTATTTCCCTGAATATTTCGCGGTTTGCTACTCAAGACAAGGATACTAATTAAGGGATACTCAGAAGCCGCTTTAGTATAAAAAGACGAGCTTTCAGGGATAAAATCTTGTTTTTTATCAATGCGGGAGATGTTTGTTTTCTACGGATTTCAGAACCAGAAGCGGAGATTTGAATTTCCAAGCAAGCGAGGGACTAAAGGTAAAACAGATTACTGTTTTCGATGAGAATTTATGTTGATATCAATCTGTGAGTGACTTTTTGTTGGTGTTATTGTTAGTTTTGGAGAATTGATTTTAAAACGTGCTTCAATTCAGTTGTATCGATCTCTTGAATTTCATCGAAGAAAGCTTGAACTCGATGAGCTATAATTAAATGGCATTGAAATGGTACGCGTTTTGCTTTTAAACGTAAACTAATGGAGATTTCAATACATTTTTTCGAAAGAAGATTGTTGTCCATTTTTATGTGTTTGTTCATTCATTAGATAGATTTAAAAGCGATTTTATATAAACAAAACAAGACTGATTTTATAGTACAGTTCCATCTTCACTCGCATCGCGTTATGCAAATATGTTTGTGTATTTTTGCAATTTCTAATTTTCAAATCAGTTTCTCGAGCAATTTTTGACAAACAAAAACTGTATTTTATTCGGAAAGTAGTGGTACTAGTTATTCCAGACAGAGAAAAGTTGTTTTTGTGAACTTTTGTACGGTCTATAAAAATGTACTGTGCAGACGGTCGCGTAATACTGTTTTTGAGAATTGCTAAAATTGAAAATAGCCCGTTCGTCAATCTTAATTCTTGTGCTTCCAACCTTTCACCTTAGTTAAGCTTTTTCAAAGTGCGACGCTGTTAGGCTTGGGCTATCTATATATATTACCAAAGCATAATATTAGAATCATTGTGGTTGAGTTTGACGTCACAAAAATAATAAATTTGTGTAACTATGGGATTTGGTGAGATACCATAAAATTCCGGAAAAAAATTATGCTCCTAATTATGTTCATCACAATGTCAGTCTTTTAGTTGCATTCTCTCATTCTGTGCTAGTCTAACAGATGACTTTTGTCATAAAATAACTTCAAAAATGAAAACCCTCTCTAAGGCCATCCCCATAAAATGTTTCGTTTCCCAATAGACCACTTTCATAATGGCAGCAGATTTATTTATTCTTTTATATGTATGTTAATTAGCTCACTGGCCTCATTTTAGAGTAAAAATTCTTTTGAATTTTGCACATGTTACCGAGGCCAGTGAGGCTAATTAACATACATATAAAAGAATAAATAAATCGGCCGCCATTATGAAAGTGGTCTATGCCTTTCCCGGTCGGTCGGGCGTAAAAAAAAAATTAACTGAGGAAGCCCGAGTCCAGAAAAAGCCTGGATGCTAAGTAAGAAGGCGTGGTTACAAGTGTGCCTTCGATTGCCAATGTCTGGAAATTTACTCCTCATTAACAATGGAGGCTAATAATTAAAATATAAAAGATTTCTATTCAAAATTAAGTCTTGACCACATGTTTAAAAGGTAAAATTTTGCTTGTCAGACAGTGTATCTAATTTTTTTTACTTTTCCAAAAAAATGGGCTGGTTGGGCGATAGACTATGAGCAGTCTCTTTTCCAGCTTAGTCTGTCGAGTGAGAAACGAAACATTAGCGAACGGATAATGGCCGCACGAAACTGGGGGCGAGGCCTGCCTCGCCCCTAGTTTCGCGCGGCCAATTATCCATTCGCTCATGTTTTTTTTTTGTTTCTCGCTTGACGGACTAAGCTTGGAAAGAGAGACTGCTCGTAGTCAAGTTGGGCGCTGGGAAACGAAACATTTTATGGGGATGGCCTAAATACAAAATAAAACTTCTTAGTCTACTACAAGAATCATGCTGCAAGTTAACCAAGCATAAGTAACTTGTTTAGCACTGAAGAAACTGTGTATGCCCAATGGAGTTCCTGAAAAAAAAAAACATGTTAAATACTACTACTACACTGTACTTATAATAATAATAATGAAGTATTTAAGTAAGCCTGGTGTGTTAAATTGATAAAAGAGGCCATCGAAGATTTACAACTATTCCATCACTCACTTTTTGACACCATCTAAAGTTAAAGAATTATGTTTGCTCCACATTGTACACCTCAAATAAATGGAATGTTCAATTTCAAATCTCAAAAAGTATAATCTATTGCAGATGTTCTCGAAGATAAGCCGTACTCCCTATTTTGGGCAAATGTGGCTTATACGACAGTTTTTATGGTACATTGTAAATTTGTTTTTCTGCTACCTTTTTTTAATTTATTCATTGTTTGGACGAGTGAATTTCACTTTCGGACAACCAAAATTTGAGTGGCACTTGTCTAATGGACAAGTGGAAAGGAAAAAATGTTTTTTTGCCCAGCTATTACCACAGGAAGCCCATACAATCTGTTTGTGTAACATAATGACCATTTGTAATTTTATAGGAAATGTATGGGATTTACCTAAATTTCGTATTATGGCGACGTATCGCCAATGTATGTACAGATCAACGCTAAATAAATGTTAAATTACCTGATTTGTTGTGTTGTCGTCCTTTTGCCGTAAAAGTGATATTCTGAGCGATTTTGAAGGATTCTGAGTTCGCCGTTTACTGTACGTCTAAGAGAAGGACAAGGGTGGAAAGATATTTTTGAATGGCTCCAACGCCGAGGTGATTTTTTCACATAAAATCGCATTGCTCGGCTTTCAAACCACGCAACAGAAAGGCCCAAAGATTCACGCTTCTTCTTGTACCTCTCGATCGAAAATCCGTCCAAAAGGCATGGAGCTAGCCGTCAAAGAAAATCAAAATCCCACACTTTCCAAGCAGTCGACATTCGTATCAACACTTTGCTGTGCCAGCCAAAAACCGTCCTGCTGATTGCCTCTTTCTGATTGGTCACTGTTAAACAATAACCGATTCAAAATACTTTCGAGGGTAGGGAGCCATAGGCATTTTCGTAAGGTCGAACCATTTACTCACCAGACTCGGGTCGTGTGAGCGGCGACTACCGGAAGCTCAGGAAGACTTCCGCTCATTGTTCGCGTAGACCAATGAGGTTGCAAGGTTACAGGTGATTTCACATTTGAATATTTACAATTTTATAAATACATAACAGTTAAAACAGAAAATGTTGTCCACGCTCAAATCAAATGATGAAGGAAACATCGTTAAGAAGAAGAAACTTGGAAAGAATTCTGACCAGATATTGATGTCTGTTAAAGCTTGGTAAGTTAACTTTTTCCCGACTCAAAACACTCTCGATCTCTCACGATGACTACACTAGTTATAGTCTGTAACCTTGCAACCTCATTGGTCTATGCAAACAATGAGTGGAAGTCTTTCTGGGCTTCCGGTAGTCGCCGCGCACACGACCCGAGTCTGGTGAGTAAACGGTTTGACCTTACGAAAATGCCTATGGCTCCCTACCCTCGGTACATATTTTGAATCAGTAAGTGTTTAACGGTGACCAATCAGAAAGAGGCAATCAGCAGGACGGTTTCTGGCTGGCACGGCAAAGTGTTGATAGAAATATCGACTGCTTGGAAAGTGTGGGAGTTTGATTATCTTCGACGGCTAGCTCCGGGCCGTTTGGACAGATTTTCGATCGAGAGGTACGAGAAGAAACGCGAATCTTTCGGCCTTTCTGTTGCGTGGTTTAAAGCCGAGTGATGCGATTTTATGTGAAAAAATCACCTCAGCGCTGGAGCCATTCAAAAATCTCTTTCCACCTTTGACCTTCTCTTAGACGTACAGACAACGGCCAACTCAGAATCCCTCAAAATCGCTCAAAATATCACTTTTACGGCAAAAGGACGACAACACACAACAAATAAGGTAATTTTAACGTTTATTTAGCGTTGATCAGTACATACATTTGGCGATAGGTTGCCACAATATGAAATTTAGGTAAATCCCATACATTTCATATAAAATTACAAATGGTCATTATGTTACACAAACAGATTGTATGGGCTTCCTGTGCTATAACACACATGACTTCAGTGAGATAACTTGTCTACAATGCACTGGTCCTTGTAATGTTGGTTTAAGTCACACTGACAAAAATAAACTATAACACACATGACTTCAGTGAGATAACTTGTCTACAATACACTGGTCCTTGTAATGTTGGTTTAAGGTTACAATGTACCTTCGGGGGTGTCTCCAGTATAACAGCTCTAGCGTCTTAAGATTACACTTAATATACCTAAACCCAGATATCAAATTAAAGCTTATAGAGCTGGCTATCTAAATATGGAAACCATTTGGTAATAAAATGAATTGTCGAATTTTTTACGACGTCTAAATTCGAACGTCCGAATCAGCTTTAAAACGCTATAACTCAAAGCGATTATTATATTTTGCTAATTTGAGTTGTTCTCGGGTTTCCGGACACGAAGCGCTAAAAAAGCGTGTCGGCGATTTTCCATATTCAATTGCAGTGAAAAGTTACAGAATATTTTCGAAAAGGGGAGAAAAAAATTGGAATGATCGCACGGAAATGCCTCTTGACGAAAAAGTTTTCGGAATTAAGAAATTCGCCGACACGTTGTTGTTGATTATATGTTAGTCTAGCTTCTGTCCAAATTTAAGGAAAATCGAACAAATTCCCTTTGAGTTGTAGCTCTTTAAAGTGTCCCCAACAAGCGAAAAATTAACTTTGAGAAAATGGCGCTTAAAAAAACATATCGCTTAATAAACAAACTCCGCCCACAAAAGTTATACCGTCATTTCTCCGTCAATTTTCACTATTTTTCGATACTTTGTTTTTTGGATGAAAGTTCATTCTGTAAACTTTATCGATCTGAAGGTACACTGTAACCTTAAGTCACACTGACAAAAATAAACTATAACACACATGACGTCAGTGAGATAACTTGTCTACAATACACTGGTCCTTGTAATGTTGGTTTAAGAAGTTTAGTTCAGTACTTCTAGTACTGTACTGTACCTCAGTACTTCTAGTTCAGTTCAGTACTTCTTAATTTTTATGTACATAGTTTATTTAGCATATATTAGGTAGTATACACGACCCCACAAGATTTTTAGCTTTAATTCTTATCGTGTCAAAATAAAGGTTTTATGTTATGTTATGTTATGACAAAAATAAACTATAACACACATGACATCAGTGAGATAACTTGTCTACAATACACTGGTCCTTGTAAAGGCCCTGTCCCACTATTGTGTGTGAGAGAAACGTATGAGTCGCGTATGAAAATTCATAAAATAATTTTCATATGCACAAAATGACCAGTGTACGTGACCTATAAGCAACGTACCTCTAGCGCAACTCTCGCGTATTCAGCGTATGCCTAGCGTATGCTTAGCGTATAAACCATACGTCCGAATACGCACAAAATTTTTAAGCATGCTTAAAAACTTTCTTCTGCCTCGCCGTATGCCAGCGTATGGCAGTGTATGCGACTGTCCTTCAAACGTATACAACCTATGCCTAATGTACCCCTAGCGTATGACAGCGTATACCAGCATATGAGTGATATTTTTCATACGCTGGCATACGTCAGTGCGATACGCAATAGTGTGACAGGGCCATAATGTTGGTTTAAAGTCACACTGACAAAAAGTAAACTATGACACACATGACTTCAGTGAGATAACTTGTCTACAATACACTGGTCCTTGTAATGTTGGTATAAAGTCACACTGACAAAAATAAACTATAACACACATGACTTCAGTAAGATAACTTAACTTAACTTGTCGGATAGAGACAATACAGTGCATTAGAATGTAAAATTTTCACTTTATCATTCCTGAAATGCGAAAAGACGGTTTTATTGTCCGTCATACTATCTTTTATCCATTTTTCTTTGTATAAAAAAAGATCTTGTTCTACCATTAACGACGTTTTAAGTAAAAACGGTAACTCAAACTTAACTCAAACTTAACTCAAACCTAACTCAAACTTAACTCAAACTCAACTCAAACTCAACTCAACTCTTAACTCGGTAAATAGTCGATCCCATAACACACATGACTTCAGTGAGATAACTTGTCTACAATACACTGGTCCTTGTAATGTGGTTTAATGTCACACTGACAAAAATAAACTATAACAACACGACTTCAGTGAGATAACTTGTCCACAATACACTGGTCCTTGTAATGTTGGTTTAAAGTCAAACTGACAAAAATAAACTGTAACAAACATGACTTCAGTGAGATAACTTGTCTACGATACACTGGTCCTTGTAATGTGGTTTAATGTCACAATGACAAAAATAAACTACAACACACATGACTTCAGTGAGATAACTTGTCTACAATACACTGGTCCTTGTAATGTTGGTATAAAGTCACACTGACAAAAATAAACTAAAACACACATGACTTCAGTGAGATAACTTGTCTACAATACACTGGTCCTTGTAATGTTGGTTTAAAGTCAAACTGACAAAAATAAACTGTAACAAACATGACTTCAGTGAGATAACTTGTCTACGATACACTGGTCCTTGTAATGTGGTTTAATGTCACACTGACAAAAATAAACTACAACACACACGACTTCAGTGAGATAACTTGTCTACAATACACTGGTCCTTGTAATGTTGGTTTCAGTGACACTGACAAAAATAAACTATAACACACATGACTTCAGTGAGATAACTTGTCTACAATACACTGGTCCTTGTAATGTTGGTATAAAGTCACACTGACAAAAATAAACTATAACACACATGACTTCAGTGAGATAACTTGTCTACAATACACTGGTCCTTGTAATGTTGGTTACAGTCACACTGACAAAAATAAACTATAACACACATGACTTCAGTGAGATAACTTGTCTACAATACACTGATCCTTGTAATGTTGGTTTCAGTCATACTGACAAAAATAAACTATAACACACGAGAGATACTAATGACCGAGTTACGAGTTGAGTTGAGTTTGAGTTGAGTTTGAGTTAAGTTCGAGTTAAGTTTGAGTTACCGTTGCTTTCATTTTTTTAAACTTAAAAGTGGTTAATGGAGGATCCAGATCTTTTCTACAGAAAGTAGACCGTCTGTTCTCTTTTCACGGGTGAAGAAGTGTTAATTTTACATTCCCAAGCGTGAAGCGTTGCATTGTTCTCATTCCACAGCCACAACAATTGTTTACTACCCGTAACTGGTTTTTCACTCATGCTCTTGTTGGACGCGCGGATAACGATCAATTTGAAGTTCCCAGCTGGCTAACTTATAATTTGTTTTCTGTAATAAAAGTAATCAAAGGCTCCTAAGAGCCAACCCGTGAATAAGAAATGCTAACGCGTAACGCAATCTTGCGGTAAGCTTAATGTTTTCACACTGACACGGTTTAATATTTTTTTAAAATTAAACGTAAGGTTTTTTGATAAACGGAAAAAAAGAAGAAGAAAAATACAGCAGATCACTTTCATAATGTTCAGTCTGAAGAAAAAAGAAATGGACGGCACGAGCGAGCTTTGAAAAAAAATCATTCGGCCACCGTGATCACTGGTTTTAATAGAACGGGATACTGAATTTACGAAATTTACGCAGTGGCTATTCGTACGGCACCCGTACTATGTAGGTGGACTACGATTTGCTATTCGTACGGGAGTCCAAAACTTTCGACAACTTGTGATGTTATTCTTCACTTTTGTTGGTCCACAATATTAAATGTTCGTTTAGTTTTACGAAGCGCTTCTGGTAAGCGATGTTGATTTGGCTAAATAATTTGCCGAGTCTGTAAACAACGCGAGCGACTCATTTCGTGACACGTAGCTGAATAAACATCGCCACAAGAAGCGCTTCGTGAATCTAAACAAACGTACAATATTATGGATTGGCAAAAGTGAAGAATAACATCGAAAATTTTCGAAAGTTTTAGACTCCCGTACGAATAGCAAATCCGGCGAAGTTGACAGTAAGCCCGGGGGGGGGGGGGGGGAGGGGGGGGGGGTACTCCCATAAATGATGAGGCGATATAGGTATGTGCCGCTGTGAAGGGTATGGTTTTCAAGCGGTTTAGTCTGGGATAGGGTATAGTAATCAGATATTTTTGGTCTAGAATAGGGTATCATTTTCCTCGAAACTGATCAGTTGCGTGAAGAATTCAGTCTAGACAAGATTTACTGGCAAATGGCACTTAAAAATCGGTATGGCGAGCAGTACGGCATTTTTACTGACCCCTGTTAACCCGGGGAGGGAAGGGTACTCAACAAAGTTTTGTACGGAGATGTTCCGCCCCGAGGTCCGAACCCTTACCCTTTCATATACCGTTTTTTGACAGAAAAGGTACCCCTTTCATATACTTTTCAATGAAAATGGTACCCCTTTCATATACCTTTCATTGAAAATGCTACCATTTCCATATAGCCTTTACGGTCTTTACGTGCATCTGTTTGATATATTTTGAAAGGCCCTTTTTATAATACTTAAATGGCATTTTTACCTATACTTTTTATACTTCAACTCCTGTTTTCCCTACCGTTTCCTATACTTCGTGAAATCCCTACCCTTTCATATACTTCATCTCGTGAAATCCCTACCCTTTTAAAAGGTACCCCTTTCGGGCGGAGCATCCCCGTATAGTCCATTACAGGGGTTACCTCCACGGGCCTGTTAACTATAACTGTGTTAGTGAACGAGTTTCTGGAAAATAGCGAGTCTGGAATAGGTCTAGGATATGGTAGGGTTTTTCGGTGTTTAGTCTAGTATAGGGTTGCAAACTGCAGAGTCCCAGCGGCACACCCCCACGCAAAAAATTGCAAAGTACCCCCCTCCCCCGGGATTTATCTTCCCCGGTTCATCGCTGTCGATCAAACAGGGAAAAACTAACAGCAGGTCTGAGATCTCCAGTCTGAGTTTTCCAGTCTGAGATCTGATCTGAGTTTTCCAGGACTGAGTTTTCCGGCTCTGAGATCTGAAGTCTGAGTTTTCGGGACACCCCCTTAGGACCACCCAGTTTCGGAGTCACGAACAAGCGCTCATTCAGCCCTGATTTTCCTATCTGAGAAACCTTGTTTAACCCGACCACCCCGTTAATACGACCACATTTTTATGGGCCATCAGGAAAAGTTGTATATGCAGATTGGCAGAACAAGCACTGTTGTCACGTCTTTTGTGTATTCCAATGAATCAGGGGCCAAATTCACGAAGCCCTCTTAAGTTAAGACATATCCTAAGCATTGTTTCTTAACAATAGCCTATTGTTGGAATGACAATAAACTATTGTTAAGAAACAATACTTAGGATATGTCTTAATTTAGGAGGGTTTCGTGAATCCGGCCCCTGATCAAATCGTCAATGAACAACAACAACAATAGAACTCTTTAGCTTGTACGTTTTGTTTTCTTCGATTGCCAAAATAATTTTTTTGTAGAAATATGGCTTAAATTTGTTCCCGACAAAAAAATTGTGCGAACCGGCCAACAGCCGTAAACTGGATTGTGCGCGAGGTGTGGCTGAGGTGCCTCTTTCGATTAAAAGACCATTTCGACTAATTTTAGTGAAATCAGCAACTATTTACCTTCTGCTTCAGTCATAGTTGTAATTGTGAAAAGGGCAATCTAAACGGCATTTTGGCTTCCTATAGAACGAAGATAATGTTACACAACCCCGATATAACGATGTTCCCTAATTGACTGTACCTTGCTTATTTTGATGGCCTTCTGCAGTGTGTCTTCTTCGTTCAGTTCCTGCTGATACTTCCTCAGCCAGCTTTGATCAGAAGAACTACTTGGGCCACCTGAGGAGGCCTCTTCCAGGCGACCCGACACAACATCCAAATATTTTATTTTTGACATTCCCCCGAAACGTAAAAGTACCCGCGCACTGCACACCAGAGTGGTCGATCATCAAGTGATGTAATGATCGTTTTAATTAATCACAACTGCAAGTGTGAAGTAATGTGATACAACTCAACAATTTCGGGAATGACAGCAAATTTTATTTTTTCTCATTTTTTTCCGAACCACTGGTTGTTTGCCTGAACAAGCAAGTGAATTTAAAGACTTTTTTAGTTTCTTTTCACAGTTTCTAAACGTGACTGATGAAATTTCCCGCTACTCGTGCTGATTTATAAAGCCCGCGGGGATTAAGGCAAAATCTGTTCCCTTCTCTACTCCAAGAGACCTTTTTTCGTGACCCTGATTAAGAGTGCAGCCCAAATATAACACCCTGTTCAAGATTAAGAACATCGGGATCTCCTTTTTAAAGCGACGGCAGCTCTAAAGAGCTTTAAGAGAACTGAATTCTCACGTGGAGAAGCAAAACTGCGTTTGTTTGTGAGTTGTCTGCATTGTTTTTCGTTTCCCATTCAGAATTTTTTTATATAAACATCATAGAATTAGATTAAAAAGTTGTTGGTACCACACTGTAGACATCGCACAGCCAACGTTCACACCCTGTTCATTGCTCCCGGTACGGTTCAGAAAGACACCCTGTTAAAGACGCTAAATAGTGAAGTTACTGAAAACCATACCCTGTTGGGCGGCACATACCCGTTTAGGCCAAATAAGGGAGTGCAAACGGGTGTAAAATGGTCTATCCAATCACAGTAGTGTCTGTTACTGACACAAAAAATTGCACGCGACAAAGACGCGACAAAGACGTATGTTTGCCTGAAATGCACTGAAATGATTTTCGTCAACAAACACGTAAAGACCATCTTCTTATAAGCCTGAATCAACATATCCCATTATTCCTTGATCCATCGGCGTTCGGTCACAGCTTTTTAAAGCAAACTATCCGATCCTTGAACTTTTCGCCGGGTCTTTCATGGTCTATGTTTGAAGCCCAGAACCCTACGGCAAAACAATTTTCGAATTTTAGAGCTAAGGAATCGTAAATAAATAAATAAAAGCCTGAATCAATCAGTCCTATTTTAGAAAGCGCGATGGAAGGAAAGAAAGATTAAGAATTTATTTATTCATTATCTTTAATTTTTGACTTTTTATTTTGAACTGTTTTCTTGATCCTTATCATGACCTATCATTGATCTCCGATCCCCGATCCGTGTTCCTCGATCCTTGATCCCCAATCGTCCCCTTCCAGGGGGCCGTTTCTCGAAAGACCCGGTAATTACCGGGCCCGGAAAGCTGTTTTATTTTCATTGAAGATGGAGGTTTCAAAAGTTTTGCAGATAATACGATAGAACTATCAGTTAGCAAAACAAAATGGACTTGTTTGTTCGCTAGGAACCGCGCTTTTATTCTTTCGATTCTAATTTCAATATTTGGCTTTGGGCCCGTAAAGTTACCGGGAGTTTCGAGAAACGGGCCCCCGGCACGGGAGAAATTCGATTTTGTTTTTGTCAGGATGCGGGAAAAAAATTAAAATTGTGCGGGAGGTTTGGGGCAAATTGTGCGGGAAATAACGTCGACTGTGCGGGAAATTGTGCGGGATTGCGCAATCCTGTGACCAACCAAATATTCAATCACCAGTGTTCTAGCCAGGCCAGAAAATTATGACAGGTCTGACAGGGAGGAAATTCTGCATAAATGAAAAGTACAAATAGATGTTTTACCTTGGAGATTAAAATGTACCCAGAAATCGCCAATTTGCGGCTTTTGTTCACCAAAGTTTTTTTGTCTCAAGAAAATCACATTGCGTGACACGATGAACTCGATCGGGTAAAACCGAAATACCACCTCAAAATAAAATATTTCCGATCTGAGCGAGTTCCTTTATGAAAAATCCGTACATTTTATGTAGTGCGAATAATTTCCAGTAAATTAAGGTTCACACAATTTCTTCGAAAGTTTGCTGCAAAAACACAACCCCGAGATATATGCAAATAGCTTGCGAAATGTAATTCGATGGCATGTTTGTGACGTTTGTTTTCATTTTCCTGTATGAAAACGTCTTTCACTTGATTGAAAAAATCAAATCCAGTATTCTGATCAGAACTTAATAATTTTCTCCTATCAATCCGAAGTTTCAGCGCTTTAATAGTTTGTTTGTCGATTCGCAAACTTGATTGATCAGTTCTTTGCGAAAATAATTCATACTGCGGAGTGACATTCATTTCGGCGCGACGGTATTTCTTTTTCGGTCCCCGACAGAGCAAGCGAAAGCGCTCGAAAAAATATCAACAGGCAGCTAAGAAAAACGACATAATGTCTGGAAACGACAACTAAAAAGCTACGCGAAAAATTCGGTAGGAAGTCGGATAGAGACAATACAGTGCATTAGAATGTAAAATTTTCACTTTATCATTCCTGAAATGCGAAAAGACGGTTTTATTGTCCGTCATACTATCTTTTATCCATTTTTCTTTGTATAAAAAAAGATCTTGTTCTACCATTAACGACGTTTTAAGTAAAAACGGTAACTCAAACTTAACTCAAACTTAACTCAAACCTAACTCAAACTTAACTCAAACTCAACTCAAACTCAACTCAACTCTTAACTCGGTAAATAGTCGATCCCGGTTTTAGTGGATAAAAGATAGTATGACGGACAATAAAACCGTCTTTTCGCATTTCAGGAATGATAAAGTGAAAATTTTACATTCTAATGCACTGTATTGTCTCTATCGACTTCCTACCGAATTTTTCGCGTAGCTTTTTAGTTGTCGTTATCCAGACATTATGTCGTTTTTCTTAGCAGCCTGGTGATATTTTTTCGAGCGCTTTCGCTTCCTCCAGTTCCTCTTTCAGTTTAATATGTCGGGGACCGAAGAAGAAACACCGAAGAAATGTACCGTCGCGTCGAAATGAATGTCACTCTGTGTGAATTATTTTCGCAAAGAACTGATCGACAAACAAACTTTTAAAGCGCTGGAACTTCGGATTGATAGGAGAAAATTATTAAGTTCTTATCAGAATACTGAATTTGATTTTTTCAATCAAGTGAAAGACATTTTCATTTTGGAAAATGCAAAACAAACATGCTATCAAATTACATTTAGCACCCAATTTGCATACATTACGGGGTTGTGTTTTTGCAGCAAACTTTCGAAGAAATTGTGTGAACCTTTACTGGAAATTATTCACACTACATAAAATCTACGGATTTTTCACAAAGGAACTCGCTTAGATCGGAAATATTTTATTTTGAGGTGGTATTTCGGTTTTACCCGATAGAGTTCATCGTGTCACGCAATGTGATTTGTGGAGACAAATAAACTTTGGTGAGGAAAAACAGCCGCAAATTGGCGATTGCTGGGTACATTTTAATCTCCAAGGTAAAACATCTCCCTGTTATATTTTTCTGGCCTGGCTAGAACACTGGTGATTGAATATGTGGTTGGTCACAGGGTTGAGCAATCCCGCACAATTTCCCGCACAATCCACGTTTATATTTCCCGCACAATTTGCCCCAAAACTCTCGCACAGTTTTAATTATTTTTCCGCACCCAGTCAGAATCCCTGTAAATTAGCTCCCACCACCAGCACAACCGTTCAGTTTGGTCAGAAACCTATCACACGACGTGGGAATATAGTATCAAATTAGCTAAAGACACAAAAACAAAGTCGAATTTCTCCCGTGCCTGGAAAATATAGATTGGGGATCAAGGATCGAGGAACACGGATCAGGGATCGGGGATCAAGAAAACAGTTCAAAATAAAAAGTCAAAAATTAAATATAATGAACAAATAAAATCTTAATCTTTCTTTCCTTACATCGCGCTTTCTAAAATAGGACTGATTGATTCAGGCTTTTAAAAGATTCCTTAGCTCTAAAATTCGAAAATTGTTTTGCCGTAGGGTTCTGGGCTTCATCAAACATAGACCATGAAAGACCGAAAACTTCAAAGATCGGATGGAATTTTTTGTGTAAAATAAAAACAGATCAAAACAGGTAATATCGAAAAACAAAACTCAAGGTTTGCTTTAAAAAGCTGTGACCGAACGCCGATGGATCAAGGAATAGGATATCTTGATTCAGGCTTATAAGAAGATGGTCTTTACATGCTTGCATGTTGACGAAAATCATTTTTTGCGTTTTAGGCAAACATACGTCTTTGTTTAGCTTTGAACATCACATCACCTTTTGTCGCGTGCGTTTTTTTTTTGTGTCAGTAACAGACACTACTGTGATTGGATAGACCATTTTACACCCGTTTTCACTCCCTTATTTGGTCTTAATGAACTCTTTCGAAAACGGTGTGTATAGTTCAAAAGTAACGCAGGCAACAGATAATGGGCAAAATTTGGGTGGCAGGGAAGCACGGCTATAACTAGGGATTCGGAGGACCAGGAGGGGAGTGCCCTCCTGGGCGGAGAACAGGTCAGGTGGTACCGGGGGTAGCCACCCTTGACTGAATGGTCCGGACCTGTCTCCAGCGGGTGAGGCCCATATCCCATAGCCACGGGGGACTAAGGGAACCAGGAGGGGGGTGCCCTACCTGGGGGGAGTACAGATCAGGTGGGACCGGGGGTACCCACCCTGGAATGGATATTTTTCCGGACCTGTCTCCAAGGGCTAAGCCTTACTGTGGGGTAAAGTGCAGCCGAGGGTTTTTTTTTTTTTTTTTTTTTAATAAAAAAAAGCAACACGATGCTACTGAAAGACAACTTCATTACTTTTTTTTAATAATAATAATGCTTTTATTGAACAGTACACTTAATACTTACAGTACAGTACATTACACTGCTCTCGGCATACAATACAAGATAAAATAATACTACACATAACACCTACAAACAATATCTACGTTAAATTACGGAGACGTACTAACACAATTAACCTTAAAAATTACGTAACCCTATATACTCATTAAACATAATAATAGTAGCCAACATAGCAGCAGTCTGACATAGTTATTAAATTACACAGCCCGACGTCAATGACCATTTCTTGTCAAATTGGCTTACAGTGTTATTCTTAAAGCATATATATTTTTCTATTTCGTATTTAATTTTTACTTTTATCTTAAATCCTGCTATATTTGGAAGTATTTGAGTCCTTCTGCAATCCCATAAACAGACTTTGGCAATTAATAACAAATAATTCAGTAAAGGGCATTTTGAAACTATAATACCTATCATTATATCTTGCAAGGTAAGGTGTACAAATTCTTTAGTCAGCTGATAATAAAGGATTTCAAATTCTTTCCAAAAATTTGAAGAGTGTGTACAGTGGAAGAACAGATGGTATAAGGTTTCTATTTCTAATTTACAGAAAGAGCATCTATCGTCGGTAACATAACCTATCTTATATAGTTTATAATTTGTATATAATATAGAGTTAAGGACTTTGTATTGGAAAGCTTTGACGTATGCTTCAAAAGCTATGGTATGAGGCAGAATAAAAACTTTTTTCAGTTGATCATCAGTCAAATTAAAGTCACGTTTTAGAACGTCTGAAATATATGGGCACTGCGCTTTAACACCTTTAATTAACATATAGTAATCTTTGGATTTCTTTTTCAGTACATCAAAAACATTTTTGTCAATCATCAATGAAAGAGAAGGCAAGGAATTACCTTTATTGTATCTTAAGTGAGATGGTACGGAATGTCTAAGTCCTATCCATATCAGAAAATTTATTTTGTTAATTCTACTTGAAATAAACTTAAAAGAGTCTGTATTATTAAGCTGGAATTGAAGGTCCTCAACATACAAAATGCCAGACTCGAACATTTCTTTATAAAAAACGGGCAGTTTGTCAATGCGTATCTCTTTATTATTCCATATTATGTTTCGCCAGTCTTTTCCTGTATCAAAAACGTCCGAAAATCTGACCACCACTTAAGAAGTTCAGAATAGAAAGGCGAGGGAATGGTCAAATCTTTAGTATCATAATTGCAATAAAATAAAAAAAGACCTCCAAACCGTTCCAATAAGTGCCTTAAGTAACTTTTCCATGTGCCATCATTTGTCCCAAAAACTCTTTTTAGCCAGACTAATCTTAAAGATTTAATCATACTTTCCAAATCAATCATTTTCAAACCTCCTTTTTCGTATTCATTTATTGCTGATAATCTTGTAACTTTATCTGTTCCTTTCCATAAGAATTTAAAAAGCAGTCGATTTAATTCTTGAATAATTTCTTTTGATGTGGGAAGCAAAGATGAGATATAAACAAATTTTGGAATAATTAGAGATTTGATAATTGTCACTTTCCCATAAAGAGAGAGACCTCTTGAAGACCAAATATTTATAAGTTTCTTTACGCTATCCAATCTTTCTATAAAGTTTTTTTCATGTAGCAATTTCAAATCATAGGAATAATAAACACCAAGAGCTTTAATTGGCTCATTTGGCCATTTAATACCAAAAGGTTTGGTTTGATTTCCTCTAGAAGATCCGATCCACATTCCTTCAGTCTTAGATGAATTTATTACTAAGCCTGAGAGTTTCTTAAAGACATCCAAAAGGTTGAAAAGAGCGTAAGCTGAGTTAATATCAGATAAGGTTGCAGTCATATCATCTGCATATTGGAGGATTTTTGTCTCCTCTTTGTTAATGAAGATACCTTTTATCGCAGTATTTTGACGGATCGCTATGGCTAGAGTTTCAATTGCGATAACAAATAGATAGGGAGAGAGGGGGTCTCCTTGCCTAACTCCCCGTTCCAGTGTGAAATAATCTGAAGTTGTGCCATTATTTATGATACAGCTTTGTATGTTTTCATAGAAAACTTTTACCCATCGAATAAAATCCGAACCGAAGTTAAAAGCTTCTAGACAAGCAATAAGATAGTTCCACTCCAGACTATCGAATGCCTTTTGAAAATCGATAAAGATCATTAAACCGGGAATATTTTCTTTGAGAGTAAAATCCATTATATCAAATATTGATCGTACTGTTTCGCCAATGTAGCGATCTTTAACAAAACCGGTTTGGTTATAATGTATAATATTTGGCAAAACATTTTTGATTCTATTCGCTATAACCTTTGACATAACTTTTGCGTCAACATTAATTAGGGAGATTGGTCGCCAGTTTTCAAGGAATGAACGATCTTTTCCTTTTTTTTCAATAAGAGTAATGACTGCTTGTTTTTGTGAACGTGACATTTCTCCCTTTTTAAAGCATTCATTAACACATAATGTGAAAGGTTCACTTATGAGAGACCAGAATTTTTTATAAAATTCAACAGGAATTCCGTCGTTCCCAGGAGCTTTGTTGTTTTGAAAGCTCTCTAGAATGGAGGCACATTCTTCAGATGTTATATCACCCTCGCACGATAGCTTTTGCTCTTCTGTAAGTTTAGGAATGTGTAAATCACTCAGAAAGGATTTAATTCGTTGTGTATTATCAACGTTTTTATTTCTGCTTGAATATAATTTTTCATAAAATTGTTTTTGTTCTGAAAGTATATCGAAAGGATCTGTCGTTATGGAACCGTGAATTCTCAGTTTTCGCATGTGTTTCTTAACATTATTTCTTTTTTCTAGATTAAGGAAATATTTACTACTTCTTTCACCATGTTCGTGCCAGCGGGCCCGTGCACGAATAATAATTCCTTGAAGTTTTTCTTCATAAAGGAGTTCTAGCATCTCTTTAGCTGAATTGAGTGCATTTACATTAGCTTCATTTGTATCTGACTCATAATTCTGTTTTGCTTTTGCATATTCCTTTTGAAGATTGTTTTCTTTTTCATTTCTTGCCTTCGCTCTTCGTTTAGAATGCTGAATTGCATGTATTCTAATATTATATTTCATCCAATCCCAAATATTCCGATTATCGGTCAGATCTTTGCGACCCTCAGTTAACCAAATTGGTATTTTCTCGTTAATGTCATTATATAATCTTCATTTTCCAAAAGAGAAGAGTTCATTTTCCAATATCCTGGGCCTTTAATATCATCGATTCTGTTACATATCTCTATGGAAATTGCTGCATGATCCGTTTTAATGGATGGAATGATATCCGTTGATGTAACTAAATCTTGCAAACTGTTTGAAATCAGCCAATAATCCAAACGACAAAATATCGTTGGAGAGTTTTGACTCCACGTAAAGCTTCTTTTCGTAGGATTTTTAATCCTCCATATATCAACTAAATCAAGCTCTTCTTGTAAGCTATCAATTGTGGCTACCACAAATTTTTTTGGAGTTAAAATACCCCCTTTCTTATCGAAAACTGGATTTAGAGGGCAGTTGAAATCCCCACCCAATATAATATTTTCTTCTTCGTCAAGGTTTTCTTTTTGCAGCGTCGTCAATAAATTATTGAGAAAATTAATAATATCTGTGTCTTTGTTAGGTGCATATATATTAATCAATAAATATATTTTGTCTTTAATCTCAACTTTAAGAATGATATAACGTCCCAAAGGGTCCAGTATTTTGGATTCAATAGTACAATCAACGCCTTTTTTAAAAAGAATTGCCACTCCACGTGAATTAGAACTACCGTGCGACATAAAGATTTCACCTCCCCATTCATTTTTCCACTGTATTTCTGTGTCTTTTTTAGAATGAGTCTCTTGTAAGAAGATAAAATCTGCCTTTTGTTTTCGACACCAAGTGTAAATAATTCTTCTTTTCTTAAAATTACTTATGCCCCTCACATTTAACGAGACCAATTTACAAGTATCTACTCCCATCTAATATTCATAAGCTGAAAAAAAAAAGTTATATAAACGCTGGAGTTGCGGAAGGACTAAAAAAATAAAGCCTTAAAGTACATCCTCGATATAACAGACGAACTACAAGATAGGGCATGTAATCAGTGTTGGTTGTCTTAATCTTCATTGGGCTACTGTGTTCAACAGTGCTAGTTGACGTAGTATTATGGTTACGTAAAAAACAAGCCAAAGCTACTATTACATTAATTAACAAAAATGAAAACAAACATGTATCGCATACAAAAACAAGTGGAGAGGAAAATTTAAAACACTTACCTTATATTCCAAAGTAAACTTTACTGGACCTTTATCCATCAATATTATCCGCTTCCTAAACTACTTGCACAATACTCAAAACCTAGTTCCATCACCTTGATCATAGAAACAAATGTCTATGAAGTGTCAATTATGAAAAATGATTTTTTTGCTCTATTCATATGTTAAATAATAATTGCAGAAACTACAATAGCGATGTATTTGTCGATTGTTAAAAAAGACAGGGGGGTCACAAGGGAAACGGTAAATACGTTAACTTAATGCTAATCATATAGAAATAGTGATTTTACATTTTAACATATATTCCATCAATGTATAACTTATCTGGTTCTGTTTTGCTAAAATAAGCTCGTTTTCCTTCTTGCCTTGCTTTTTTTAGTTTGTGCATTTGGGCTTTTCTCAATTGATGTAATTCGTTCGGAATATCTTCAAACATTCTATAATTAGTATCTTTAAGTTTTCGACCGCATTTAAAAATGCGCTCCCTATCAGAGAATCTTAAAAAACGCGCAATAATGGTTCGGCCACCATTTTCACTGTCGGTCTTGGGTTTGCCCAGTCTGTGTACCCGTTGGA